>CM055070.1:10559199-10684727 GCA_029204045.2 Tillandsia leiboldiana
GGGAAAGCAAATGTGGTTGGCGGACGCTTGAGCGGAAGGGGCCAAATGGAGGGGACACCACAGGAATGATTACTCGGCAGGGACAACCTGATTGCGGAATTTTCACGGCTGAAACGGAGATAGTACGGTAGGACGGTCGAGCGATCATGTCATTCATAGTTAAACCTCCCTGTTCGAGAAGATATGTGAGGGTCAAGGGACTGACCCGCAGCTACAGCTGGTCCGGGACAGGATTTCCGGACCAGGGAGGGGCTTTTGCATTGGAGGCTGATGGTACCCTTCGTTTCAGAGGGGAATCTGCGTGCCGATTCACTAGATATGAAGAAAGAAAATCTTGACCGAACCACATGTGCTCCCTATGCGGCGCCCCCTGGGGGGCACCAAGATGTACAGGGATCTCAGACAGACCTTCTGGTGGCCAAAGCTGAAAGGGGACTGACACGATTGTAGCGCATGCCCCCAGATTTGCCAGCAGATGAAAGCCAAAACTCAGCGGCCGGACGGGGGAAACTGCAGCCTCTACCAGTGCCAGAGTGGAAATGGGAGCGAATCACTATGGACTTTGTCACGGATTTCGCGTTCGCAGCAGGGGCATGACGCCATCTGGGTCATCGTTAGATCGGTTAACGAAGTCAGCCCACTTCTTACACATTCACACGACGTGGACACGGGACCGACTGCTCAGACCTACATCAGTGAGATTGTGAGGCTACAAGGGATACCGGGTCAATCACTTCAGACAGGGACACCCGGGTCGTCTCAAACTTTGGCAGAGTCTACAGGGAGCCTTGGGGACCAAGCTACACTTCAGCAAAGCCTTTCACCCCCAGACGGATGGACAATCGAGCGGGTGATCAGATCTAGAGGACATGCTCCGAGTGGAGTGGCCCAAATCACATGCAGCGTCTTTCCGATGAATCCACTGTTAGAGCACCTAGCGTTGGTGTATCGGCCCATGGTGCGTCAATGGGATGCAACAGATGGACCCTGTGTGTATTATTAGCTGTGTAGGCCTTCGGCTGAGTTTGCCGAAATTTCGGAAAAGAATTAGCCCAACAAGAGGTCGGAAATGGATTCAGCACGGAAAAAAACGCTGAAAACGGCTATTTGCCTTGTTTATTCTGAGTCCGGATGCCCAAAAAAACGGACTCCCGGAAGTTTGCAGTGGAATGGTGCATGGGAGGGGCCGTTAGAACGACGGGATGCCACGTGGCGGACTGTCATTGGCCGGTCAGGATGCGCGGTCCACAGAGCTGCGCGGCGGGTGCACAGACCCGGCGCATGGACACGTGGCACCGCCTGATTGGCGGGCGCAAGGCGCGCGGTCTACCGGGTGAGCGCGGCGGTGCATGGACCAATGCGGGGCACGTGGCAGCCTCCGGTTGGTCGGTGCATGCGGCGCGGTCACAGAATTACAGTTGAAATGCGTGGACCGGTGTAGGGGACACGTGTCGCACTCTGGTTCGCGGGCGCCAGCGTGCGCGGCGCACGGAGTCGGGGTCGGTGATCGGGGTGCGTGCCCACGTCGGGGCCATGCCGCTGCGCCCGGCGCGGCCGCCGACCGGTCAGCGGGTCAACCGGGGAGGACACGTGTCGCCGCTGATTGGAGGGCGCCAACCGCCTCACTGTGGGGGGCGGGCCACGTGGCAGCCAGCGGGTGGGCCGAACAGCTGTTGCTGTTCGGCGGGCCACGTGGCGGCACCTGGTGGATTCGGGCGTGAACAGTGTTGGGCCGGCCCAACACTGTAGCCGCCCGAAAGTGCCGGGCGCCCGAAAGTTGGGCCCGAAAGCCCATTGACTTGTCTTTTTGGGCTGATGGGGTGAGGCCTATAAATAGGCCTTGGGGCTCACTTAGAGGCTTTTCCGGGAGCTTTTGCCATTGAGCCCTTCACCAATTTTCTTCCTCTCCCTTTGTGCATCTTTTGGCAAAGGTTCAGAATTTTGGAGACCGCGACGACGGCGACTTCTACATCGGGGTGCGGAGCGACGATCTACTGTTGGAGGCCCATTTTCGTCGCAGTTTAGTTGGGAGGTCTACGGGCTACCCCGACATTATTTTGGACGATTTCTGCCGGTGACGGTTTCGTAAGAGGTAAATCTACATTTTTCGTGTTGGACACTTTTTTCTGGATCCGAGCTTTTCTTGGGGTTCTGGGTACATTTTTAACCCCCTTTGCGACTGTTGGTTGATTTGGACAGCACCTACTTGTCGGATTTTTATCTCCTCATCCGGACATCGGAATTCGACGTTTCAGGACTCTATCGACATACTCTTCGCGAGGATCGCCGTCATATTTTATTGGAATTTTTGAGGAAGTTTTTCAGGTGAAAATTTCGTGTGAATGGGACTGTTCACCACAGATTTGGGGATTTTGGAATTTGTGTGGTTTAAAGTGTAATTTTGGTGTATGTTTGTACCCAGGAGTTTGTGGAGCACTTCTACCGTGATGTTGGCTGGTGGGGATTTGTGATTTGACAGTTGTGGGCTTCTCAGCTGTGCGATTTCGGACAGTTAGCACTTTCAGGTGGGTGACCTTGCTTCCAAGAACTCTGGACTGTGTACTAATTCTATGTGTGTAGGATCATGCATGTTAGAAATTGGAGTATTAGCATGTGTAAAACTGTATGTTGTATCTTGTATATCAGTTGTTGAATCTTTTGATTCCTGCACTATGTTAAGTAATGAAATCTTGGAATTTGACCTAGCACCCCTGTCATATGTATCATGTTCAGCCAGTCTGTAGAAAAACCTCCAACTTGGGCTAGGTTTTTATTGCTCTAGACATTCCACATCACGATACTTCATTTCACTTTGGACTTAGCTTTTCCTCGCCCGAGTTGTGGGCCGAGAGGTCGGGTGGTTGTGGGATGCTTTGCACTCGTGTCTGGGGACCGAGTGGAGTTGATAGCAGTCTTTAGATTTGATTCTTTGGGAGAGTGATAGTGATAGTAGATCTGGGTTCTTGGAAACTGTCAGAGAGACAGTGAGTTCAGCTGTGTAGATTCCAGCCAGTGGGTGAGTCAGTGATTTGTTTGGTGGTCGATCTTATTGATCGAGGATTGGATCATAGCCTGCATGAGCCACATTAGAGCTTTACAGTGATACTTTACAGTGATATATGGGTTACTTGACTCGAGCGGGTCGCTCCCCTCGAGGGCCACTCCGGAGTAGGCGAGACGGGTTGTGTACCGGTGTGAGTTTGGATGTTCTTTAGCGACTTGTTGTTGCAGTGGTCCCTCTGGCTGTGCTTTCGTTGGCAGCCACGGACGCCCTACGTAAGTCCGCTCCCGGGACGTAACGGCAGTAGGTTGGCGCAGGTTTGACTGGACCCGATGTGGCAGTCAGTTTTGATTGGGTGATCAGGGAGGAGAGTTAGGTGGCATTATGTTCTTTCTGTTCCACTGTTGAGCATCTAGATAGAGGCATAGTAGCTGTAGAGTTACCTTTCCCAGCTTTACTTATAGCACTGCATATGTTACTTTTGCCTCTGGTAGACTTAGTGGGAGACCGTCGGGATTGTTGGCGGCACCCACTGAGAACTACTGTGGGATGTAGTTCTCACACCCGTCGTGGTGTTTCTCCCCAGGGACTTCTGCTCCGGTTAGCAGCTCCTGTTGCTGATCCAGCTCCTTCTGACCGAGGTAAGGGCGTCGCGAGATAGATCACTCTCCTGTCGTCTTCAGTGGGTGAGTAGATGTACCCAGTTCCATTTTGGTGTGTGTTATGTCGAGTGACTTTGTAGTGAGGTTTGAGTTGTACCTTCCTTTCTGCTTTTGAGAGAGACTCCTGTATTTGGTGAGGTTGGTCTGTATATTTGAGAGTTGTAGTTTTACTTTATGTATTTATTCCAGCTTTTCTCTTTCAGCTCTGATATTGCTAGTGTAGATGTTTCTTTGCAGGTTAGTCGCTACGCCTATACGGGCTTCCCGTACGGGCGGCGGATCTGTTGGCGAGCCGGGGCGCAGTATCGCCCCGGGGGTGAAATTAGAGGGTATCAGAGCCTAGAATGTAGGTCTTGGAGGACTTAGGAACCCTAGGCTTGTGGTTGGACCCTAGGATGACTCGCGTGAGAGCCGTGATTTTAGCGAGAGTCCTGATTGGATTTCTAACTCTCCCGAGTGGTTCGGGGTGAGCGATCGACATGTTTCCTTCGGTGGCAACTATGTGGCTGCAGACAACATAGTACTTCGGGAAGGGGGACATGCCCTCTGACTTTCGCTAGATTGGGTCGAGAGATGATTTGGGTTCTGATTGTTTGCATTGTCCCTCAGGTGGGGATGCCTCCTCGACGCTCGATGGTGACGCGTTCGCAGCCTTCGTCCTCTGAGCCCGAGCAGGAGGACTCGGAGCTAGGGACAGCAGAGCGAGGTTTTGGAGCTCCGTGCCCAGGTGGCACAGTTGGCTGAGGCGTCTCGACGCCAGGAGGAGGCTGTGAGTCGGTTGCCGCTCTTGTTGGAGCAGAGAGCGCAGCCGGCGGTGGTACCCCCTGAGAGTTCACCGGTGCCTTCTTCCCCTGTTGTGGCACCCCCGGTTGTGCAGCCTGCACCAGCAGTTCCGGCTGAGCCTGTTTCCAGTAGGCCACCGTCTGGGACGACGGGATCTTTGACTTTGGCAGAGCAGCAGGTTTTGGTGGGTCTTTTGTTGAGGTTCGCAAGTTCGATCCACCCCGCTTTTCGGGCATGAGTGCTGAGCCGTGGGCTGCTGAGTCTTGGGTTACAGCTATGGAGCGCCATTTCGAGAGCCTTTTTATTGATGAGAGGTTTCGAGTTCTGTTGGCTACTCATTTTCTGGAGAGCAACGCCGAGGCATGGTGGCGGCGTGTGCGACCCGCAGGTCCGCCTGGGACCCAGTTATCTCTTGGGCAGAGTTTCGCGGTATGCTTCTTGGGGCCTTCTTTCCCGAGAGTGTTCGACAGAGTTTGGAGGAGCAGCTGAGGAATCTCCGCCAGGGAGATAGGCCCGTACACGCGTACATAGCCGATTTCAATCGGCTGTTGGCTAGTATGCCCCACCGTGGCCAGAGATGAGACCCACCGGATCTACATGTTCGAGAGAGGGTTGCGTCGGGACATTTATCAGTGGTCCGCTCCCTCAGATTACAGACTTTAGAGGCCTCGATGGAGCAGGCACTTTATGTGGAGGGTGGTGAGGTCGTGATGGCAGAGGTGACTCCAGCCCCCGTTGTGACTACTGGGGCGAAGCGCCCCGCGCAGTTTGAGGAGGGGCAGTCGAGTAGACAGGGACCCCCGAGACCACCACCGTTTCCACTCTCAGGGACGGGGGTATCAGGGGGCGGCAGAGATCTGGGGGATCTCGTCAGTTCCAGCAGCAGCAGCAGCAGCGTCGACCACTTCGACAGCAGCAGTCTTCATAGCAGCAGCAGTCTTCGCAGCAGCAGCAGACTTCGCGGCTAGCGCGCCCCGACCGTTGTATCATCTGTGGAGGACCGCACTCACCCGCCCAGTGCCCGCAGGGTCGGGACCGCTGCTTCCGTTGCGGGCAGACCGGTCACTTCGCGAGGGCGTGCCCCAGGGCAGGTTACCCAGCTCCTTCATCAGCTTCTGCATCCTTCGTTCCTCGTCAGTCAGCAGGACCTTCGGCGACCTCCGGTAGGCCAGATTTTGCTCCATCGTCCTCGCGACAGCCAGAGCGACATCCCCCGGCGCCGAGCGGTCGAGTCTATGCCGCTCAGGTAGAGGATGCTACAGCAGCAGAGCATGTCGTCGCAGGTATTATTTTGATTTCTGCAGTTCGTACTCGTACTCTCTTTGATACCGGTGCATCGCATTCTTTTATCAGTAGAGCATTTGCATCCCTTCATGGTATAGAGGTAGTTTCTTTATCGCATGCATTAGAGGTTCAGATACCAGATCATGTCTTGCATGTCGAGGAGTATTGTAGGGATTGCCCTGTGCAGTTGGGATCCTGGATTTTGCCGGCAGACTTGCTTGTCTTGCGGCAACTCCAGGATTTCGACGTCGTGCTAGGTATGGATTGGTTGTCGAGGTACTATGCTGTTATAGACTGCAGAGAGAGGACGGTGACCCTCCGCGAGCCTGGACAGGAGGAGTTTGTCTTCAGAGGCTGCCAGAGCACCTTCTTTGCGATGACTGTTTCTTCGGCGAGGGCTAGGCGGATGATTAGTAGGGGCTGCACCGCTTTCTTAGCGACGATTGTGGAGGTGCCTACGGCGGCACTGGGACTCGAGGATATTCCTGTTGTCCGCGAGTTCCCAGATGTGTTTCCCCCTGAGTTGACGACGATGCCGCCGGAGAGGGAGGTGGAGTTTGTGATTGATGTGGTACCGGGAACCGCACCAATCTCGAAGGCGCCGTATAGGATGGCACCTGCCGAGTTGAGGGAGTTGAAGGCCCAGCTTCAGGATCTTATGGATAGGGGCTTTGTCAGGCCTAGTGTTTCTCCGTGGGGAGCGCCGGTTTTATTTGTGAAGAAGAAGGATGGGTCGCTTCGTTTGTGTGTGGATTATCGGGAGTTGAATAAAGTGACCATCCGGAACAAGTACCCTCTTCCACGGATAGATGATTTATTTGATCAGTTGCAGGGAGCCACAGTGTTTTCGAAGATTGATCTTCAGTCAGGTTACCACCAGTTGAGGGTGAGGGCCGAGGACATCCCTAAGACGGCTTTTCGATCCCGGTATGGGCATTATGAGTTTACGGTTATGCCGTTTGGTTTGACTAATGCCCCAGCTGCATTCATGGATTTGATGAACCGGGTATTTCAGCCGTACTTAGACTTGTTTGTGGTTGTGTTCATTGATGACATCTTGATTTACTCCCGGAGCGATGTGGATCATGAGGAGCACTTGAGGATAGTGCTGCAGCTTCTACGTGAGAAGAAGCTGTATGCCAAGCTTAAGAAGTGCGAGTTTTGGCTTCGGGAGGTTGCATTCTTGGGCCACTTGGTATCAGCCGCAGGAGTAGCAGTTGACCCGACGAAGATTGATACAGTTCGGGATTGGCCGAGACCGACGACGGTGACGGAAGTCCGGAGCTTTCTGGGCTTGGCAGGCTACTACCGTCGGTTTGTAGAGGGCTTTGCGAAGCTCTCTGCTCCCCTGACCTGTTTGACTAGGAAGGGGATGAGGTTCATTTGGACTGAGCAGTGTCAGCGAAGTTTTGAGGAACTGAAGAGGAGACTGATTTCAGCACCAGTTCTTACACTGCCAGTGATGGGTGATGGCTACGTGATTTACAGTGACGCCTCGCACAGCGGTTTGGGTTGTGTCTTGATGCAGCATGGGAGGGTAATTGCTTATGCTTCACGGCAACTAAAGGATTATGAGAAGAATTACCCTACTCATGATTTAGAGCTGGCAGCTGTGGTGTTCGCATTGAAGCTGTGGCGGCATTACCTCTACGGTGAGCATTGTGAGATCTACACGGATCATAAGAGCTTAAAGTATCTGTTTACTCAGAAGGAGCTGAACCTGAGGCAACGCCGGTGGTTGGAGTTACTGAAGGATTACGATGTTAGTATCCTCTATCATCCCGGCAAGGCCAATGTGATAGCAGATGCTTTGAGTCGGAGGTCAGTGCAGAGCTTGAGCATGTTGGTCACGCAGCAGGCCCCGTTGATTGAGCAGTTGAGGCGACTCCAGATTGAGGTTGTATCCCCTGGGGTCTCTGCTAGACTGATGTCTATGGTCTTGCAGCCCACTCTGTTGGACAGGATTAGGGAGACACAGAGTGAGGACCCCCACTTGGAGAGGATTAGGTCACAGATTCAGGCAGATCTTATAGGGGATTTTACAGTGGATAGCTCGGGAGTACTTCGGTACAGGGACCGAGTGTGTGTGCCTTCGGATTCAGAGATCAGAGACCAGATTTTGGGTGAGGCTCATTATACACCTTATACCATTCATCCTGGTGGTACTAAGATGTATAAGGACCTCAAGGCACATTTTTGGTGGTCCGGAATGAAGCGGGACGTTGGAAGATTCGTGGCTCACTGTTTAACTTGCCAGCAAGTGAAAGCAGAGCACCGGGTTCCTGCTGGCAAGTTGCAAAGTCTTCCAATTCCCGAGTGGAAATGGGACCACATCACCATGGACTTTGTTACAGGGCTGCCGAGAGCGCAGAGTGGAGCCGACGCGATTTGGGTTATTGTTGATAGACTCACCAAGTCTGCACATTTCTTGCCTGTTCAGATGACTTGGCCTTTGGAGCGTCTGGCACAGTTGTATTTGGACGAGATAGTGAGGCTACACGGGATACCCGCGTCGATTGTTTCAGATCGGGATCCGAGGTTTGTGTCACGATTCTGGGGGAGTTTACAGTCAGCTTTGGGGACCCAGCTCAGATTCAGCACTGCATTCCACCCACAGACTGATGGCCAGTCTGAGCGCACTATACAGACCCTTGAGGATATGCTGAGAGCGTGCGTTATGGATTTTGGAGGGGGGTGGTACCGACACTTATCTTTGGTTGAGTTTGCGTACAACAACAGCTATCAGGCGAGCATCCAGATGGCTCCGTTTGAGGCGTTGTATGGACGCAAGTGTCGGTCACCCTTGTATTGGAGTAACGTGGGTGAGAGGAAGACTTTGGGACCAGATCTTCTTTTGGAGGCTGAGGAGAAGGTCAGAGTTGTTCGTCGACACCTTGAGGTAGCCCAGAGTCGTCAGAGGAGTTATGCAGATACTCGACGGCGAGACCTGGAGTTTCAGATTGGTGACCATGTATTCTTAAAGGTCTCGCCTTCGAAAGGGGTCAGGAGATTTGGAGTGCGTGGGAAGCTTAGTCCCCGTTTTGTTGGACCCTTTGAGGTACTTGAGAGGGTAGGCCCTGTGGCTTATAGAGTTGCTCTTCCTCCACGTTTGGCCGGTGTACACGATGTTTTTCATGTCTCAGCCCTGAGGAGATATGTCTTTGATCCGTCGCATGTGATTGACTTCACTCCCTTGGAGATCGGTGAGGACCTGGTTTACGAGGAGCGGCCGTTGCGGATTCTTGCTCGTGAGGTGAGGGAATTGCGCAACCGGACCATTCCGTATGTGAAGATCTTATGGAGCAATCACGATGAGCGAGAGGCTACTTGGGAGCTAGAGACAGAGATGAGATCTGCATACCCTTTCCTGTTCGAGACTACTGGTTGAGGTACGCCTGTTCTACCTTACTTCGTTTCGGGGACGAAACTTCCTTTTAGTGGGGGAGGATGTAGTGGCCCAAATTCCCATGCAGCGTTCTTCCGATGAATCCACTGTTAGAGCACCTAGCGTTGGTGTATCTGGCCCATGGTGCGTCAATGGGATGCCACAGATGGACCCTGTGTGTTATTATTAGCTGTGTAGGCCTTCGGCTGAGTTTGCCGAAATTTCGGAAAAGAATTAGGCCCAACAGAGGTCGGAAATGGATTCAGCACGGAAAAACGCTTGAAAACGGCTATTTGCTTGTTTATTTCTGAGTCCGGATGCCCAAAAACGGACTCCCGGAAGTTTTCAGTGGAAATTGGTGCATGGGAGGGGCCGTAGACCGCCGGGATGCCACGTGGCGGCCTGTCATTGGCCGGTTCAGGATGCGCGGTCCACAGAGCTGCGCGGCAGGGTGCACAGACCCGGCGCATGGACACGTGGCACCGCCTGATTGGCGGGCGCAAGGCGCGCGGTCTACCGGGTGAGCGCGGCGGTGCATGGACCAATGCGGGGCACGTGGCAGCCTCCGGTTGGTCGGTGCATGCGGCGCGGTCCACAGAATTCCAGTTGAATGCGTGGACCGGGTGTAGGGGACACGTGTCGCCCTCTGGTTCGCGGGCGCACCGTGCGCGGCGCACGGAGTCGGGGTCGGTGGCCTCGGGGCGCGTGCCCACGTCGGGGCCATGCCGCGCGCCCGGCGCGGCCGCCGACCGGTCAGCGGGTCACCGGGGAGGACACGTGTCGCCCGCTGATTGGCGGGCGCCAACCGCCTCACTGTGCGGGGGCGGGCCACGTGGCAGCCCGCGGGTGGGCCGAACAGCTGTTTGCTGTTCGGCGGGCCACGTGGCGGCACCTGGTGGATTCGGGCGTGAACAGTGTTGGGCCGGGCCCAACACTGTAGCCGCCCGAAAGTGCCGGGCGCCCGAAAGTTGGGCCCGAAAGCCCATTGACTTGTCTTTTTGGGCTGATTCGGGTGAGGCCTATAAATAGGCCCCTTGGGGCTCACTTTAGAGGCTTTTCCCGGAGCTTTTGCCATTGAGCCCTTCACCAATTTTCTTCCTCTCCCTCTTGTGCATCTTTTGGCAAAGGTTCAGAATTTTTGGAGACCGCGACGACGGCGACTTCTACATCGGGGTGCGGAGCGACGATCTACTGTTGGAGGCCCATTTTCGTCGCAGTTTAGTCTGGGAGGTCTACCGGGCTACCCCGACATTATTTTTGGACGATTTCTGCGGTGACGGTTTCGTAAGAGGTAAATCTACATTTTTCGTGTTGGACACTTTTTCTGGATCCGAGCTTTTCTTGGGGTTCTGGGTACATTTTTAACCCCCTTTGCGACTGTTGGTTGATTTGGACAGCACCTACTTGTCGGATTTTTATCTCCTCATCCGGACATCGGAATTCGACGTTTCAGGACTCTATCGACATCTACTCTTCGCGAGGATCGCCGTCATATTTTTATTGGAATTTTTGGAGGAAGTTTTTCAGGTGAAAATTTCGTGTGAATGGGACTGTTCACCACAGATTTTGGGATTTTGGAATTTGTGTGGTTTAAAGTGTAATTTTGGTGTATGTTTGTACCCAGGAGTTTGTGAGCACTTCTACCGTGATGTTGGCTTGGTGGGATTTGTGATTTGACAGTTGTGGGCTTTCTCAGCTGTGCGATTTCGGACAGTTAGCACTTTCAGGTGGGTGACCTTGCTTCCAAGAACTCTGGACTGTGTACTAATTCTATGTGTGTAGGATCATGCATGTTAGAAATTGGAGTATTAGCATGTGTAAAACTGTATGTTGTATCTTGTATATCAGTTGTTGAATCTTTTGATTCCTGCACTATGTTAAGTAATGAAATCTTGGAATTTGACCTAGCACCCCTGTCATATGTATCATGTTCAGCCAGTCTGTAGAAAAACTCCAACTTGGGCTAGGTTTTTATTGCTCTAGACATTCCACATCACGATACTTCATTTCACTTTGGACTTAGCTTTTCCTCGCCCGAGTTGTGGGCCGAGAGGTCGGGTGGTTGTGGGATGCTTTTGCACTCGTGTCTGGGGACCGAGTGGAGTTGATAGCAGTCTTTAGATTTGATTTCTTTGGGAGAGTGATAGTGATAGTAGATCTGGGTTCTTGGAAACTGTCAGAGAGACAGTGAGTTTCAGCTGTGTAGATTCCAGCCAGTGGGTGAGTCAGTGATTTGTTTGGTGGTCGATCTTATTGATCGAGGATTGGATCATAGCCTGCATGAGCCACATTAGAGCTTTACAGTGATACTTTACAGTGATACTTATGGGTTACCTTGACTCGAGCGGGTCGCTCCCCTCGAGGGCCACTCCGGAGTAGGCGAGACCGGGTTGTGTACCGGTGTGAGTTTGAGATGTTCTTTAGCGACTTGTTGTTGCAGTGGTCCCTCTGGCTGTGCTTTCGTTGGCAGCCACGGACGCCCTACGTAAGTCCGCTCCTCCGGGACGTAACGGCAGTAGGTTGGCGCAGGTTTGACTGGACCCGATGTGGCAGTCAGTTTTGATTGGGTGATCAGGGAGGAGAGTTAGTTGTGGCATTATGTTCTTTCTGTTCCACTGTTGAGCATCTAGATAGAGGCATAGTAGCTGTAGAGTTACCTTTCCCAGCTTTCCTTATAGCACTGCATATGTTACTTTTGCCTCTGGTAGACTTAGTGGGCAGACCGTCGGGCTTGTTGGCGGCACCCACTGAGAACTACTGTGGGATGTAGTTCTCACACCCGTCGTGGTGTTTTCTCCCCAGGGACTTCTGCTCCGGTTCCTGCAGCTCCTGTTGCTGATCCAGCTCCTTCTGACCGAGGTAAGGGCGTCGCGAGATAGATCCCCTCCTGTCGTCTTCAGTGTGTGAGTAGATGTACCCCAGTTCCATTTTGGTGTGTGTTATGTCGAGTGACTTTTGTAGTGAGGTTTTGAGTTGTACCTTCCTTTCCTGCTTTTATGAGAGACTCCTGTATTCTGGTGAGGTTGGTCTGTATATTTGAGAGTTGTAGTTTTACTTTATGTATTTTATTCCAGCTTTTCTCTTTCAGCTCTGATATCTGCTAGTGTAGATGTTTCTTTGCAGGTTAGTCGCTACGCCTATACGGGGCTTCCCGTACGGGCGGCGGATCTGTTGGCGAGCCGGGGCGCAGTATCGCCCCGGGGCGTGACACCGAGCTTGCGTACTGGATTTGGGAGACGGATGGTCGCGCTACCTACCCCTTGTAGAGTTCGCATACAACAACAGCTATCAGGCGAGTATCCGTATGGCGTCGTACGAAGCTTTGTATGGAAGACGCTGTAGGTCCCCGATTTGTTGGGACGATCTGGGGGAAAGAAAGTTTTTGGGACCGGACTTGGTTGAGGAAACTGAGGAAAAGGTGCGCCTCATCAGACGCCGGTTAGCGACCGCCCAGAGCCGACAAAAGAGCTACGCAGACCAGAGACGCCGCGACTTGGAGTTCCAGGTGGGAGAGCACGTGTTGTTACGGGTTTCGCCGTCCAAAGGGGTGAAGCGGTTCGGGTTGAGAGGCAAGTTGAGCCCTCGGTATGTGGGGCCTTTTGAGATTCTGGAGCGCATCGGCCCGGTGGCCTATCGCCTCGCCCTACCGCCGAACCTTGACCGGGTTCATGACGTGTTCCATGTGTCCATGCTTCGGAGGTATCTCCCTGACCCGTCGCGGGTGCTCGATGTCGCCGCAATCGAGCTCAAAGAGGACCTGAGCTTCGAGGAAGTACCGGTGCGAATCCTAGCTCGGGAAGACAAAAGGTTACGAAGTCGGACAATCCCCTACGTGAAGGTGCTGTGGAGCAATCAGGAAGAGCGCGAAGCGACCAGGGAACCAGAGCTTAAGATGAGGGAGTGTTATCCTGATCTCTTCGCCGCGGGCGAGAGTTAAGTTTCGGGGACGAAACTTGTTTTTAGTGGTGAGTGATGTAAGACCTGACCCTTATCTTTGGCTTTTCCGTTTATTTTACTTGCGGCGGTCCGGCAGAGGATTTAATTATTTGTGTTTACTGGTCAGACCGTCGAGGCACGCGGGTATTTTTAGGTGCTAGAGCTCGCGAAGCGGAGAGCGGGGGGGCGATCGGATCCGAATTCCGACCTCGGGAACTCCCAGAATTAATTTGTGAAGTTTGCGGTCCTTTCGGACGCTCTGAAATCCGTGCCGGCGATCTGCACAGTTATCGAGGTAAACCGGACTCCTTAATCTTTTTATCTTTATCGGGCTGGGTTGTGACCTGGGGTTTAACTTTCGACCGCTCGTTCCTTGATCGCGTTAGGTCTGAGGGGGGCGACAAAAAAGGTGTGGGCGATCAGATTTTTGTCTGCAACCCTACGTGATTTGGACGTCGAGTGAGGAGAGGAACCCATACCCACTTCCGCTTGCATTCCAAGGTTTCGGCGCCTTACTCCATCGGGGATATCCACGAGAAGGGCGAGGACTTGGCCGTGGGTGGATCAATCGGGCGAAGGTGGGCGATCCCTCTTCCTCTTTCTCCCCTCGAGGATCCAGGTATGTTTTTGGAGGTTTCTTGATTTACGTAGTTTCGTTGTAAGGGGTCGTTTTCGTGGGGTTTGGGGTGATCGGGGTTTTCACCGCCGCCGCCGCCGCCGTCATGCGCGGGGCGGTTGCCGCCGCCGCAGGGCCGCCCGCAGGTGGGACGCCCGCGCGGGCTGGTGCCGCGCGGGGTCACCCGCACCCGCGGGCAGCGCGCCCGCGCGGCTCCTGGCCGCGCGGGGCCGCCCGCAGGCGGGGCGCCCGCGCGGGTCGGGGCCGCGCGGGGTCGCCCGCACCCGCGGGCAGCGCGCCCGCGCGGCTCCTGGCCGCGTGGGACCGCCCGCAGGTGGGGCGTCCACGCGGGCCGGGGCCGCGCGGGGTCGCCCGCACCCGCGGGCAACACGCCGCGCGGGGCCGCCCACAGGTGGGGCGCCCGCGCGGGCTGAGGTCACGCGGGACGCCGCCACCACGACGGGTTGGGGCCGTTGGGGCTGTCCGCAGGCGGAGTGCTCACCGCACGGGTCGGTGACGTGCGGGGAACTCCGTCGCGCGGAGCTCAGGGATCACGTCAGTCGTCGGTTTTCGGCATGGAGTCGGTGTCAGTGTTCGGATCTCTTAGTCTTGTTCCTTCAGGAGTGCGGGGCGTTGTAGGTGACAGGCGCACGGTCACGGACGAGCCGAGCGTCGGACGACACGCACGAGGTGGGTACTTTTCGGGGGATAGACATGTATTAATAGAAATCACATATCGGGGCAAGGTGAATAGTATGTGGATCTTATGATTATCTAACTAACCCTGTTGCGCTATTTTACTTACTATCGATTATGAGGCTCTTGTTTTGCTGCACGCACACCGGCGGTTTGGCCACCGCAAGGGTGTGCTTTTCCGAAAAAGTGGTACGTTCACCCGTGTACCCCACGTGATGGTGACGTAAGAAAGGGGGCCCTCGAAGGTGGGGGGTGTGAGCGGTGATGCTGAGGCAGGTGCTAAGCGGCCGAGGCAGGTGCTCGGCGGGGGACACCGGGGCAGGTGCTCGGTGTGATTGGCGGGGAAGGTGCCCGGTTTTGCTTGGTACAGGGTGTGGACGCAATGGTTTGTGTTTTGAGGAGGACGGTTGCTCTGGTTACCGTGGTTTGCCTTACTTTTAGCCCTTCTTGCATACTATGTTATTTCTAGTCACTGACTTCCCACTTCGTGACAGGTTCGTCCAGGGGCGAGTGCTAGAGCGCTGGTGAGGCCGCGACAGTGCCGTTCTGATGTGAGCGGCATCAGACATAGTGACATTACTTTCCCTGTTCTTTTATTGTTCATGTTAGTTAGTTGTGGATTGCGATACCCCCGTGGGATCGATGTGGATGTGCCTTTTCGTTTATGATTGTTGAATGGATGTGGTATCTTTCCCTTACTTGGCCGTTTTAAAACTATGGAAAACAAAGAAAACCGTTTGCGAAAACCGTCTTTAAAACGTGGGTGTCGTGTGGGCACCGGTTTTTAAAACCTTGTGGAATTTATGTGATTTCGAAACTGGTTTTACAAAATTAGGCATCGGGTGGGTGCCGTCTTTAAAACCTCTGTGGATTTATGTGGTTTTCAAATGGATTTTTAAAACATTGACGTCGGGTGGGCGTCGCTTTCAAAACCCTGTGAATATTTATCCTTTTAAAATGGTCGGCCCTTTCCCTATGTGTGAAATGCATGTTGTATATGGCTGTGCTTCGATTAGTGTGGTTAAAGCTTGATTTGGATGTTATTATGTAATGAGGACGCCGTGCATATACAAAGGAAACTCTGCCCGTTTGCAAAGTGAATTTGCATATGCGGCGGGCCTGTGCGCGCACTGGGGTAGACCTGCTTTCAAAAAAAAATATTACGCTGATCTGGGAGCATCGGTGGCTCTCCTTCCGCGCGTTTGAACCCCCGGGGCGTGACACTCATGGACCTACTTTGGTTTCGGTCCTAGCCTGCGCCATGCCACATGGACCGTGATCAATACCTCACAATACGAACTGCACCTCACATCCGTCGCCCAATCAGCTCTCAAAATAGCTAAGCGAGACATGCTCACATAGTATACCTCCGGAAGACCAGGCTCTGGGGTTGCGACCCCTACAAGCGCATGTTAATCGAGCTCATTTGGCTCTTACAAGCTGTGGTCAGATGCACAACGCTCAACAGACAACTAGTACCACATGATATCCATGTCACAGATCGACTCAATCAATGAATATAAGGTTCTCAACCTATATTAGATGGCACTAGGTTCACAATCAAATTCTTGAGTCACTTTTACTCTAAGGTTTATCTCACCTTACTCATGCCACTGAGGGTTTCTATTGTTTCACCTTACATTTCAACCTAGGTTTAATGCCACACATTTTACTTAACCCTTTCTAGATTCACATGGTTACACACAGATGTACTTTACTTGTACTCTACTTTATAATTAACCTACAGTTCACACATCTTTGTTTTCTCCTCAGATTTTGTCCTAAGTTAAATGCCACTCGTTTAACCTTTATTCTAGATTCACGTTAGACTTATAGTCCTACATGCATCATTTATTGTCCAATCACTATTTGCACTAGCAATTAACATGCCTCAACATAATTTTATGAAATTATGCTCTAGATATGAAAGGCGATCTAATCGCTTTGGTTCAGCACAACCCACCTCTGTTCGCACTCAATTGCCTGTAAACACTTACAATTGAGTCTCCACGGCCGTTTTGACGCTCTTCCACGGCTAACAAATGAAAACACCCCATTTGGGGCCGTTTCTTGAAATCGACCACCGCGTGCTCTTCGGCTTTCCAATCAAAGTTATCTAGGGCTCCTCTCTAACCTTCAATTAGAGAATAATACCATTAATTAGATTTTAAAACCCTAAAATCTCGAAAGCCTTAATTCTAACCCTAGAATCCATTTTCTTCAAGAACACCCTAGATACTCAGTGTTTCCTCAATTAATCTAGGTTAGAAATACCTAAGGAGTAATAGGATCTCAATTTTAAAGGATTTAACAAAATCCCAACTCAAAAATCCGAAATGATTACCTTGAGTCGCGAGATTTCCGAGCTTCTACGTGCCTAAGAGGTCACTCCACCGCTTCCCAAGCCTTCGCGAGCTTGAACTCCATCTTCGGAGAGCACTTGGAGAGGGAAAGAGAGAGAACGTGTGGGAGAGAGTGAGCTTCTCTCTCTCTCTATCGCTTTGTGTGTGTGTGTGTCGTGGGCTCATAAGGAAAAAAGGTCGAGTCTCCTTTATATAAAAGTCCCTACCAACTATTTACAAGAATGCCACTCTCACTAGGCATTTTACCCGCCGGCGGTCCGGACCCTACCTCAAGGTCCGGTCCCCGAACGTTCACTGTACCATTCACTCATTGACAAACCGAACCTTCCCGCAAGGTCCGGTCCCCAAACCCTATATCTCCAAGGTTCACAGGGAGGGTTCGAACTTCCTCCACAAGGTCCAGCCTCCACAAGCCAGGATTCGATCTTCCCTTCCAAGGTCTAGTCCCTGAACCCCCAAGCCCTAATTTTTTTCACCTTGAAGTGCGTATTTTGGCTCCACGAAGCTCTAATTCTCTACTAATCATTTCGAAATGCTCGAAATACACTTCACAGATATCAATAGTCTCTTTTGACTGTTTCATGCCCAATTTGGGCCGAAGTCCAATACGGTATTTTCTCCAAGACTCATTTTCGCATCGAACTCGCGCCGAAAACACTTGAATGAGCTTGAAACTTTGCCCAAATCACAGAGGTGATTCTTACAAGCCACACTACCAGTACTCTACTATTTCGCATGAGTCCAGTACACTACAGATCTAGCCTTGGTTGCTCTTGGACTAGGTTGTTCTTAGACCCAACACCTTGTTCCAGCCACCACGTACGTTGACGAGTTCCCCGAAGGCGAGCACAACATTTCTGAGAGCACGACATTTCTGAGGGTCAGGGGACATCCGTGCTCTCCTTGGTTGGGATCTGAAGGGCTTCGGATCTCAGGTTGGTCATTGTCGACCCTGGACGGCTTCAAATCCAATGTTCAGGTTGCTCATGTTCGTTCCTTGGCGACCGTTTTCGCTCCGGATAGTGAGCACGGGTTTCGGAGTGATGATACCTTTGGACCTACGCTATTGGTTTGATTCCAAAATCATGGAGTCGGTGGTAAGGCTGTAAAAACCGTAATTGTTATATTATTTACCGTACATTAGGTGTTCAACACAGTGTCACAATGACGCTTTTTGCATCTTGGCTGTCCCGGACAGCGTGAGCTTGATCCTTGAATGTTCATATATGATGTTTGAAGCCCGGGAGTACTTTCGTTAGGGGTTTTGCGGGAAACGACACATGAAACTGTGGTTTAATTAATATAATATAGGTGCTTTGGCTCTATTTTTGGAGAGCAAGTTTTGTTGCTGGTTGCAGTGGTAGGAAAACATCACTAGCTGGTTAGGGACTTGTTAGTGCAAAGAATGAACTAGCGAGCGACCGTAGGTGGGTTCCGGAGCCAAAACGACACTTTCCGGGAACCCGACACAACTAGTTTTGGAATTTTTGCACCCGGTTTGTGCCACTTGGTGTGCAGCTGTCCTGGCACTCGAAAGAGTGTCCTGGGACAGTAAGGATGGTTGATCGACATTCAGAGTGTTTCAAAACACTCCGAAGTTGAACTGGGCACTATAATGAGAAAATCAAGCAATATCGGGTGCAATCTCGCGTCGCGCGGGTTGCTGCTGTTCGCAGCAGTGAGTGAGCCTTATTGGTTGGTCATTTGGTGAGCTTTGACACCTCTGGCCGCAGCAAGGAGGCTGCGGATGGTTTCGGTGCCGAAATAGGCACCTTGGGAGCCAAATCGGTGATTTTCAGAGTTTTAATTCTCCATTCTGGCGCACTTTTTGTGCGGCTGTCCCAATAGCATTAATTTGGTATTTTGGGATAGCAGGCAAGGTAGGTAAGGTGTTCGGCTTGCTTCGGGATACCCCATAGGTTGGGGAGGTTCCGAAGAGCCGGTGCAGCGATCGGGGGAGGTTTCAATGACTGATAATCGGTATCCAAAACTCCGATCGTTCTCTTAATTGGAAAATTTTACTTTGGTCACAAGTCATGTAATTAGCGGGTTATTGGGCTTTATCTAGGTCTCGGTGGTAGCTAGGAGCATCGACAGAGGGTCGGCGACCCGGGTCTTCGTCACGGTTGCAGTGGGTGCTTCGAGCTTGTAGTCGATGAGATAGTATTTACTCAATTTTCTATTCCTTTTACCTCTTGAGTAGATTACTTAGTGGCATTCATTTACTTTTACTCTACATGTCGGCTACATTACTTTTCCTTTTGGCATTACTATACTACCTTGCATAGTAGCGGTAGGGTACTTGGCATGTAGAGTAGGCCTTATACTTCATGACTGCCAGGGTGACCTTTTGGTCTTAGTGACAAGGTTCTTTATGCATATCATTATGATTTGAGCTTTTGGTCTATGGTTCCGATGTTTAAACGCCAATGCATTCGGCTTTACGCCACGATTGTCAGCGCTTATGAACCATGGCATTCGGCTTTAAGCCGAGATTCAGTTGATCATATCATATGATTTGTCGCCACACTTGGAGGTATTCATAGACACCGAGTCAGTTTGGCCACCAATGCAGAGTGTACTTATCCGGATAGGTCGTCTATTATAACGCGTGAATCAAGTCGGCTCATTATGGTGGCAGGCAGTGCCTAAGGCCGACGAGCCATTATGGCAGGTTATGGATTGAGTTCTGATTTGGACTATTTGTCCTTTAAGGCATATTAGTGGGAGGTTATTCTTTTACAGTAGCGGCACATCGGTTTAATTTTGGTTTATTTTCGGTTCATACATATCTTGCTACTATAGACTTTATTTTTCAGGTGATCATATATGGCAAGTTATAGATTGGGTCCTGATTTGGACAATCAGTCCTTTGACGCATATCAGTTGATCAGTTATTCATTTACAGCAGCAGCATTTATGATTTGTAATCTATTCATATATATTATGCTACTGCAAGCTTTTATTTCCACCTGATTATATATCAATCTTGATTACCTCTTGTTTTTGGTGATTACGGCTTGCTTTCGTGGCTGTGTCATACCCACTGGGAAACCTCAGGATAATTCCTCACCCCACGGGGCTCCACAGGTACCGACGATGGGGAGGCAGATTAGGTTACGACATGAGAACGCGGTTTAGCTAGTCTGCATTAGCGGTCTCGTACACTATGCCTCATTCCGTTTCGGTTACTCTTCGTCTTACCCTTTTATCGCTATTGGTTTAAACTCTATGGTGGATCAGTTAGTTCGTGATGCTTATGATTATTTAAATGATTTGCTCAATAAGGCATTTGGTTATGATTGGTATCGTGGCAACGGTTTTGTGGTTTTATGGCAATGAAATGTGATTTTCTACCCTTCGTGGTAATTGGTTTTCAAAGGTAAGGTTTTTGTGTAGAAAACGATTTTCAAAATAGTTTCAAATTGGATTTCGATTTTTGTCGAATCCCTAGGTTTTCAAAATAAAGTTTTAGGGTGGAAAATACTTTCAATGGATAGATATGTTTTGATATTTGATGATCTGTACATTCGCATCGTTTTCGGTAAAAACGCTGTAGAGCATGTCAAGCATCATATTTCTAAGGATGGATTATATAATGACCTGGACCTTTGCAAATTGTGGAGTTCTAGTGAAAATAGGCTTGAAGGACTATTCCTATGGTCCTGGTGAAGTTTCAAGCTAGTTGAGGCGTTTTCGGCACGGGTTCGGCGCAAAACCGAAAATAAAGAAATATCAAGCTATGACCTGCTGACTGCAAATAGTCAAGAAGCAACTGTTGATAACTCCAAGCTGGTTCTGAGGATTTTAGGACAATTAGAAGAGTATTGGAGATCCAATGAGCAAAATTGGAAATTTTTCGATGAGGTAAGTCTGGACCTTGAGCGGTTCAAGGTCTGGCCCTAAGGTAAAGGTCCGAACCTGTGAAGTCCAAACCTTGAGGGCAAGGTTAGGACCTTCGCTGTGAACCCTGAAGAGGGACCTTCAGGGTCTGGACTTTGGAGGGAAGGTCCAGACCTTGCGCGACAGGAATGCCCAGTAAAGGCATTTTTGTAATTTTTGGGGTGGGGGTCTTTAAAAAGGGACCCCTTCTCCCTCTTTCTCTGTACGCACACACGCACCGAGAAAGAGGAAGAAGCCCTCTCATTCTCGTTCTCTCTCGTCTCTTTCTACCTCTCCTGAAAACTCGACGCCCCGGAGAAGCTCGACCTCGGGAGTGGTGTGGAGTTGGATCGCGCTTTCGGCACGCGTGGGAGCTCGTGGAGAACGATAAGAATTATTTTTAAATCCTTTAAAATTGGTATCCTCGTGTTCCCTAAAGGCTTCTACGCCGATTTGCTCGAAGTTTCTCCGAAAATATCGGAATAATTTTGGGAAAAAGAGAACTAGGGCACGTTTTGGGGCTTTTGGGATTCTTAGGACTTTAGATCCAAATTGATTAGTTTATTCTCTAATTGAAGGTTAGAGAGGAACCCCAGGCAACATCGATCAGAAAAGCGACGGGCGTCGGCGATTAATTTTGCAAAACGGCCCAAAACGAGCATTTTGTGTTCGTTAGATGCTGAAGAACACTGGAACGACTGCTGGAGCTCAATTGCAAGTGTCTACAAGCAATTGAGGGTAACCTAGGTGGGTTAGTGCTCTATCGAAGCGATTTGGTCACCTCTCATGTCTTGAGAGTGGAGTCGACAAATTTAATATTATTTTATTGATGCATCTGGTGGTAAGTTAATTTGGTAAATTAAGTAGACATAGAATGTATGCAATTTAGGGTAAATTATCTACCAATGGACATAGAATATAGGCAGAAAACATATATATATATATATATATATATATATATATATATATATATATATATATATATATATATATATATATATATATATATATATATATATATATATATATATACATATGTATATATATATATATATATATATATACATATATACATATGTATATATGTATATACATATGTATATATGTATATACATATGTATATATGTATATACATATGTATATATGTATATATATATATATATATATATATATATATATGTATGTATGTATGCCTAGGTTCAGACCAAGGATTTAAGTATTTATCGGCACGGTCCGTATCCACCGTGCCGTGTCGTGCCAACAAGATACCAGCATGATACAACTCCTGTGCCGATGGCACAACTCAAAACCCTCTTTTCTTTAATTTACTAAGTAATTTTCTCAATAAAATTCAAAAGATTTGATAAAGATACATAATAAACAATTAGAAAATTTGTTGGTAAAGAAAATAAATATTTCATGCCATTATGTGTTTGCACCAAGGATTTAAGTGCTCTAGCACGGGGTCGTGCCGAAAACTTGCCATCACGGTACGACACAATGTGAGGACCCTAATATCCGCGAGAGGATTACTATTGGATCAGCAGCTTCTGGAGGCTTATTCGGTGTGTTGGAGGTGTTTGTGCATGAATCGGGCCCAAGAAATAGACTCAGTGTGTAAAATGGGAGCAAGTTTGCCTAACCGGAAGCCTTTGACAAATTTTAGAAGTGGAATTGGGCAAAACAAATATCGGATTTGGATTCAGCGCGCGAAAACGATGAAAATGGACTATTTATATTTTTCGGAGCCCGGATGCCCTAGCACGGATTTCGAGGCATTAGAGTACTATTCCCGCGGCCGGAGGCGACGGGTAGGCGGCGGAGCGGCCGCGGGCAGCGGCTGGGCAGAGGCGCAGGACGGCCGGGCCACGGGCGAGGCGTGCACCGGAGGTTGGACGCGTGGCGGCTCCTGATTGGCCGGCGCAGCCGGCGTAGTCCACGGAGGCGAGCGGCCGGGTGCATGGACCGGTGCAGGGACACGTGGCGGCCCCGGAGTGGCGGGCGCACGAGCGCGCAGTCCACGCGGCATGGCGGGCAGGTGCGGCGACGTGCGGGGCAGCCGGACCACGTGCGCGGGGCAGGCGCGGGGGGTGCCACGCGGCGCGGCCAGGGTGGTTGGCTCCGCTATCCGCTGTGCGGGGCTACGTGGCGCGTTGTGGACGATTCGAGCGCTGATGGTTTGGGGTACGTTTTGGGTTACTGTAGCAACCCGAAATATTTCGGGCGCCCGAAACCAGGGATATGGATGTTATTAAGTGAATTGTTTAGTTGAGGCTATAAATAGCCCCCTTTGGCTGCGTTTTCGGACCCTTTCTCGAGCTCCCCTGCGACAGAGCCCTTAAGCATTATTGTTCCTCTTCTTGTGCTCCATCTTGTGAGGGATTTACAGATTTTTTTTGGAGGCTGCGACATCGGCGTTTTCTGCGACGGGGCGCACTTCGACGCTTCTTGGATTTTGGCTTCCACCGTCGCTTCTTTGCCCGCGGACCCCCTGGATCACCCCGATGGAATTTCGAGCCGATTTTTGCGGCAGCGCGTTCACGAGAGGTACGCCTTCGATTTCTGTATTGATCACTTCGTCTCATTTTGAGTTTTTGGCATGGTTCCCGAGGCAAACTTTGACCCCTTGTACTGTTGTGAGTTTTGGGGCAGCGGTGGAGTATTGTTGGATTTTCTCGGTCTACGAGCATCGGAATGAGGCGTTTAAGGACTCGATTGATATCTACGCTTCGAGAGGAACACGCCCGTATTTTTATTGGAATTTTTGGAGGACTCTTCAAAGGTGATAATTATGCTTCTTTCGGACTGGTTTCCTGCAGAATTTTGTTTGTGGATACTTCGGCATATCGCGTTGTTGTATTTATATCTTGGCCTGCAGGTGTCGGAACGGGATGCATAAATACTCGTTTTGGATCTACTCGTCGCGAGGATCGCAACCGTGATTTTTCTGGATTTTTTCGGAAGGCTGCACGCAGGTGAAAACCCTCTTCTTTGTGCTGTTTTGCAAAACAGCGGGTGCGTTTTGGGGTATTTGATTAGTGTGTTGTTGTTGTGAGGTTGATCGGAGCTGAGGCTTGCGCGACTGAGTACCGAGAGTGCAGTTTCAGCGGATTTTGGATAGCGTGTGACTACACACTTCACCGACTTCGGCTTTGCCTGCGGAAAGCGTTTCAGGTGGGTTGCTTCATCTCTAGAACCAGTGGACGGTTCTCTAATTCTTTATGTTAGAATGCATGCATGTTTAGGGTACATTGTATGTTGTTGAGAGGTAAGCTAGTAAGGATGATTGTATAAAGGAATTGCAAGATTAATATTCATGTTAAATATTATTGACTTGCAAGATTTGGATATTCATGATAATGAATAGTAAAAGCTTACCTAAGGGAATTTACCCTATGTGATTGTCAGCATGCATGTTTAATTGTACAATATCTAACATCGAGATGGAAGCTTGAGGAATGGCCTAGATTATGTAGATTGACATACTATAGTAGTGATCTTTTAGCATGCCATGTTGCACAGTCTTTTATGCTATGATTACTAGATGGAGCAGGTTTATGTATCTATGTACGGATATTACTCCGAGGAGTTATTGTGGATCTTGGATTATGGACAGGTATAGTTCATTAGGGATTCTGGCATGTTGTTTATACCCTTGTGGAGCTATTATGTGATTTACTCCCTTTCTTTTTCTTGAGGACAAATGCATGCTTGTATGGACATCTAGATAAGCCATCTTTTACTGCTACACTATCATGTTGGGAATCTGACTTAGGAGAAACCATGTTTGTTCTTTCTCCTTTCCTTCTAGATTCTAGATTCATGTTGCTCGGGTTCGAGCAGGGGTTTGGGATAGTGTAGTCGGGACTGTGTCTGGGATAGGTTGGATTAGTTTGTGGACTTGTGGGGTTTTGCGGCGACCGCGGATATTGGGCGGTTGACCGGATATGTACTTGTGCATCAGATTGGGTATCAAATTTCCCTTTAGTGGATGGAGTTTCCTACTTATTGTTTACTGTTGTATCAGATTGGGGATCGGGCTTCCCTTTAGTGGATGGGTTTTCCCGCTTTGATCAGAGTCGTGATCCAGTCCTGCTATAGTATGATACTGATGATACTTGTTACAGTGATACTTTACTCGTGTGGGTCGCTCCCCTCGAGTGCCACTCTGGAGTAGGCTTTAGACCGTGACGGGTGCCGGTCAGTTGGACAGTGGAGATACTGAGTTCGTGAGATTGATGACAGAGCAGGCAGTACCGGGTTGTATACCGGTTCATTTGATTGGGTTTATTCGGTCAGAGACTTTTATTGTTGCACTCGTGCCTAGGGGCTGAGTGGAGTCTGGTAGCTGAGTTTATACCAGTGCTAGTGTTGTTGGGAGCCGTTTGGTTTGACGGTGGTCCCGTGTCGTTGAGCGTACTTTGACCGTTGTGTGAGATGTTGAGGACCTTGAGTCCATCCGTTCTGAGAGAGAGCGTGGATTTCGACTATAGCCTGCATGTGCCACTATTCGATAGCGAGTTAGTCCGTATGGACACCCTACGTAATTCCTGCCCGGCAGTGGGAAGTGGTTGTAGGTGGGCGCAGGCTTGACTGGACCAGATGTGGCAGTCAGCTCGATTAGGTCGATTGTGCACTTCATGTGCGAGTGGTTGCATACCTTTCATTGTTTTTCCCCTTTTTAGCATTTAGATAGAGGCATGGTAGCTGTTGAGTATCTCCAGCCTTATTGTTCAGTTTTTACTGCATGGTTATCTTATGCCTCTAGTAGACTTGGTGGGCAGATCGTCGGGCCTGGCGGTGGTACCCACTGAGAACTCCCTTTTTGGTGTAGTTCTCACACCCATTGGGGGTTTTCCCCCTCCTTTTTCTTTTCTCTCCTTTGTTTTGCAGAGTCTTAGCAAGTGTCGCTGATTCTGCGGTTGCTGTTCGAGGTGAGGGAGTCGCGAGCTAGATCCCTACCCGTATGTGGAGAGTAGCGGTACCCCTACATTGGAGATCCTGAGTACAGTCAATAAATTATTTATTTTTCCGCTTTTGATAGATCATTGTATTGTAAGGATCTGACTTGTACTGAGAGCCTGTACACTGATGTATTATTTCAGATTACCTCCCTTCTGAGTTCTGGTTTATTGTATTTGAGGATGTTGTATGATTATCACTCGTGGGAGATGGATATTGTATTATATTTTTCAGATGTACAGATGGTTGGTTTTTAGTTTTACAGCAGTTTATTTTTATAGCTCTGATATCTGTTTAGCTGTAGTCCCTTTTCTTGCAGGTTGAACGCTTCGCTTATGCGGTATTTTGCATAGGTGGCGGATCTGTTGGCGAACCCGGGTCACAGTTTCGACCCCGAGGCGTGACACACGATGCGTGCCGAGCCGTGCCTATGAGTGCCGGTCACAAAAAATACATGTGTGCCGACACATAATGGCATGAAATATTTATTTTCTTTACCAACAAAATTTTCTAATTCTTATTAAATATCTTTATCAAATATTTTGAACTTTATTGAGAAAATTACTTAGTAATTTAAAGAAAAAATATTTGGAACTGTGCCATCGGTATGGAGGCTGTATCGTGTCGGTATCTTGTTGGCACGCTATGGCACGGTAGATACGGCCCGTGCCGATAGATACTTAAATCCTTGGTCGGCACACGTACTTTTTGTGACCGGCACTCATCGGCACTGCTCGGCACACACCGTGCCGTACCGTGCCGGCAAGTTTTCAGCATGACCCTGTGCCACGACACTTAAATTCTTGGTTGAGACAGATATGTTTGGACTAGTAAGATAGATTGACTTGCTCTAGGAATTAGAGAACTCAACCTTGAACTAGTAAATATAGTGCCATCAAGTCTAGGATGGAATGGCATAGTGGTAAGCTAGCCACTTAGATAACTGAACATGAAACCTAGTGTTATTAAACATAGGTTGGACAACAAGTGAACCTAGGAGTCGTGTGAACCTAGGTGATAAGGACATTGAACCTAGCGTCATTGAACATAGATCGGGGAATGTAAGTGGTAGGAAGACCACATGAGTTCGAAAGTCACGAACCTAGGGAGGTTGACTTAATAAAGAAAATATGCACATTAAAAAAAAAACAAAAGTAAGCATTGACGTGTGCGACAATTTCGCCGCCGATCATAGCATGTGCGACGACTTCCCCGCCAAGGGTAGTGTGTGTGACGATTTCGCCGCTACCCAGAGCGTGTGCGATAATTTCGCCGCTCTGAGACCACAAGCTAGGGCCGTGTGCGACGCTTCGCCGTCCCTGAGCCAGGTCAGGAAAAAAGGAAAAAAGGTGACCAAGCACCTAAAGTGTGGATTGACTCAAAACCGAGTCGGGATGTTGGCTAAGGTAATAGAACCTTAGGCTAGATGTGGTATAGAGATAGATAGTGAAATAGTAGTTGAGTTGCTCCTACTTGTATAGATTCCATTATCGCATTCGCATGAGGAATAGCATATGATCATGTAGCATATAGTGTAGTTTTATATTCCAGGAGATTATCTATCTATATGCTTTAGTTGCTTCCTTTGGACCTGGTGGGTCGAGACTCTCACTTGGGTAGCCGGACCCACTGGGGACTATTTTTATAGTTTTCACCCCCATGTTTTACAGGTCCTACCATGAGTGGCGCGGCGGCGCGCAACAAGGGCGTGGCTTAATAGATAGCGCCCTACCCTAAGATCAAAATAAAGTACCCTCGTTAGCGTGTAGCTAAGGGTAAAATGTAAGAAGAATGTAAATTGCAATAATATTTTGGGTTGTAAAAAGAGAAATCTAAAAGAAAATGTAAATGTAAATATATGTATGTCTAGGACGAATGGTTGTAATAGCTAGTTGTTTATGTTTTCTGTACTAATCTTTCGCAATCCTCGTATGAAATCAGTTCCGTGTGGGAACATTTTGATTTATACTGGTTGTGACGCTTTGGGCGGACAAGAAAAACTCTGTCCGTTCGGCGGTCTGTGTACGTGCCCGAACCGGTCAAATTGGTCGGGTCACGGGGCGTGACAGATTAGCTGTATGAGCATATGCATTATTTGCTTGCTAGTTGTGTGAGTGGATATTGTGTGTTGTGGTAATGTAATAGATGGTATGCTGTGCAAATACAGAAAATACTCTATCTATGTGGACAGAAAAATCTATGTGCATGCGGCGGGTCCGTACGTCCCGTGGGCAAGGCATGTTTAAAAAAAAAAAAAATTGAGCATTTTCCACAAACTCTGATTTTCAAACGGCACCTTATCTATAAAAAGCTTTACAAAAGGGCCCCGGGGCGTGACATAAAACTTGCATCATAAAAATGCAGTGTAACAGCATGACAAATGAAGGAAATAAGAGTAGAAAATTAAGGATATATTTGTTACAGCATGATGGAACAAACGAAATTGACATTAAATGAGTTCAGGGTGTGTTTGTCAATTCAGAAATCAAGGGCTGCACTGCACAGCACAGAGTGGGGATTGCTGGCATGGAGAGCAAATAGGATCACCAAACACACTAGGTCACTGGGCCCAGTGTGCAGCCCGTCTTACATGCTCTCGAGTTTGCATACGGAGAAGACTTACAACATCAACCCTCCTCTACACAACATCAATTTCTCCCATATAGAAAGGAACTCAAGAAAAGGCCGGGCTGCAATTCCAGAATACCAAACAGCCCCCTGTCATGGTTGCTGCAAAGGCCCTCCAATTACTAAAATGAAAGAAACTTAATAGCACTTATCCCACCCTGATCCCAAGAAGAGAAATAATCAGTATATCAGTTTTGTATCTAGCTGAAAATGTGATCTTCAGAGAAAATATACAAGATGTTCAATAGATTTCCTTCCGAACTGTTCATCCCCTCCTTTGGCGAAAATTTGCTAGATGAAGGAAGAAACTTAAAGCTAATATCAAAGTCCCCCACCCGAAAAACCCTAACGCACGCAAGGACAAGCAAGGAAAATGGGATTTTTCATCTCTAGGTTTCAAATATAGTATAGATCAATCTAATAATATCTAAGATTGGCCCTTTTAGTTAATCAGTCCCCTCAACGAAAATTAATAATTCGCAATTCAAGCTAATTTTAGACGGCTAGCTAGTGAGTAATATAATGTAGATCAACCCTCCCGAAACAGAAGGATCACTGATAGAAGATGAGAATAAAGAAAAGAATAGGACTAAAGACTCAGATAGACACATCTAGTATTCATGATGAATAAGTCAAAATATAGTATAAATTTTAGAATCAGGAATAGTAAGGGATGTGTGGATCCACTTGATCTACCCATCACACGAATTAAACGGATCTCATTATTGTTGCACTCTTGGTACATCATACAAATCTCGATATCATTTTATTTACCTTATGTAGAGAGTTGTGTGTATTAACTATTAAGTACATAAACTACCACTTTCACAGGCCAAAAGTAACTAAGAATCATATTTACTATCCAAAAATTCAAGAAACAACCTTATAAGACTTCTTTTGACCAAAAAGGCCAAAATAGGACTATACTATAGTGTGTCCATGCAGGTACCAGAGAACAAGACCATGTCACCACAAACCTACGCTGCCTCAGCAAGCTAGTTCAAAGGAAATTCAAGCCTACCCAAGAATATTTCCTATCCCAACCCACTGAAAGAAAAACTTAATTAAGTTTTTTGCCTTTCAACAAACCAACAGCAATTAATAAGATCCTTTCTACGCATGTTTCATTTCAGAAAAGGGACAATGAACAAGGAAAGTATATACTTAAAGTGAAGGGAATGCAGAATAAATTTTAACAAAAAGGAAAAAATAACACATAATTCCTCTCACTTTATGTAAAAACATCAATACAAAGAACAAGCATAACATGAAACGCAAAGTTAATTACATAACTATATTCAACACAAATAAGGTCAAAGTTGATCAATTAAGTGTACTACTAACAAGCAAATTATGCAAAAAAGTGACAAACTAACCACCAAATGGAAAATTTATAATTTCTATAACTTGTAAGGGAAGAAAAAATTCCTTGTAAAAATTAATAATCAACAAATGCCAGACCGCTTTTGACAATACAATCCATCCCGTTTTCCTCGGGGAAAAAAAAAAGCAGCATCCCAATAAACAATTATACAATCAAGGATTTAAGTGCCCATCGGCATGAGCGTATCCACCGTGCCATATAGTGCCAACAAGATATTGACACGATACAACCCCCGTGCCATATCGTGCCAACAAGATATCGACACGATACAAGCCCCGTACCGATGGCACAACTCAAAATCCTCTTTTATTTAAATTAGTAAGTATTTTTCTCAATAAAGTTCAAAAGATTTGATAAAGAAACATAATAAACAATTAGAAAATTTTGCTGCTAAAGAAAATAAATATTTCATGCTGTTATGCGTCGGGACACATGTATTTTTTTTTATCGGCACTCATCAGTCCGGCCCAGCACGCACCGTACCGACAAGTTTTCAACACGGCAAGTTTTCGGCACAACCCCGTGTCACAACACTTAAATCCTTGCATACAATAGCTTTGTACAGAAAAATCATGCAGAAAACAAATGGACCATATTTCCAAAAATGAATAAATAATTGCATAAGGAATTAAATCAATTGATGTATTTATGCTCAAAATGGCGAAATGAATAAGTAATTCGAATAGTTAAAAGTTAAGTATTAGTCACCAATCCCAACAATAACTGGAAAGCCCTTGTTCTCTAATAACGCCTGAAAGATAGAGTTAAGGAAAAGGTTAGTGAAGTGCACTAATTAAATTGATGATAGCTCTAAATTCATAAGCAGTTTCAACAGTTTGACTCACCTGAATTGCTTGAACGGAAAGAAGCAGACCTCTATCCAAGTCATAAGAATCAGGTATCGGAGCCAGCTGAATTTTACCCCTAGAAGAAGAATCTGCAGACATTCATAAGAGAAGCATATGCTTATTAAATTCCAAGATTGATGATGCAATTAATCTTGTAATATAAGAATGTTTTTGAAGAACACAAAATAACAAATCAGGAAGATTGCACCTTAGCCAAAAAAAAAAAGGCACTCCAGAAAGAATATGAGTTGAAGAAAACCTGGTATGAAAAGCCATTTTGCTAAAACAGGCTCAATATCAGACTTTTTTGTGGGCGATCGAGTCCATGGCTGTGAGATATCCTCAAGATTGGGTGCAATATTGGTAGATAAGCGAATTGGTTTCGGTGCAGCAATTCTCCTTTCTTGACTTTCGTTTAATAGAGCGCTAGAAAGCGGTGGTGGTGTATTTAGTCGTGGAACACCTGATACCAGTTAACAGCTGATCAGAAAGTACGCCTTTGAAAAGAAAATTGTAAAATTGGACAACAGTGAGATCTGCCTTTGCTCTCTAGAATCATTTCCAAATATGACTTTGTGATCCATGGTCCCTTGATACCTAGCCTAGAAGCTTCTGCTCCAATGACCTAAATTATGTACGAAAAGGAAGCAGATTATTCCAAGTTGAATTACTATGTCAACTTAATAATTGGGAAAAGGACTAATTTGAGAAGTTTAAAGACTAAGAGCTCATAAAACCCAGCATGATAAAGTAATCAGACAAATGTGGATAAGAGGTTAGGCAACACTAGAAAGCAAGTGTATTTTTTTTTAAATCGTGGTTTTGACTGCAAAAGACAACATAGTTATAACAACCTAGAAAGACTAAGAAATTTGGTTGCCAGATCCATTTTTTCTGTGTTGGCACATAACCACATAAACAGGAATTCATACAACCAGTCACTTCCTCAATCTAGTTGTCATTTATGTGACAAGGAAATTATCTTTCTCCTAACATGTACCCAAACACCAAAATCATTTTATTGGAAAGATGAATAACTGATTTTGTTTTGCAAAGTTGGGTATTAACCAAGAGAGATTTCTAGCCAAGAATTGTCATGCCACCGCCTATGCCAGTAGCACAGCACAGCACGGCATGGGGTATGCCAATGTCGGCACATCCATGCCACTGGCACAATGGCATGCATTGGCACGGATTTTCATTATTAAATTTTTCATGGAAAATTTGCATTTTTAAAGTTTTATCATGCCACTAGCACATTAGCATGCACTAGCATGGATTTTTTTCATTAAGTTTTCATTAAAAATTAGGTTTTGGAATTGTTTTAAAATCTCTAATGTATTATTATTTAATATCATGCCACAGGCACATCAGCACACATTGGCACGGATTTTTATTATTATTTTCATCTCATCTCTAATGTATAATTATTATTAATGTATTATTATTTAATATCATGCTATTGGCACATCAGCACGCGTTGACACGGATGTTTATTATTAAATTTTCATCTCATCACTAATGTAGTATTAGCATCATAAACTCTCTAATAACTGAATAATAATAATTATCATTATAACAATCATTGTATGGCTCAAGCATTTTATCTGGCATAATTTAGTAATAATAGAGTCATAAACATTCTAAAAACTAAATAATAATAATGATAAGAAATTATTATATAATATTAACAATAATAATAACAACTTATTATTATTAAAGTATATACATGGGTAGATTTACTAGATCTAAAATGATAAAGAAATTAGGGAAAATTTTATGACGCAACGGAACTCACTAATGCTTCAAATGTTTGTAGATTTATGAGATATACATATTTCAAATGTGGAAAAACCTCTGTAAAACTCTCAACCTCAAAAAGAAAGAATCCCAAAAAACTCAAAAAGACAAACCATTTTGTCAGTACGGTGTCTGTAGTGAACCGGACTCGTGCGAAATAGCATAGTACTGGTAGAAAGTGAGTTTGAGGAACCACCTCTGTGATTTGGGCGAAGTTCCAAGCTCATTCGAGTGTTTTTAGCACAAGTTCGGCACGAAAATGAATTTTGGAGAAAATGTCGTATTGGATTTCAGCCAAAAAAGATCACGAACCGTCAAAAGAGACTGTGCGCGTGAGTAAAAAGGTATTCCAAGCACTTCGAAATGATTGGAGGAGGATTAGAGCTCTGTGGAACGAAAAAAGGGGCTTCGAGACGAAGAAATTTTGAGCAAATAGCTCTCAGGGTTTGGACCTTGGGTTGGAAGTCCAGACCTTGGCAGTAGAGTCTGGACCCAGCAGGAGAAGTTCGGACTCTGGCTGCAAACCTTGAAAAGTTCATGTTCGGGGACCGAATCTTGCAGGAGAGATAGGTCCGTGAGCGCATAGTAGGAAATCCCACGTATGTGGACCGGACCTTAAGGGAAGGTCCAGGCCTTGAGCGACCTGAACGCACAGTGAAGAGGATGGCAATTTTGTAAATTTTTGAAAGTTGGGTTTATAAAAGAGACCCAAATCCTTCTCACCCACACTCGCTTCACCTCCCTCTCTTTTCTTTACACCCTCACTCCCTCTCCTCTCTTTCTCTACCTAGAAAAGAGAGAAACCATAGGTGAAAGGAGCTCCAACGGTGAGATTTAACCTCCTCCGAGACAAAGAATCGGAGGAGAGCTTCAAGGAGTGGAAAGCTAGCTCTAGTGCAAGAAAAGGCTTGAGGAGCTTGGAGTTCAAGGCGAGCCCGTGGGATAAAAGATTAGGGTTTTTGTTAAATCCTTTAAAATTGAGATTCTAGTAATCCCTAGATGCTTCTAACCAAGATTAATAAAACAACACCAACGATTTCGAGGTGTTCTTGTAGACATTGAAATCTAGGATTAGAAAAGGAGTTTTTGGATTTTTTAGGTTTTAAAACCTAATTGATGAAATAATTCTCTAATTGAAGGTTAGGGGCATACGCTCAACAACTTTCATTTGAAAAACGACTAGGTCTCGATAGTCAATTGAAGAAATCGAGCCAAAATTGAAGAATCTCATTCGTTAGTGCCAAAGTGAGCCAAAACGATGTCGGGAGACTAATTGCAAGTGACTACAAGCAATTAGGAGTAAATCGAGGTGGGGAATACCACCGAAATGGTTTGATCTCCCCTTTGTCTAAAGTCTCTTTGATTCATGCATATATATATATATATATATATATATATATATATATATATATATATATATATATATATATATATATATATATATATATATATATATATATATATATATATGAGAAGTGCTAGGTGTACACCCCAAAGGGGGTGTACATCCTACACCCACCCCATCTTGGGGTGGGTATTCATCCACTCGTCACATCATGTGACGAGTGGAATTCACCCACCCCTAGGATGGGGTGGGTGTAAGATGTACACCCCATTTGGGGTGTACATCTAGCATTTTCCATATATATATATATATATATATATATATATATATATATATATATATATATATATATATATATATATATATATATATATATATGAGAGCAAAATATAAGCTAAATAGGATTTAGTTACATATTAGGAGATCAAGTAAATTGAAATGGTTCATGAGCATTAGACCTAAGTGAAAATGGGGTATAGCCCTTGCAAGTAAAGTGAAAGGCTAGTGAGCATGTATGTAAGACTACAAGCCTAATGTAAACCTAGAAAATGGGTTCAACGAGTGGCATTTGAACTTAGGTCTAAACTTAAGGTGGATGATAGTGACATAAGAACTCTAAGTCTATTATAAACTACAAAAGAAATGAAGGTGCACGTGTGGGCGTGTGACCATGTGAATCTTGCAAAGATTAAGTAAAAGAGTGGCATCTAATCTTAGGTCCAAACGTAAAGAGAAAACGTGTAAGACTATGTGTAGTGTACCGGAGTTTAGTAACTGTTCGGGTGCGTTTCTTCTAACTGACCGACGCATCTAGAGATGGTCGGGTCGAGCGAGAGCTGTTTAACGCGAAATAGACGCAAAACGGACTTGGGATCGCGAATAGAAAAGGGACTGAAATTCCAAAGTTTTCGGGCGCCCTAAACATGTTCCGGACGCCCGAAAGTTTTACCGATTTGCAGTCTCACCTCTAAGCGCCCGAGAGTTACTGTAGCAACCCGAAAGTGAGTTGTTGGGATTTCCTCGAGATCTGTGTCTGATGGTACAGTTGGTGGACTTCGGGCGCAGCACTGTAGCAGCGGACACAGGGACCGAACGCCCGGGTAGTTGTGCTGAGGGAGATATAGTGTTCTGAGAATCCGGGCGCTTTGCTGTAGCTGAGCGGGCACCCCGAAAGAGCCCGTTAATACTGTAGCTACGAAGTTTAGGGCGCCCTATTGTCCGGGAGCACATAACCTGTTTTTCTGCTGCATGGACAATAGGGCGCCCAGAACCTGTTTTTCTCTGCATGGACAGGTTAGTTCTCTAGTTTATCCGCAATTTAGTATACCTGGATGTTTGACTATCCCTGCACCAGAGAGAGAACTCCCCTGAGGCTTCCCTTCCTTCTTCTTCTTCCTCCTGTGCGGTGGAGCAGAGCCAGCAACACCACCACCACCACCACCAGAGCGGGGCATCATCTTTTTCCGCGCCGAAGCTTTGAAGCCTTAGTCGAGAGGGTCGAGTAGCGAGTCCCTGAGGTAGAGGCCTCAACCGTGAACCCCTCTTCAGCGGGTTGTTGAGGTAGGCTCAGTATTTCGAATTTTCGGTCTTCTTGGAGTTTTTGGAGCTTTTTTTGTTTTGCCCGAGGTTAGAGATTTGGGCTTACCTGACTGGTTTTGGTTTTTCTCCTTTTTCTGGTGTTGTGTGTATGTGTGCCTGCTTGTGCGGGAACTGAGGGAGCAAAGCTTGGTGGCGTTGTGTGTTATTTACTAGTTTAGAGGGAGAATTGAGCTGAGGTCTTCCTGTGCATGCACTGTGTTGGGGCTTGGAGGTGTTGGACCTGTTGTGTTGGGGGCTTGGGCTAAGGTTGGCAGCTCTGTGAGGTGGCTTGTTGAGCTTCTCGAGGAGGTCCTGGCAGAGAGCGAAGCTCAATTGCTGGTTTGAGTGTGGGAGCTTCTTCCTAGTAGTGTTTCGTGACAGAGGATTGTGCCGCACCACTTCGCCTTCTTTTTCGTGGTTGGATAGCGATTCAGGTAAGTTGAATTTCTTCCAAAATTTGCGAATTTCCCTTTACGTCTATTTTATAGATGTCCAGCATGCTAGATTTAGCATTTTGTTTGCCTAATAAAATCTGATAGTTGCTTGAAAATTTGTGAAAACTGTAACTGGACCCTCGAATATTTTTGGCATGTTTTAGAAATTTGTTGACACTAAAAAATATTTATTTTCGACATTTCAACCAGCATTTCGACACCCGAAAAATTAGTTGTATTGTATCTATTTTTATCAGCTTTATTTTATTTTACTCGCCCTAGGTAAAGGGTTAGAGTGTGTTGGCGTAAATATATATATATATATATATATATATATTATAATGAAAAAAAATAGGGGAAAAGATTAAGGTTGGTCCGTAATATTGATTTGTCTATATATTTCTAATAAACCCCGTATAAGCCCAAAATTTTTAACATATTAATAATTTGGGTCCAACAAATTTTACTGTAAATTCAAGCCCCTTTAATAGACAATTTGTGAACACAACCTTATAGGTCTCATCAAAACCCGCCGATTTTTTTAGTCACCAAACCAAATCAGTCGGATTCTATTTTTTCTACCCAGCGGGCCTTACATTATAGTCAACTTCTTGTTTAAAAATTCAATTTCAAAAATTATGTTCAAATTGAATTTTGAATTTTGAATTTTGAATTTCAAATTTTTAACCAAATTCCAAAATATCTCTCAAATACCACATATACTCAAATTTGAATTTTGAATTCAACTGAAATCCCTCAATAATATTTTATCTCAAAATATCTCTCAAACGCCACCTATACCCAAATTTGAATTTTGAATTCAGCCGAAATCCTTCATCCATCAATTACCTCAAAATATCTCTCGACTTATCCAAACTCATATTCGAAATTCAAATCCCCAATCAAATTCCAATCAAATTTTGAATTTTTGAATCCAAGCAAATTCTCTCGTTTGAAATTTGAACTCCTCAATTTTGAAATTTGAACATAACAACACATTCAATTTTGAAATTTGAACATAACAACATATTCAATTTTGAAATCCGAACATAACAAAACATTCAATTTTGAAATTTGAACATAACAACATATTAAATCTGAACATAACAACATATTCAATTTTAAAATTTGAACATAACAACATATTTAATTTTAAAATTTGAACATAACGACAAATAACCACAATTTTGAAATCTGAACATAACAATACATTCAATTTTGAAATTTGAACATAACAACATATTCAATCTGAACATAACAACATATTCAATTTTGAAATCTGAACATAACAACACATTCAATTTTCAAATTTGAACATAACAACATATTAAATCTAAATATAACAACATATTCAATTTTGAAATTTGAACATAACGACAAATAACCACAATTTTGAAATCTGAACATAACAATACATTCAATTTTGAAATTTGAACATAACAACATATTCAATCTGAACATAACAACATATTCAATTTTGAAATTTGAACATAACAATATATTCAATTTTGAAATTTGAACATAACAACATAATCAATTTTGAAACTTGAACATAACGACATATAACCACAATTTTGAAATCTGAACATTCCCACAACATATTCAATTTTGAAATTTAAAATTTAAAATTTGAATATAACCATATTCCCTCAACATACTTTCTCAAATTTGAACATAACCGTTCAATTTTGAAATTTAAACATATTCAATTTTGAAATTTAAAATTTAAAATTTAAATACAACCATGCTCCCTCAAATTTGACCATAACCGTTTAATTTTAAAATTTGAACATATTCAACTTTGAAATTTGAAATTTAAAATTTAAAACCATACTTTCTCAAATTTAAATATAACCGCTCATTTTGAAATTTAAACATATTCAATTTTGAAATTTGAATATAACCATATTTCCGCAATATTGTGAATTTTGAAATTTAAACATAACCTTTCAATTTTAAAATTCGAGCATATTCAATTTTGAAATTTAAAATTTAAAATTTGAAATTTGAATATAACAAATCACTCAACGAACCCACATTTCCACGCACGCTTTTTCTTAACGAACCCCAACAAATCCCACGCGATCTCTCTCACACCCAATATACCAACCCATCCCCACTATAAATAGGAAAAATAGAAAGAAAAAAAGGGAATTTTTTTTTAGTACAAGGCAACATTCCACCACAAAAAAAAACCTCTCAGATTCCACCACACGTACCTTTTTCAATTTCTATATTTTCAACTTCTACACCGCCGCCTGCCTTATCCTCTCATCATCTCCGATTCCAATCTTCAAGGTCAGACCAGGTTCCCATCTTCAAGCTCAGATCAGGTAAAAGAGTGAGAAAAATAAAAAACCGATTCCCATCTCCTCTCATTTTCGTTCGTTTTGACGAAACCGATTCGGGTGATTTCTTCGGACATCCGGATTTAGGTTCAGTTAAAAAAAATTAAGATAAAGGAACTTCTTTGGATCTCAAATCATTTAAAAAATAAAAGGAACTTCTTCGGATCCTAAATAATTTTAAAAAGGGACTTCTTCGGATCCCAAATAATTTTAAAAAGGGATTTCTTCGGATCCCAAACAATTTTAAAAAAGGGACTTCTTCGGATCCCAAATAATTTTAAAAAAGGGACTTCTTCGGATCCCAAATTATTTCAAAAGGGATTTCTTCAGATCCCAAATCATGTAAAAAAAATAAAAAGGACTTCTTCGGATCCCAAATAATTTTAAAAGGGGATTTTTTCGGACCCCACATCAAAAATAAAATAACGGGGATCTCTTCGGACCCCAAATCATTTTAAAAAATGAATTTCTTCGGACCCCACATCAAAATAAAATAACAGTATTTTTTCGGATCCCAAGATAAAATAAGGGATTTTCTTCTGACCCCAAATCAAATGAAATAAAAGGGGATATCGAAACAAACATGAATTTCTTTGAATCCAGAGTCGATTTCAAACAAGATTTAAATGAACCCTAATCAACTTGGAGCCTTAGTCCAATTCAAAGAGGCCTAATAAATAGCGCCAGTCCACATACGGGCCACGAATTCAGTCCACATATAATATAGACCCAGTCCACATACGGGTCCTGAATCCAGTCCACATATAATATAGGCTCAGTCCACATACGGGCCCCCACTCCAGTCCACTTGCAAAGGAAATCCAAACCCATTCAATCCATAAATAAAACCCAAAACCCATTCAATCTCATCGCCTTAACACATATAATTAAGGCAAAAATTATATTCAAACCGACTAGATTCTAAATCATATACTTAGAATTTAGCCAAATCCAATTCGATCGAGCTATAACACATATACTTAGAGTTCATTCAAACCAACCCGACTAACCCTAATACATATACTTAGGGTCTAGTCAACATTTTGCTCTAGCACATATATCTAGGGTAGAAACCAAATCAATCCGACTAATCCTAATACATATACTTAAGGGTTAGTCAACCTTTTGCTCTAGCAACTCATAGCTAGAGTGAAAGATCAATCAAATTTGACGAATCCTAATACATATATTTAGGATTTAGTCAAATTCTCATTCTAGCACATATAACTAGAGTGAAAAATATATCAAATTCGGTCAATCCTGATACATACATTCAGGACCCAACCACCTTCTACTCTCGAGTAGCATCAAATCCGACCCACCTCAATACATGTACTTGGAGTTTGGTCATATCTTCACTTTGGATCATATGCCAAATATGGAATCAAATATAATTGGACTCTAAAACATATACTTTGAGCCAATTAAACCCAATTAAACTCTAACACATATACTTAGAGTATAATATCGACTAGTTCTCAACACATATGCTCGAGATCTAGTCGATTGCAAATCCAGCTGAATCCTAACACATATACTTAGGATTTGGTCAATCGTTAGGATACGATTTATTTTATCCTTCCCACAAAGGTCTCTTAATCGAAGGTGCCCCAATCTCACAGGGGTAATTAACAATAGATGCTTGCGTCTATTGGAAGTCATGGATCCGCAATATCTTATACCCATATACCTACCCACATATAAATATTCATCTGAATCGAGAATACCATCCAACGGGAAACCCGAAAAAGATGAACCGCGCGAGATGAGTCATTCAAGATCGCAGACAGAGTGGTCGGGGTAGTGTAAGTTGCATTTAAGCTCGTGCCTGGAGGCGAGTAGATTTTTATAGGTGATGTTAGACTATATTCTAATGTCAGGAGCCGTCCGAGGGGACGGTGGTCCCGGGCCGTTGAGTGTTTTTCCAGCCTATGTTGGGAGGATGTTGAGTGTTGTGAGCCTATCGATCTGGTTGATCGTGGATTTGAATTATAGCCTGCATGAGCCATATTGAGCTCGACTGATATGCACAGCTTTCCTCGATAGGACCAAAATCCTAAAATAAGCTAGTGCCAAAGCGTGCCATTAGGAGATCATGCGTATCCATCGGCACGCAAGCGTGCCACGTGTCGGCACAGAAACGTGCCTGTGTCATGCCGTGCCAAGCAACAAATAGCACAAGAGGGTGCCACGACACTTTAATCCTTGATGATAACGACTAGCAAGAATTCTCTAGTAATGCTATGGTAAAAGTTCTAGAATGTGAGGTAAACAAAAAGTCCATACTTTCCTGCTTGTACCCTTCAGGACCAAAAATGACTTATTGAGTGTGTCAATGCTCTCTATGGCAATCAACAACTGATCTTTGTTGACTGAGGTACATGCACGCTTGTAGCTAACAACAACATTGTAGCCTAAAGCCAGTAGTCCACCTAGTGTTGTTCGTCCAACCTGAAAGAAAAGTATAATAGAGAATAAACAATCAATCAAAAAACAAATTATGACACAGAACCAGGATAACTTAATCACATAATTTCATTTCAAATCATTGTCCCTTATCTGCAATTTCAAATTAATCACATAATTTCAAGCGCAGGCAATAATTATTTCGCTGACACAATATTAAAGTGAAGCATTTTTAAAAGTTTGGGGTCTCAAGTGCCTACTCTAAAAGTTCAAGGACCACAGTGAAACTTTAACGAATAAAAAGTTTAGGGAGGTGCAATTTACCCAATTAGTTTATCCTTTCACTTAAATCATTTGCAGTCCAGCTTCTCACAACTCCAGCAAAGCTCACATATACAGCTATAGTACTTCATTGACAGCATACTTAGAGAGGAAAATGCATTGAGAGTTATAGTTAGAATACAACTAAAATACGTGCTTAACTTTAAAATAGCCTCTGTTGTTTAAAACTGACATCAGCATGGAGATTAAAAACAAATTCAGTCATTAGATATACTAAAATACTACCTTATGTTCAGCAGTGAAACTAATAAACTTTTGTTCACTACCATAACAGAGATCTAATCTTAGATTGATATAATCACACACATCAATTTAAGAAGGTGGTAAAGAGTACTTAAATTTCAATAGGGCATGTTTAGTTGGCACAAAGTGATACACCGAAATTAACACTCATAGAAAGTAACGTCTTCTCGATTGTTTGGTTTGCGAAAGTGAATATAAAAGTCACTTCATAAAAGTCAATTGGTAAAGTGAGTTATGACTAAACTCACTTTTTTGACTTTGGCTTAAAATGTTCAGAATTCGAAAGTGGAGTGCTTATCTAAAAGGTTATGTTTGATCTTAACTTTAATCTTTGAATTAGAACTAAAATTTGAATTGAATTAATGAATTTAATTTCACATTCTAAATTTAATTTATAAATTCAAGTTCACCACAATTTTTAAATTCACATTTGTGAACTTAAATTTAAATTTAAATTTAAATTTTCAATTTTTATTTAAATTTGATTTCTAGTTTTGAATTTTTAAATAAAATTTAAAATAAATATTTATTTTAAATTTTAATCAAATTATTTTTAGCTAGAAAATTCAACTTGAACTTTGATTTCAAACTTTTTCAAACTATACATTCAAATTATCGATTGAATTCAAGTTCAAATTTAAGCTTGCATTTTGAATTTAATTTCAATAATGAGTTTCAATTTGAACTTTGAATTTCAATTATGAATGAAATTGTTCAATTCGAATTGTGATTTAATCTCAAATTTCAATTTTAATTCAAATTGAATTCATATTTGAATTCAAAATTTAAGATCAAATAATAAAATAAGATTTGATTCAAATCATAAATTCAAATTTGAATTAATGTCTTATTTTTTAAGTTGAAATTTGATTTTAGAATTTCATTTCCGTTATGAGTTGTAACTTAAATTTAAAATTCAAATTGCAAATTTAATTGTATGCCTTAAATTTTAATTATAAATTCAACTCGAATTTACATTTAAATTTAAATTTTAATATTTAATTTTGAATTCTAAATAGAATTTTGAATTTAAATTTTTAATTTAAATTACAAGCATAAGTCATTTATTTATATTTTCACTGCTTTATATATAATCAAATAATCGAAACCACAAAACTATAATTTTTTTTATTTTTCACTTTATATAGCCTACCAAACAAACAAACTCAAAAGACTATTCTAAAAGTAACTTTTTTCACTTCAGCCACATTCGGGCAACCAAAGATGCCTAGTGTATTATGAAAAGCAAAATTCCAACCTCAAAGTGAATGAAATAGTAACTACAAAAAGCTATCAAACATCGGAGGCTTCTCATACCTCAAATTCAGCTTTCGGCCGTATTATAAAATTCTTGTCAACGATTCTCTGATCCCCAAGTGACAAATAGTATCTTATTCCACATTGTCGGACTTTAATCCAATCATTTATTCTTGCTTCTTCACTAGCAAAAGGTGGCCTAAGGTACATCTCGATAAAGCTGAATTCCATAAGTAATAATAAGCAAATAATGTAAAAAATTGAGATAATTGATTGCGAGATGTGGAAGAATTCAGGAGCACTGCTAGTCTGACACCAACTTTGTGCCAAATTTTGAAAATTGTGAAATATAAAATACTCACTTCTCAGTTTCTGCATCAGTCCTATCAAACAAGTATATTATCTTCCCTTCTGGTGACTGTTAAGGATATCATCAAATATACAAATACAAAAAAATGAATGTACAAGCATTTTTCTCAAAAAAGAAAAAAAAAATGTACAAGAAAACATAGGAGCCCAAAGCAAGGGTAACATCAAAACTTCTTCGTATTCAAATACATATAGTTTTCGCAATACTAAACGCGATATCGAGATTCCTTTGCATCGCAATACAAATTAGAAGTCCGAAATAAAATGAGAGTTCCTAAAATACAGCATATAGCCTTTAAATGCAATACCATCTTTAGTTTGTCACCTAGGATAACTCATTTCAGGTTAAAAAGTCAGAAATTTTTAAACCAACCAAATCAATCTATCATTTTATTCCACCAATATTTAGAAACCTTTAAGAATTATAATTTAGCTTCCAGCAAAATTTTGATCATTTATTTATTATTACATTAAATTTAAGGGGTATTTTTCACTTCCTACATCACAGTTTTTATGTTTACCAAACTATTCCATAAATTTTGTGCTCTACAGAAATCTCCACACCCGCTAACAAAATGGTGGCTGATCTTAAAAAATTATCCTTGTTGCTCAACGGCAAAGTTTGGAAAAATTTTATTTTGATTAAGAAAATATTAAAATACAAACTTTCTACAATCAATTTTGATGGCAAACCTCAGATAAATGCTAGTATGAATTTTAAGATCCCTATGCTTGCTTAGCCATACTGCTCTCCATTTTTCCTCAATAAAAGACATTTAAGAATATGTTACCTATCAAAACTAGGTCTTTGGTAGGTCAAGGATCAAAGGAAATATAAGTTGCGAGAAATTGCTCAATACTGTTTAAAATTCTGTCATCTGTTAATGTAGTGTAGGAATCATTGTAGAAACTAAATTACAATGGAGACTTGGACAAAGAATTAAGTACAGTGCAGAAAATAAAAGCACCCCTAATATTCAGTGTGAGACAGTGTAATTAAGCCTTCAGAAGACGGAAATGTAACTAAAGTTTGAGAATATGTGCAGAAGCACAAAACCAAATACTACAATACTTCAGAATATAGCAGGGCATAGGAAGGTTCTAAGAACTCATTTGGATTTTTTTTCCAGATCTAGGTGGACAAATTTATTTTGGATTACAACGGCAGCACTTCAATAGTTTCAGACTCGAAAGAAATTCACATCTAATTGATCCATTAACTGTTGAGAATCATGAATACACTATAAAACACAGTTGAAAAAGTACATCAGAGTGCTACTTATTTAGAGGCTCAAACTCAAGTAACCCCCCGAATACACCATGCTTTGCACTTTTCCCACTCAATACTAAAAAAACACAAAAACCCTCAAATTTTTGTGTCATTATTATTAGGAGGCACAGGAATAGGTTAAAGCCAATATTGTGTTTAATGCTTCCTGTGTCGATTCTCAAGAGGACATTGCCAAAGCTTTTCTAAATTTATGTAGTTTCTTGTTGATTGACTTGGGGGAGAACACTCCATATCTGCTTGAGGCCTACTCTTCCCAAAATCCCCTTGAGTGCTCATCCTACCCTTACCAAATCGATTGAGAGCTCTAAAATTAAGACCACTCTATGGAGCATGCCAATTGGCAAGGCACCCAATCGTCTATGCAATTCGCCAATCAAGAATGCTTTGTTGTACACAGATCACTGAGGGGTTCTCGGGGTTAGGAATCTCAGGGTCGCTAAGGATGCTTTTATTGCACGAAATATTCTCAGAATTCTAGATAATGTGAATTTTGGGTGACCATAATGAGGTGCACATAGAGGTGTTCACAGTTTGGGTCCAAGCCGAAAACCAACCCGAACCAAACCAAATAAGCCTTTTGGTTCGGTTTAATTGGTTTTCAATTTGGTTCAATTGGAATATTTATAAAATTTCCGTTTTTGGTTTCGGTTCTATTATTTGTATGATTCTACAAACTGAACCGAAACCGAAAACCGAATAGTTATTTATAAATATATTTATATTTACTTATTTAGGTATTTTATATACATATATATATATACTAGTTAAAGTGCACGTGCGATGCACATTATCTTTATTTTAATAAAGATATTATAAAATTTAAAACACAAAAGAAAATCCACCAACTAAATTTATCATAAAATTTTAGAATATAAATTTTTATTAAAAAACAAAATGCATTGTTCTTTTATTAAAAAAAAATACATAATTCTTTTAAAAAAAGGTTAGAGAAAAAAAATAAATGTAAAATTTGCTCTGTTACGTTAAATAGTTATTAGTAGCATATTCTTTTATTTTATTTAGAATTCCTTTTGTCAATTGCTATATGTTTTTTTTCGGCAAAAAATATAAAAATATTCATTTAAAAGGAAAAAAAATATTAATTTACACCAGCAATTAATGTATTTAAACCAACAATCAAATTATATCCACCTCATTATCTAATCTACAAAACTATACTAAAAATAGTTTCCGAACGTAACAGTGTTTTGTGTTATTAAATTGCGTGTGTGGGCTAATTAGATTTAAGGAGCATTTAATTAAGGCAGATGCATCATGGATATTGAGTTCATTATGTTTGTTAACAAATTAGATTACTCACTGTTATTTAATCTTATTATTAAAATATTTTTTTATTAAAATATCAAGATTAAATACCAAGGGAATATTCTTTTATTTTTTTATTCCGTCTGTCAGCTCCTATCCGCTTTAATTAAATTAAATTAATCTATATTTTGAATATAAATGGTTATTGGTGGTATGAGTATACTTATCAATTGATTTTTTTTCTAGCTTTAATTTGTCTTCAAATAAGTTTTATATATTCCAATTTAGTTATAATGTAAATATTTTTCATATATGTTTCATAACATACAAATTTTCCTTTAATGTTACCTAAATTTTAAAATTTTGAATTAATTCAAAATTTAATTAATGAATTTATAATTAAATTTATGAACAAAACTCAAATTTTAAGTTTTTTTTGAATTTATCTTTATTGGAGATATAAATCTATTTACCAAGCAATCTATGTTTCAAACTTGATTTATTTTCAAGTTAATTGATTATTTTTAAAAAAAAACAATCTGCTAATAGACACAAAATTTAAACTTTAAAATTAATTTTAAAATTTGAATTAAAATATAGATTTACGTTTGAAATTATGAATCAAACTTAAAATTTAAAGCCGATTTGATAGAGCATTAATTAGAAAGTTATTGACTTAGGGAGTTCTTTTTTAGGGTTTTTTTTTCAAAATATTCATAGTTGAGAAGTGTGATGACCCGAATCCTCGCGAAAGAATTACTGATGGATCAGCAGCTTCAGGAGGCCTATGTTGGGTGTTGGAGGTGTTTGTGCGCGTATCGGACTCAAGAAAGGGGTTCAGTGCGTAAAATGGATCACGAGTGTATTCGGATGCCCCCGTCGCGAGTGTATTCGGATGCCCCCGTCGAATTTTAGAAGTGGTTTCACGTGAAACGGACATCGGATTTCGATTCAGCGCGGAAAAACAATAGAAATTGACTATTTGGAGGTATTTTTCTGAGTCCAGACGCGCGAAAACGGGCAATCGGAAGTTTCATGGTGTTTTGGGTGCTTAGAGGAGCCGTGGACCGCAGGGGCCACGTGGCGGCACCCAATTGGGCCGGCTCTGTAGGCGCGGTCCACCGAGCGCATGCACAGACGCGTGGCGGGCCGCGATTGGCCAGCCGCTGCCGCAGCGCGCGGCCCCGCGCGACGCTGTCCCCGACGTGGGGACACGCGGCGCGCACCCGTTGGCTGTGCCGTGCCCAACCGGATCAAGCCGCGTGGCTTGATCTGGGCGGTCCAACCCGGTCGCCGTGGCGGCCCAGATGGCCGCCACGTGTCCGCGGGGGTTGGGCCAACGGGTCGGGCCTCCCCTGTGGAGTTGCTGAGAGGGAGTGTGAGGGTTTTTCTCTTCTTCTTGTTCCTCTTCTTCTTCTTCTTCTTCCTCCTTCTTCCTTCTTTGGACTTTGGTTTTTTTGGAGGACTTCAGATAGAGCAACACCAACAACTCTTCTTCATCTTCATCACCATGGATAGGCCATTGGAGCTCTCTTGATCATCATCTTCCCCATGTTGGAACACCACCATTGTTGCTGGATTTTCGAGCTTCCCCGTCGCATTTTAGTGAAAAACTCCCCCAGACCTCATTTCTTGGAATTTCGAACTGAAATTTGGAGGAGATCTCCACAAGAGGTAAATCTACAGTTTTGATATTCAGTATTTTTCGTGGATCATGAGATTTCTTGGAGTATTTTTGGTTTTTCTGGAACCTTCACGCACAGTTTTTGTTGTTGGATAACCTTGAGTAATTTTGGGTTTTTTCTTTCATACGAGCTCGGATTTGGGAGTTCTTTAGCTCGATCTCTATCTACTTTTGACAAGGAATCCATTGACACCTTCCTTATTGGATTCGGAGCTCGTTTGCCCAGGTAAAACCCACCATCTTTCCAACCCTGTAGTGCAGATTTTTTACAGTGCAGATTTTTGCGCAATGAATGTTTGTATGGTGATAGCTACGGGAATATCATGATTTTTGGGGATTTCTTTGTATGGACGGGTTAACAAGATTAAGATGAGCATTTTTCATGTTGAAACTTATGAGGAATTCCTTCTAGATTGATACCTAAAAATTTATGAACATCATGCTGAAATTTTGGATATTACCGCGGTGTTTTGTTTGTATCTGGGCCTACAGGTGTTGGAACGAGTATAAATACTCGATTTGCATCTACTCGTCGCGGGGATCGCAGCCGTGATTTTTCTGGATTTTTCGGAGGACTGCACGCAGATGAAAAACCCCCTTTTCTGTACTAGTTTGCAAAACAGCAAGTGTTGTTTGGGGTGTTGACTGTGGTGTTGGTTGTGGGCGGTTTAGCAGTGGACTTGGCGGTGATGTTGGCTGTGGCTGAGGCGCGAGCGATCTAGTGCCGAGGGTACGGTTTCGGCGGATTTTTATTGTGAGTGATTGCGCACTTCACCGACTTCGGCTTTGCCTGCGAAAAGCGATTCAGGTGGGTTGCTTCGTCTCCAGAACCGATGGACGGTTCTCTAATTCTATCTGTTAGAATGCATGCATGTTTAGGGTACAATATATCTGATTGAGAGGTAAGCTTAGTAATGGTATTTGTTTGAGAATTTGCAACAGTAATATCCATGTTATGTCTTATGAGAATTACAATAGTGGATATCCATGATTATGGTTAATGAAAGCTTACCTAAGGGAATGTTACCCTCCATGATTGATAGCATGCATGATTTAATGTACAACCAATATGAGTGAGATGTAAGCATGGGAAATAGCCTAGATCATGTGGATTGATGCTTACTTGATTATTGTACATGTTTTGGTGGATTTGAGATCTAGCATATTGTAGATGGTTATGTTCATTTTATACTAGATGAGATAGAGATCATACTTGATTAATCATTGGCCTATTTATGTGGGATTGATATACTATAGTGGTGATATATTAGCATGCCATGTTAGCACATAGCCTTTCATGACAATTGATTATTCGAGGGGACAGGATGAAATATCTATGTGCGGGTACTACTCTGATGATTTATTATGGATCATGGATTCTGGACAAGTGTGGTTGATTAGTAATTTTGGTATGTTGATTATACCTATGTAGAGCTACTGTTTGATATACTCTTTCTTCTATCTTCCTTGAGGACACTTGCATGTTTGTATGGACATCTAGATAGGCCATCTTTTACTGCTACAATATCATTGGAATTTGACTTAGGAGAAACCATGTTGGCCCATTTTTTCCTTTTATTGAGATACATGTTGTTTATTGCTCGGGTTTGAGCAGCGTTGTAGGATAGTGTAGCCGAGTTTATCGAGTCTGGATTGGTCGTACCAGATTGTGGATTTGTGGGGTATTGCGGCGACCGCGGATATTGGACGGTTGACCGGATGTCGGTTGTTGTGACGCCCCCAATAGTCCCACATCGGATGTGGAAGGAATTGTGTTTGGGTTTATATGAGACATGGACACTAGTAATAATAACTGGGCTTAAACATTTTGGGCTGTGGTTTGGGCCCAACGAGTTATTATTGCTAGTGGTCCGGATCGTTACATTTGGTATCAGAGCCAATAACCAGCCGGAAGTGTGCGGCGAGTCTCGGCTGAGCCTGGGTCTAGATGACAGGGCTAGCGAGACAAGTCTCACATCGCCTGGTGATCTTGGGCTGCTGTGTGTGTGTTTGGGCTGACGAGGACGTCAGGCCTAAACGGGGGGAGTCTGTGACGCCCCCAATAGTCCCACATCGGATGTGGAAGGAATTGTGTTTGGGTTTATATGAGACATGGACACTAGTAATAATAACTGGGCTTAAGCATTTTGGGCTGTGGTTTGGGCCCAACGAGTTATTATTGCTAGTGGTCCGGATCGTTACAGTTGTTGTACTAGATTGTGGATTTGTGGGGTATTGCGGCGACCGCGGATATTGGGCGGTTGACCGGATGTCGGTTGTTGTACTAGATTGTGGATTTGTGGGGTATTGCGGCGACCGCGAACATTGGGCGGTTGACCGGATGTTTACTTGTGCATCAGATTGGGGATCGAATTTCTTTAGTGGATGGATTTTCCCACTTTGATCATTACCGTGATCCAGTCCTGCTATATTGTGATACTTGTGACATGGTTACTTTACTCGTGTAGATCGCTCCCCTCGAGTGCCACTCCGGAGTAGGCAATTTACACAGCGGCCAGTGAATACCGGACAATGAGTTTCGGTCAGTGAGTGCCGATCTGTTAGCAGATACTTGAGACAGTTTGAGCAGGCAGTACCGATTTTTACTGGTGGTTAGATTGGGTTTAGACAGATACTTTTACTGTTGTACTCGTGCCTGGGGGCTGAGTGGAGTCTGGTAGCTGAGATTAGACCAGTGCTAGTGTTGTTAGGAACCGTTGGGTTGACGGTGGTCCCAGGGTCGTTGTGAGTACTTCGACCATTGTGCGAGATGTTGAGGATCTTGAGTCTATTCGTTCTGAGAGAGAGCGTGGATTTTGACTATAACCTCCATGTGCCACTATTCGATAGCGAGTTAGTCCGTATGGACACCCTACGTAATTCCTGCCCGGCAGTGGGAAGTGGTTGTAGGTGGGCGCAGGCTTGACTGGACCAGATGTGGCAGTTAGCTCGATTGGGTCGATTGTGCACCTCGTGTGCGAGTGGTTACATACCTTTCATTGGTTTTTCCCCTTTTGAGCATTTAGATAGAGGCATGGTAGCTGTAGAGTACCTCCAGCTTTCTTGTTCAGTTTTTACTGTATTGTTATCTTATGCCTCTAGTAGACTTCGTGGGTAGATCGTCGGACTTGGCGGTGGTACCCACTGAGAACTCCCTTTTGGTGTAGTTCTCACACCCATTGGGGGTTTTCCCCCCCTCCTCTTTCTTTTCTCTCCTTTGTTTTGCAGAGTCTTAGCGGGTGTTGTTGATTCTGCGGTTGCTGTGCGAGGCGAGGGAGTCGCGGGCTAGATCCCTACCCGTCTGTGGAGAGTAGCGGTACCCCTACATTGGAGATCCTGAGTACAGTCAGTAGATTATTTATTTTTCCGCTTTTGAGAGATTATTGTATTGTGAGGATCTGACTTGTACTGAGAGCCTGTACACTGATGTATTATTTCAGGTTACCTCCCTGTTGAGTTCTGGTTTATTGTATTTGATGATATTGTATTATTATCATTTATGGGAGATGGATATTGTATCATTATTCCAGTTGTACAGATGGTTGGTTTTGGTTTTACAGCATTTTTATTTTATAGCTCTGATATCTATTTAGCTGTAGTCCCTTTCTTGCAGGCTTCGCCTATGCGGGGTTTTGCATAGGCAGCGGATCTGTTGGCGAGCCCGTGTCGTTGAGAGTATTTCGACCGTTGGGCGAGATGTTGAGGATCTTGAGTCTATCCGTTCTGAGAGAGAGCGTGGATTTCGACTGTAACCTGCATGTGCCACTATTCGATAGCGAGTTAGTCTGATTGGACACCCTACGTTGATACACTAGGGAGGCGTGGGCTTGACTGGACCCGATGTGGCAGTCAGCTCGATTGAGTCGATTGAGCACCTCGTGTGCGAGTGGTTGCATATCTTTCATCGGTTTTCCCCATTGAGCATTTAGATAGAGGCATGGTAACTGTAGAGTATCTCCAGCTTTTCTTATTCAGTCTTTACTGCATCATTATCTTATGCCTCTAGTAGACTTAGTGGGCAGACCGTCGGACCTGATGGCAGTACCCACTGAGAACTACGTGATGGTGTAAGTTCTCACACCCGTTGGGGGTGCTTCCCTCCCTCTTTTCTTTGCTCTCCTTTGTTTTGCAGAGTCTTCTGCGGGAGTTGCTGGTTCGTCGGTTGCTGTTCGAGGCGAGGGAGTCGCGAGCTAGATCCCTACCTATCTTTGGAGAGTAGCTGTACCCCCTTATTGGAGATTTGTAGTACAGTCAGTAGATTATTTTATTTTCCACATTTGAGAGACTATTGTATTGTGAGGATCTGACTTGTATCGAGAGCCTGTACACTGATGTATTATTTTAGTTTACCTCCCTGTTGAGTTCTTGGATGTTGTATCAGAGGATATTGTATGATCATTTTTGAGATATGGATATTGTATTATTATTTCCAGTTGTACAGTGTTGGATTTGAGTTTTACAGTATTTTTTTATATATATAGCTCTGATATCTGTTTAGCTGTAAATTTTCTTTGCAGGTTGGACGCTTCGCCTATGCGGGGTTTTCCGTATAGGTGGCGGATCTGTTGGCGAGCCCGGGTCGCAGTTTCGACCCCGGGGCGTGACAAGAAGGGTCGCAGTATATTTTCTAAAAGGGGTTGTTCTCTTGAAAATCCAGAATCGCCTCTCTCTGAATAGTATATGATAAATATTATAACTTTATTATAAATTTTATATATTAGTAAACTAAATTTCTATATCACATAGATAACAAAAATTGTAACACATAAATAAATTTTTAATTCAGTAAGATACACCAAAAGAATACTAACATAAAACAAAAGAAAAGATATATATATATAAAGCAGTCATTCTACTAGGACATATTGGGTCAAAAAAAAAAGAATAACAATATTATTAATTTACGTAAGGAAAAAAAACAAAAGAAAAAAATTGAAATAGAAGCCAAATATAGAAAGAATATGAAATGATATAAAACTATTTAATAAAAAAAATATTATCTCTTAAAGAAAAATGAGAAATGTATAATTGAGCTCCTATGCTTTTAAAAGTACAAGTCATTGATGCTTGTAGGTTTTTAGCTTTTGAATGAAAGGATGTGCGGTTAGGGTGATAGTGGGCCCCTCGAGTGCTACTCCGGAGCTGGGCCAGATGCTTTACTTTCGCGACTTGTCGATGCAGTCCGTTGGGACACCCTACGTTGTAGTAGGTGGGCGCAGGTTTGATTGGGCCTTTTTTGGGCAGTCATTACAATTGGATCGATTGAGCACCTCATGCTCGAGTGGTTGCATGTCATCATCTGTATCACCCATTGAGCATTGTAGATAGAGGCATGATAGCTGTAGATTTCTTTCCAGCTTATCCTTTCATTATTACAGTTTTCTGTTATCTTATGCCTCTAAAAAACTTAGCGGGCAGACCGTTGGGCTTGGAGACGGTACCCACTGAGAACTACTGATTGATATAGTTCTCACATCCTCTGTTGGTGACAGTTTTGCAGAGGCTTTTCCTGTGATGACCCGGATCTCCGCGGAGGTTTTGCAGCATGGTATGTGGCTTCTGGAGGCCTATTTTGTGTGATGAAGGTGTTTGCGGGCGAAGCGAACGCAAGAGATGGACCCAGTGGGAAAAATGGATCAAGATTACCTATTCGGATGCCTTTGATGAGAAATGGAAGTGATTTCGCGCAAAACGGACACCAGATTTGGATTCAGCGCGGAAAAACGATCAAAATTGGCTATTTGGATGTATTTTTCTAAATCCGGACGCCCTAAAACGGACAGCGGGCAATTTTTTTACTGTAGCTCGGGTGCAGGGGAGCCGTGGACCGCGGGGGGTTCACGTGGAGACACCGGATTAGCTGGCGCAGCAAGCATGGTTCACGCAGGCGTCGCGGGCAGCGCGTGAAGCCGGGCAGGCGCACGGGGCGCGACGCGGCGCAGCAATAGAGGGCACGCCACGTGTCACAGCGCGGTTGGGCGCGCTGTGGATAGGGAAGGACATACGGCAGCCTCCCATTGGCTGCCGCCAGATTGTGTCGGCCACTCACGCGGGAACGCGTGGCGCCACATGAGCCGTGCATCGCGGCCTCGTGCACGCACGAATGCACGCCACGCGTACTGGCACTTCCCCTCTGGCGGTTGTGAGCTCCCGAGAGTGTACCCAAAAGCCTATTTCATATGTTTGTTTGGACTCTTTAAGGCTCATTTCGCCTCCATTTTGAAGGAATTGGACATGGAATTTCTGGGAGAATTTTACAGAGGAGATTACACCTTCTCCACTCCATTCTTGAGCACCATTGGAGGACTTTGGGGGAGCTTCTTCATCACCTTTACCCCAAGCTTGGAGAAGAACCACCATTGAAGCCATTTTCAGCCACATTCGTCACGTTTCAGTGCAAGGCTTCTACATAGCTAATCCGTGGGTGTTTTTGGCTGATTTTTGGTTTGGCATCTTCACAAGAGGTAGGCCTACAACTTTGATATTTACCACTTCTCCTGGATCTTGAGTTTTCATAGAATTTTTATGCCATCTTTGGGACCCTTATGCACAGCCTGAAAGTTTTGGACAACACTCAGTATTTTCCCTCCTCTGGACAGTAGGATTGGAGTTTCGAGCTGATTTTTGTGGAAAAATCTTCAGGACTTGAAGCTCTACAACTTTGGTATTGAAGAGAGGCTAATTCCTGCATTTGACTAGGTATGTTTGCCCATCTGTGAGCCCCTGTGTGCAGTTTTCAGAATTTGGACAGCATAGAGTATTTATATGATTTCTCTTTGATTTGTGCATGGATTTTGGAGTTCTTTGGCTTGTTTTGCATCTACTCTCGAAGAGGAATCCATTGAGACCTTACTTGCTGGATTTGGAGTTCGTTTGCCCAGGTAACATTAATGATCTTTCAGCCTCTGTGTTAAGGTCTGCAGCAGAATCATGTTTTGGTTTTGTTTTGATTGGTTATTGGGGATGCAGATTTTGATGTAATCCTTGGTTATTTTTGGGATTATAAAGTTTGGGCAACTTCTTAAGATCAAGGTGAGCAATTCTCCTTTTGGTTTCAGTTTAAGTTTTCCTTTGGATTGTTCTCCACACTTCATGGTAACACATGCTGAAATTTCAATGTGTTTTTGGACAGCATTACACCCTTTACTTAATTGGATAATTAAGAGGATCTTAAGATGGATTTTTGAGATTTGGGTGATGATTCTTGGACAGAGAACACCTATGATTTGCTGTTGGGAACTTCAAATTGAGGTATTTGAGGCTATGTATACATTTTATTTAACATACGAGTGCTTGCCGAAATTCTAGAACAATCTGCGCAGCGTGCGGTGTTTTTGCGATTGCGGCCAATCCGAGAGGAGATTTTGGGTGATTCTCGCCGTATTGGATTCTTAAGAGGCAGAGAATTAAGCACACCAAATTTCAGCCAAATCGAACATCGGATTGACAAGTTTCAGGTGCGTTGGATTTCCCTCCAAAATTAGCGGGCGGCTTCCTAATTCTATTGTGAAGTAAGCATGCATGCTAGAGTTGCACTTCTTGTTGAATGAGAGCATGTATGACTTGAGTGTACTTCTTGTTGATTGGAAGCAAGCATGATAAAAATTGTATATCGTATATTGATTGAGTTGGGAGCATGTTAGAGTATACATCTTATCTTGATTGAGATATGGACATGATTAAGTTGTACCTCTTTTGTGGATTTGGGAAGCATGCATGGTGTTGTACCCTCCTTGTGTTGATTGAGAGATGATCATGTTAGAGTTGTCCTCCAGGTTTTGATTATGATGTTGTATGATAGGGTTAGTAAAGTGATTATGGCTTATGATAATGAAATTGTGGAACCTTGACTAGCACCCCGTCATATGATTCATGTTGTTTAACTAGACTAGTAAAAAATCCTCACTTGGGCTAGTTTCTTTTATGTTTTAGTCTTTCTACACAATGCATATTTATTTTCCTCGACTTACCTCGCCCGGGTAGTGGGCCGAGTGGTCGGGATAGTGTAGGACGCATGTTGCGCTCGTGCCGAGGGGCTGAGTGAAGTCTGATGGTTGAGGTTAGTTTGGTGCTAGTGTCGGGAGCCATTTAGGATGACGATGATCCCGGGTCGTTGGGTTTTTTCTCTGATTGGTTGTTGCCACTGAGTTGTGGCGGTGTTGATCTTATGATAGCAGGACCTTGAACCCAGAATGTTTTGGACACATGATTTTAGTAAACCAATATTTTCCTTCCAAATTTCGAGGGGCGCCTGAGCCCGTTCTTGTTTGATTAGGGAGAAGGCACTGGTCCTTCGGAGTTTGGGAAATAAAACCTATCTTCAACTGATTTCATAAAGAGCTAAACTTTACTAAAATTGGGTTTCCTCAAATCAAGATGGTTTTCTAAAAAAAAGTTGCTTTTCGTCCTCACCCAGAGAGCGGTCGAGTGAAAATAGTTTTCAGAAACAAATGTCATCTCTTTATATAAACCTCCTCACCCGGCGAGGGTTCGGATGATCTTGGTTCTAAGGGTTGCCTCCTTTTTGGGTCGAGAGCTACGGGAGGCTGTGCCTGGAACCTATTCCTGTTTGATTGGGGTTGTAGGCGTCAGTTTCCCGAAATTCTCGGTCCCGTCGTTGTTACTAGCGGTTGAGTTGGGTTCTGATCGTTGGATCGATGAGTGTTCCGGCCGGCGTGGTTAGTTGAGTTGGGTTCTGATTGTTGGGCCGATGAGTGTTCCGGCCGGCGTGGTTAGTTGTTTTGGGTTGCGAGTTTTCCGATCTGTTTGATCGTGGTTTTCGATTACAGCCTGCATGTGCTACAGTTCTGGTTCTTGATTTTTGCGCTATTCTTTTCCTCAATGGGGTCGCTTCTCTTGGGTGCCGCTCCGGATGCGATGGTTGTTTTAGTTCGTTAGAACGCCCTACGTAATTGCTACCTAGTGAGTGGAGATGGCTGTAGATGAGCGTATATTAGTCCGTTGGGACACCCTACGTAACTCCTGCCCAACAAGTGGGAGGGGGTTGTAGGTGAGCACAGGGTTGACTAGCCTTTTTGGCAGTCTTTACGATTGGATCGTTTTGGGCACCTCGAGTTAAAGTGGTTGCATATCATCATCTGTTTCACCCATTGAGCATCGTAGATAGAGGCATGATAGCTGTAGATTTCTTTCCAGCTTATCTATTCTTGTTTACAGTTTTCCCGTTATCTTATGTTTCTAGTAGACTTAGTAGGCAGACCGTTGGGCTTGGAGACGGTACCCACTGAGAACTACTGATTGATGTAGTTCTCACACTCTCTATTGGTGACAGTTTTGCAGAGGCTTTTCCTTCCGTCCCTGCTTCAGTTGGCTCGACGGATCGAGGTGAGGGAGTCGCAAGATAGATCCCTACCGGTGTTTTTATTTTGGTGAGATAGATGTACCAACCCGGATTGTGGGTTTTACTGTACACTGTTGTATTTTATGATTTTAGTTTACCTCCCTTTTTGGATTCATAGACGTTGTATTTGAGGATTTTATTGTACTTTGATTCAGTGGACCAGATTATTGTATTATTATTTTTGGGAGATGGATATTGTACCTTTATTTCAATTGTACAGTGCTTCAGATTTTTTTATTACAGCGGTTTATTTTCAGCTCTGATATCTGTATAGTTGTTAGTTGCTACCTTTTTCAGGTTGGATGCTTCGCCTATGCAGGTTTCCCGTACGGGTGACAGATCTGTTGGCGAGCCCGGATCGCAGTTTCGACGTCGGGGCGTGACATTTCCTTCCGTTCCTGCTCTAGCTGGCTCGACGAATCGAGGACAGGGAGTCGCAAGATAGATCCTTACCAGTGTAGTTTATTTTGGTGAGATAGATGTACTATCCCGGATTGTGGAATTTTACTGTACACTGATGTATTTTATTGTTTTAGGTTACCTCCCTTTTGAGATTCATAGATGTTGTATAGGAGGATTTTATTTGTACTATTCCTGTGGATCAGATTATGTATTATTATTTTGGGGAGTTGGATCTTGTACCATTTTTTATTTCAGTTGTACAGTGGTTTGGAATTTTACTTTACAGCAGTTTCATTTCCAGCTCTAATATCTGTATAGCTATTAGTACTATTTTTTGCAGGTTAGACGCTTCGCCTATGCAAGGTTTCCCGTATGGGTGGCGGATCTGTTGGCGAGCCCGGGTCGTAGTTTCGACCCCGGGGCGTGACAGTCGCTCCTTTCGGTTATTCTGAGCGAGTGATTGCATACTGTCGCTCCTTCCGGTTATTCCGAGTCAATGATTGCGTACTGTCACTTCCTTTGGTTATTCTGAGTCAGTGGGCGGTTGCATACTGTTACATCTTACAGTTACTTCATTGAGCATGATAGTTAGAGGCATAATAGTTGTAGCATCATTTCAGTTTTCATGCTACTTATGCCTCTAGTAGACTTAGTTGGTAGACCGTTGGTCTTGGAGACGGTACCCACTGAGAACTACTGATTGATGTAGTTCTCATACCTGCTGTGGTGACCATTTTTCAAATCTTCAGCTTTCACACCTGCTTTGATGGTACTTCTGATCGAGATAAGGGAGTCGTGAGATAAATCCCTACCAGAGCTTCTAAGACTGATAGAGGTATCCCATTTTGGAGTTTTTGAGACTTATTGTTACACTGAGGACAGGTATGATAGTAGTTTTATTTTTTTTTCAACTCTGATACATTTACTGCTAGAGATGTTTTTGCGGGTTTGACGCTCCGCATATGCGAGGTTTTCCGTACAGACGGCAGATCTGTCGGCAAGCCCGGGTCGTAGTTTCGACCTCGGGGCATGACAGTAGGGTAATTGCCTATGCTTCCCAATAATTAAAAGATTATGAAAAAAATTATCCTACCCATGATCTTGAGTGGGCAGCGGTAGTGTTTGCTCTGAAGCTGTGGCGACACTATCTGTATGGCGAGCATTGCGAGATCTTCATCGACCACAAGAGCTTAAAGTATCTGTTCACTCAAGAGTTGAACTTGAGGCAGCGCCGGTGGCTAGAGCTACTGAAGGATTATGATTTGAGTATCCAGTATCACCTCGGCAAGGCTATTGTGATTGCAGATGCTTTGAGCAGGAGAGCAGTGCAGAGCTTGAGCGTGATGATCACACAGCAGGTGCCACTTTTGGAGCAGATGAGGCGATTAGAGCTTGAGGTTGTCCCCAGGGGTCTCTGCTAGACTGATGTCTATGGTCGTACAGCCCACTCTGTTAGACAGGATTCAAGAGCGACAGAGTGAGGACCTCCACTTGATAAGGATTAGAGCAGATCCAGAGTGACCAGGTAGGGGACTTTTCTTTTGATGCTTCGGGAGTACTGCAGTACAAGGACCGAGCTTGTGTGCCCGTGGATTCAGAAATCAGAGAGCAAATTTTGAGAGAGGCCCATTATACACCTTATACTATTCATCCTGGTAGGACTAAGATATATAAAAACCTCAGGGCACACTTTTGGTGGAATGGAATGAAGAGGGATATTGGGAGATTTGTGGTTCGGTGTTTAACTTGTCAGCAAGCGAAAGCAGAGCATCAGGTACTCGCTGGCAAGTTACAGTCTCTCAATCCTTGAGTGGAAGTGGGACCACATCACTATGGACTTCGTCGTGGGGCTGCCGAGAGCGTAGAGTGGAGCAAATGCAGTTTGGGTAGTCGTGGATAGACTCACCAAGTCTGCCCACTTCCTACGTGTGCAGATGACTTGGCCGTTGGAGCGATTTGCTCTGTAGTGCACCGGCTCCGCGAAATAGCGTAGTGCGGCGAAAATACTTGTAACACATTTAAAATGTAATTACAAGTGAGTTTGAAGCGTTTCAAATAGATGCAAAAGCCGTCGAGTCGAAAAACGAGTTGGAGTTGAGAAGTTGAAGCTTCAAATGGTAAGGTTCATGTCGTCATCGGATGCTGCCGTCACCGACAACATGGCCGAACAACCTCGACAATCCAAACGTGGTAAGAGCAAGGAACCACGGACCCATGCTAGGGAGTCCGTCTCGCTTGATGACCGTGTTGGCTTGTTGGAGGACAACTATCTAGTCCTAACCCAACATATGGGGATTATGGAGGAAGGACTACATACCATGGAGGAAAGTGTTGCTGCTGCAATGGGGACTTTCCGCCAACAACTCGAGCAGTTTCGCGCTGACGTTGCTCGTCGCGAGGACGAACGGAAGACGCTGGTGGAGGACCTTGTCACAAGGGTCGATGAGGTCGAGGACCTTAAGATGCGGATGACGATCCTCGAGAGGGCGGTGGCTCGTGGTGGCGATGCACCAAGGGAGTATACCCCAAGGATCCGCATCCCCGAACCCCAGGGCTTCAAAGGTACGCGCGATGAGAAGGAAATTGACAACTTCCTTTGGCATATGGAGCGCTATCTCAAGGCGTTGCGGCTGGAGGACGAAGAAGACAAAGTCCAAACCGCTTCCATGTACTTGACTGACGATGCCATGCTGTGGTGGCGTCGGAGGTCGGCGGAGGCCGAGAATGGCCAATGCGAGTTGAATACTTGGGAGGACTTCGTGCGCGAGCTCAAGGCACAGTTCTACCCCGAGCATGTCGAGTATCTTGCGCGGAGGCAACTTCGACGGCTCAAGCATACGGGAACCCTCAAGGAGTATGTCAAGGAGTACTCCAAACTGATGCTCTCTATCTCCAATATGGCCGAGGAGGACCGGCTGTTCTTCTTCCTCGACGGTCTCCAACTGTGGGCAAACAAGGAGCTCGTAGGACGAGACGTCAAGGATGTAAGCTCTGCCATAGCGATGGCGGAGAAGCTACCGGAGTATGAGAAGACGGAGTCTAATCGCGGCAAACCGCCTAAGGTGAGCAAGGCCAAAGGTGGGGGAGACCGTCGCAAGAACAAAGACCACCACAAGGGCAAAGAGCACAAGGGCCCTCCGCAGAAGAAGAAGGTGTCTTGCTATGTCTGCGGAGATGACCATTGGGCTCGTGACTGTCCAAAGAAGAAAGCCGTCAATGCTGTCCAAGCCGAGGAGGGCGAGGAAGCAGCGCAGACGAAGATGGGAGCACTGCGGCTCGTTAGCGCGATGCAGGGGCAAGCGGGCGGCGGCAAATCTCTCAAGAAGGAACTTATGTTCGTCGATGTGACCCTCAATGGGTGGGCCACTCGAGCACTCGTGGACACGGGAGCAACCCACAACTTCATCGCAGCTACGGAGGCCAAGCGGTTGGGTCTCAAGCTCGAGAAGGACACGAGCAAGATCAAGGCGGTTAACTCTGAGGCACAACCTGTCACAGGGGTAGCCAAGGGCGTGTCGATCACTGTAGGACCCTGGGTGGGAACAGCGAACTTCACTGCCGCAACCATCGACGACTTCAAAGTCATTCTCGGCATCGACTTTCTAGCCTCGTCAAAGGCGGTACCAATGCCACATCTTGGGGCCTTGAGCATCATGGAGGAGGCCGCCCCTTGTATGGTTTTGGCTAGCCGCAGCGAACCAACAAAAACCCCTATCCTCTCAACTCTGCAACTGCGGAAGGGAGTGAAGCGAGGGGAGATGACTTATCTTGCGAGCATCCGCGAGGTGAGCGAGGAGGGATTCGAGGAGGAAGACCTTCCGACAGAGATTGGTGTTGTCTTGGGGGAGTTCAAGGACATCATGCCCCAGGAGCTACCCAAGCAACTTCCACCTAGAAGGGAGGTGGACCATGCAATCGAGCTTGAACCTGGTTCCAAGCCAACAGCAAAGGCGCCATACAGGATGGCTCCGCCAGAACTCGAGGAGTTGCAACGCCAGTTGAAGGACCTTCTTGAAGCAGGCTTCATCAGACCGTCGAAGGCACCCTATGGAGCACCGGTGCTGTTCCAACGGAAGAGTGATGGAAGTTTGCGACTCTGTATCGACTACAGAGCACTCAACAAGGTAACGGTGAAAAACAAATACCCTATCCCACTAGTTGAGGATCTATTCGACCAGCTAGGAGGAGCGAAGTATTTCACTAAGCTCGATCTTCGCTCGGGGTATTATCAAGTGCGAATTGCGGAAGGGGACGAGGAGAAGACCACGTGCGTGACGAGGTACGGGGCCTACGAGTTCCTTGTCATGCCATTCGGCCTGACGAATGCACCGGCAACCTTCTGCACTTTGATGAACAAGTTATTCCATCCCTACCTCGACCGTTTCGTGGTAGAGTATCTCGACGATATCGTCGTATACAGCAACACTCTGGAGGAACATGAGGAGCATCTGCGAATCATCTTTCAAGTGCTACGGGACAACCAACTTTTCGTCAAAAGAGAAAAGTGCTCCTTTGCGAAGGAGGAGGTGCATTTCCTTGGCCATTGGATCGGCCACGGTCAACTGCACATGGACAACAAGAAGATTCGGGCGATCTGCGAGTGGGAGGCGCCCACGACGGTGTCCGAGTTGCGATCCTTTCTCGGACTCGTCAACTATTATCGTCGCTTCATCGCGCGCTACTCGGCGCGGGCAGCCCCTTTGACGGACTTGCTGAAGAAGAACCAGTCATGGGACTGGACCCCTCAGTGCGCGGAGGCATTCGAGGACCTGAAGCGGACGGTGACTGAGGAACCCGTGTTGCGACTTCCTGACTGTCGGCAACCATTTGAGGTACACTGACGCTTCAGACTTTGCCATTGGCGGTGTTCTCATGCAGGAGGGACATCCCATCGCTTTTGAGAGTCGCAAGCTCAACGACACTGAGCGGCGATACACTGTTGAAGAGAAGGAGATGACAGCAATAGTGCATTGTCTAAGGACTTGGCGGCACTATCTCCTCGGAAGCAAGTTCATTGTGCGGACAGACAATGTCGCCACAAGCTACTTCCAAACACAAAAGAAGTTGTCACCAAAGCAAGCAAGATGGCAGGACTTCCTAGCGGAGTTCGACATGGAGCTTCAATACAAACCCGGAAGGGAGAACCATGTGGCTGATGCACTTAGCCGCAAAACTGAGTTAGCGGCGGTGTGCCAGCTCCATGGAGCGATCAGGGAGCGAATCCGCGAAGGGACTTGCGAGGACCCTGTGGCTCAAGGACTCGTGCGACTCGTCAAGGAGGGCAAGGCGCAGCGGTTCTGGGTTAGCGATGGTCTACTCCTAACCAAGGGGCGTCGCGTCTATGTGCCTAAGTGGGGCAATCTTCGTCGAGAGCTCATCAAGGAGTGTCATGACTCCAAGTGGGCCGGACATCCGGGGCAAAAACGAACTTTGGCATTGCTAGAAGCCGCATACTATTGGCCTCACATGCGGGACGATGTGGAGGCATATGTGCGGACTTGTCTTGTTTGCCAACAGGACAAGGTGGAGCGCCAGAAGCCTGGAGGCCTCCTCGAGCCACTACCAACCCCAACGCGTCCATGGGAGAGCGTCTCGATGGACTTCATCTCTGCTTTGCCCAAGGTGGGGGCATTGGGATCAATTCTTGTGGTGGTGGACCGATTCTCCAAATACGGAACCTTCATTGCGGCACCAGCAGATTGCACGGCGGAGGAAGCAGCGCGGCTCTTCGTCAGCAATGTGGTGAAGTTTTGGGGGATTCCTGAAAACATTGTGAGCGATCGCGACCCAAGGTTCACTGGCAAGTTCTGGACAGAGGTGTTCCGGATCTTGGGGTCGGAATTGCTCTTCTCTACAAGTTTTCATCCGCAGACGGACGGCCAGACGGAGCGGGTAAATGCCTTGGTAGAGAAATACTTGAGGCATTATGTGAGTGCTAGCCAGAAGGACTGGGTACATTATCTGGATGTGGCCCAATTCTCTTACAATCTGCGGAGGAGCGAATCTACGAACCACAGCCCGTTCGAGCTTGCGACGGGAAGACAGCCGCTCGCTCCCCACTCTGCTGCTGCGGGCGAGCAGGGCCGCAGCCCTATGGCTCTTCACTTCACCTCGCATCTCCAAGAAAAGGGAGACATCGCGAGGGCTTGTTTGGAAAAAGCGGCGCATCGGATGAAAAAGTGGGCCGATGTAAAGCGGCGACCCTTGGAGTTCGCTGAGGGAGACCAAGTCTTGGTCAAGCTGCAGCCACAACAGTTTAAAGCATTCCGCAAGATTCACCGCGGCTTGATACGGAAGTACGAGGGTCCGTTCACGGTGGTAAAGCGAGCAGGCAAGGCGCCATACAAACTACAACTACCGGCAAATCTGCGGATCCATCCAGTCTTTCATACAAGCAGCCTTCGGCCATTCCATGGTGACTCCGAGGATCCCACCAGGGGCGTGTCGCAGCGCGCTCCCGCCACCATGACTACAGCCATTGACAAGGATGTCGAGACCCTGCTGGACACGCGCACCATCCGTCGTCGCGGTGTCCCGCCGAGTGTCGAGTACCTGGTCAAGTGGAAGAACCTCCCACATGGCGAAGCAAGCTGGGAGAAGGCTGACACTCTCTGGAAATATTCAACCATGATTGAAGAATTCCAACACCGGCGCGCAGCGAGGGCGTCTGCGCATTAGGTGGGGGAGGTTGTCAGGAGCTAAACTTTTTGTGCGAGTTTCTCCTTTGCAAATCTACCAAGCTGCAAAAGGGAAGAACCTCGTGAGGTTTTACTACAACAATCTAGAAGCTTCTTCTCAAGACATCAGACGCGGAAGCCGAAGAGTCCCGAGACTGTTCAAGTTTCTAGGGTAATAAATGGTAGACTCTTGGGAACTCGTAGCCTCCATTTTTAGCTTATGCTTGTACGCCACTTGGCACCTTTTCATTAGATAGGTGGGCGGCGAGTGGTCTATAAAAGGATGTGACCTCCACCCCCTTTAGTAAGTAAGAAACATTGTAGCTTTCTAATTCCAGAAATACAAGTACTCTTCTTCAAACTCTCTCTCTTGCAATCCAACTTTGGGCGAGTAGGTCCAAGTTCACAAGAGACGGTGTAGGCTTGCTCACTTCGCGAAGGAAGGCGAGCGCCGCACGGATTTCTTAAGCAATTTCGCTTAAGTCCGTGTCATGTGGCTAGGTTATGTTCTAGTGTCGGGAGCCGCTCGGGTTGACGGTGGTCCCGGGCCGTTGAGTGTTTCCGGCCGGTGTTGTGAGTTTGTCGATCTGGTTGATCGCGGATTTGGACTATAGCCTACATGAGCCGTATTTGAGCTCAATTGTAAGGTTGTTTTTTTTATAGAAAGGCCTTGCCAACTAGAAAGACTATTGGGATACCTCGACAAAGCATCAATTATCTCTTACCGAAGAAGTTAAAACTATTTCTTGGCTCCTCCCACAAATATGTTAGGTCAAAATAAACAACAATAAAGCGTTCGATGCCCACCAATCTAACGGGGTAGGGGTCCGTGTATAGAATTGATACTTCTCCCTTGATCACTGCAAGAGGCTTTCTATATACGACTAACTTAATTTTACAAACGAAAGCAATTATAGTATAAGAGGTCATAAGAGCGGAGGGGAGATAGGACTGCAAAATGTCCTAATGAAATGAACTCTAGCTACTTAATACCTTTTTGCCCAAAACAATAGAGATCGCATAAAAGATTAAAAATATAATTCAAAATTGTAAAGCTTTTAAGTATCCATCAGCACAATCCGTATCCACTGTGCCGTATCGTGCCAACAAGATACCGGCACGATACAACTCCCATGCCGATGGCACAGCTGAAAACCATCTTTTCTTTAAATTACTAAATTATTTTTTTAATAAAGTTCAAAAGATTTTATAAATATACAAAATAAGTAATTAAAAAATTTTGTTGCCAAAAAAAATAAATAAATCATGCCATTATTGTTGGCTATTTATTTATGGGTTAAATAGGTCCAACTTCCTGCCTCGTGACAATAGGCCCAGGAGACTAATAAATTGAGTTGGGTGAGCCCAATAAGTTGAGTGGGGCTGCGGTCCACAATAGACCTAACGGCAAGAGGTCCAACAATAGACCCAACGTCCAGGTGGGTTGAGTCCGGTCGAGACCCGTGGGCGCTGTATCTGTACACTTTAAGTGAATTGGTTGCGTATTTCTAACAGCTCGAGCTTTTGGAATTAATGGTTAGCGCCAACGATCCTACAAGTGGTATCAGAGACAGTGGCACGGGTTCGATTCCCACACGGTGCAGGTGTTGGGAGGGGGATTGTTGGCTATTTATTTATGGGTTAAATAGGTCCAACTTCCTGCCTCGTGACAATAGGCCCAGGAGACTAATAAGTTGAGTTGGGTGAGCCCAATAAGTTGAGTGGGGCTGCGGTCCACAAGAGACCTAACGGCAAGAGGCCCAACAATAGACCCAACGTCCAGGTGGGTTGAGTCCGGTCGAGACCCGTGGGCGCTGTATCTGTACACTTTAAGTGAATTGGTTGCGTATTTCTAACAGCTCGAGCTTTTGGAATTAATGGTTAGCGCCAACGATCCTACAATTATGTGTCGACACACATGTATTTTTTTTGACCGACACTCATCGGCACCACTCAGCACACACCGTGTCGTACCGTGCCGGCAAGTTTTCGGCACAATCCCGTGCCACGGCACTTAAATCCTTGCTGCCACCCTTAGGGAAATCAAATTCAAGAACATATATAGAGAGCGAATAGGGTTGTCAACTGCTTAGCTAGTCTTGCTTGTAATACAAAAGAACTACACATTTTAAAATCTAGTAGTACCTTGCCTCCCGAGTTTGCTATGATTTTTTTTAAAGACTCCAAGGCCCCGTTTGGTTGGGGGATAAAGGGGGAATAACCCCCTTTATCCCCCAATTCCTGCCAAACAGTGTTACAAAATGACATGGGATAATTTTTTTTTTTATCCCTGGCTTAACGGGTTATTCTGGGATAACCCGTTAAGCCTTATTCCTCTCCCCCCATGGAATAGGGTTTTATCCCTAGGGGCAGTGAATGGGCAAAGTTATAATTTATTATTTATAATTAAATTATAATATAAAATATAATATAAAATATAAATTATAATATAAAATATAAATTATAATATAAAATATAAATTATAATATAAAATATAAATTATAATATAAATTATAAAATAAAATATAAATTATAATATAAAATATAAATTATAATATAAAATATAATATAAATTATAATATAAAATATAAATTATAATATAAAATATAAATTACAATATAAAATATAAAAAATATAAAAAATATAATATTAAATATAATTTATTATTTATATTCTTAAAATATAATATAAAATAAAAAATATTAATTTTTTTAACGTAAGATATAATTTATTATTTATAATTAAATTGCTTCAAATTTAATATAATAATTAAATTAATTTTTCTATAAAAAAAGCTAAGGGCAAAGTTGGTATTTTTATAAAAATTCTATCTTCTTTTTCCACTATCTTCTACTATTCCATAATTTTAACCAAACACAATTTTAACTATTCTAGAGAGTACCAACTTTTCAACCAAACGCAATTTAACTTTTATACTTTATTATCCCGGAATAGCAAGCTATCCGAGGTATAAAAAAATTTATACCTCTTAAATTTATCCCCGAACCAAACGGGGCCCAAAAGAATAGTCTTTATTAGGCAGATGAATCTTTTATAGTCATAGCTTAAGATGTCAAAGTTCCCAAAGTTCCTTTTTTTTTCCTCCCTTATTTGTGATATCATGTGTCCACATCTAGAAATCTATTTTCTCCATTAGGCGATGAATAGTACTGAAGATTGGAGAGAAGTATCTTATTCTTTAAATTGCATGAACTTAGGAACCCAGGTAATCTACCTGGGCACTTTGTTCTAGCCAAACCACCTAGGGACTACCTGTCTAGTTTGCAATTACAATGTCCTTAACCTTAATATTATATACAGCTTGAGCAAATTAGGTAACAATAGAGTAAAAGGAGTGACTTCAGAGAGTGTGAAATTATGCAGTACATTTATTGGGTATAGTGCTCTCTTCACCTCAATTGTTTTAATTACATTTAGACTATTCACTAGTTTAGAATTGTGAGACAGTTTTATCACTCTCAAGGGTAGAATTTTTTTTTAGAAATAATCTTATAAATTTTTATAATTGCAAAAATAGTCCTCTGAATTTTTTTTTTTTACAAAAATAGTCTTAAGCGGTGAATGGTTCACCGCTTTTAAAAGCGGTGAATGGTTCACCGCTTTTAAAAGCGGTGAACCATTCACCGCATTCATAGGTTTTAGAAATTCGTAAAATCCTAGTAAAGCGGTGAATGATTCACCGCTTTTGAAAGCGGTGAACGGTTCACCGCTTTCAAAATCTTAAACCTAGCCGACCCGAACTCGAATTCTTCTCCTTCTTCTTCTCTTCTTCTTCCCACATAGGCCGCTTTCTCCCAACCAGCACACGAGCTCTCTCTCTCACGTACAGTACACTCTCTCTCTCTCTCTCTCTCTCTCTCTCTCTCTCTCTCTCACACACACATACACTGCACACGAGCTCTCTCTCTCTCTCTCTCTCTCTCACAGAACACACCTCCACCGAGCTCCATCTCTCTCTTCTGGCAGCAAGCTCCCATTGCGCATTTTGAGCTCGAGCTCGAGTTCACTCTCTCTCTACTCCTTACAAGCTAACATCACACCCTCTCTAGTAGTTGAGATACATTCTCCCCTACACTTATTTAATAGTTTAATTTATTTCGTTTAGGATTTAGAAAATTAATTAACGTTATTATTTGAATTATTTTAAAAAAATATGATATAATTAGATGGGTTGTTAATTGTGTTGTTTAGAAATTTAGTTCAGATAACATCACACCCTCTCTAGTAGTTGAGGTACATTCTCCCCTGCACTATTATTTAGTAGTTTAATTTATTTTGTTTAGGGTTTAGAAAATTAATTAACCTTACTATTTGAATTATTTTAAAAAATTATGATATAATTAGATGGGTGTTAATTGTGTTGTTTAGAAAATTAGTAGTTTAATTGGGGGTTGTTTAAGTTTTGTAACAGGCGCGAAAATTAAAAAAAGAACTATTTTTAGAAAAATAATTTTTTTTTGAAAATTAAATAGATAAAATAATTTTTCTAGCCAAGAAATTAAATAGAAAATTAGTCGGTTACTTTCCTCAAAAAATTATTATATAATTAGATGCATTATATAATATCTGATTATCGTATGAAATTAACTTTTTTGTATTTATTTTATGAATTTTTTTAAAAAAAAATTAGGATGGCTCATAATGTGGCTATTAGTGTTAACTGGAATTGACAACTTGTTATGTAAGATTATAATCCACATTATATTAGAGGTCGTAAGAAATTAAGTGGCATCCCAATAGATATTACATTTAGGAATTTCAATAGAAAAATGTATAGAATTACCGATATAAGAATAGATGTGTCGTCTAATTATTAAAGTTCGATACCCAATGGGAGAAAATCAATATGATGTGATCGAAATTACGGATGATGACTCATTGTGTGGTATGATGGCATTATCTCGGAACTGTTCATGTTTGATAATCTACATTGAGAAGCAGATGGTTGCATCTCACGGCTATTTTTCAAGAATGTTAAATAGTGAATTAGACGTATATGTATTATCTTCAATGGCTAAAAGAGAACCATTTCGTGATGACATCGGAGGTAGAGCAAATACATCTAGGTTAGTATTACAAATTGTGACTATATATAATTATTTAGTTATAACAAATGTTTAAATTGATTCATTATTCAATTGCAGAGAGTACAGAGTTCCGAATGTAGTTGTCGGTCCTCCACCTCTCCCACATACTAGTGACCGTGCCACGACATCCAGATCGCACGCTCCACTTAGTGGACAACAAAATGATACATACAAATATGGGTTAGCATACATTATAATTGTTTTTATCATATATTTTTTGTATATCATTAGGTAGTGAGTGATTAATAATAAAAAATAAATGCATAAATCCGTCTTCTCACAATGTGCATGACTTTGGATCAAGGATTTAAGTATCCATCGACACGGGCCGTATCCACCGTGCCGTATCGTGCCAACAAGATACCGGCACGATACCGCCCCCGTGCCGATGGCATAGTTCAAAACCTTTTTTAAAAAAAAATTACTAAGTAATTTTCTCAATAAAGTTCAAAATATTTGATAAAGATACATAAAAAGCAATTAAAACATTTTGTTGCTAAAGAAAATAAATATTTCATGCCATTATGTGTCGGCACACATGTATTTTTTTATGACCGACACTCATTGGCACGGCTCGGCACGCACCGTGCCGTACCGTGCCGGCAAGTTTTCGGCATGACCCCGTGACACGGCACTTAAATCTTTGCTTTGGATCCTATCCGTTGGGAGATGTACATGACTTTGGATCCTATCATGCGGTAACCGAGTTTGAGGGGATACAAAATCAGACTAAGACGGAGGGGTAACAAGAAACAGTTGAAGAACAAAATAATACTGATCATGAGGATGATGATAATGTGGCGGAAGTTCGCTACAGTGATGCTGATCATGACGGCGGACTGGGGGTCCTTGCAGATATCATATACACTGATGTCGCTGATCCAACCGCCAATAATGAATATGTAAATGATCCAGATGAAGGTGTCGAGTTCATAGATCATCCAGAGCAGTTTGTAGATGATGCTGAATGGATGGACCAGTATGAAATCGATCACACTGAATTCGATCGTGCGCAAATTGAAGAGTCTCCTTCTACTGTTGATGGATCATGGATTGGGTGTGTGTTTCGTGATAAATCAAGTTTACTGCATACTCTTGAGGAATGACACATTTCTCACAACGTGCAAATGAAAGTGTTAAAGTCAACCACAGAAACTTATACAGTGAGATGCATGGTTGACTCGTGTCCTTGGAGATTACATGTTTCGATACTAAATGATGCGAATTATTTTAGAGTCCAAACATATGCCGGGCAACATACTTGTTTACTTTCGATGCTGAACACTGCCCATCGAAATTGTACTTCATCTTTTATATGTACACACATTCTTCCATCATTGAGAGTCAAACTTTCTTTGACGCCGGCGAAAATACAAGAAAATATGCGTTCTGAATTACACGTGTCGATACCATATTCGAAGGCGTGGCAGGCCAGAAATAAAGCATTACAGATCATTTACGGTGGTTGGGAGGAGTCGTACACCGATGTTGGTCGCTTTTTATCCGTGCTGCAACGCGCGAACCCAGGAACTAAATGGCGTCTCGATAACAGGACCCGGCCAGATGGGGTTAGGCAGTTTGGACGCTTATTTTGGGCGTTTGGGCCAGCAATTAGCGGGTTCTCTTCTTGCTTACCATTATTGAGCATCGATGGAACTCATATGTATGGAAAGTATCAAGGGCATGCATTGATTGCAACGGGTGTGGATGCAAATAATGGATTGTACCCGTTGGCTTTTGCTATTTGTGAGGGAGAGAATGCGGCTAGTTGGCGTTGGTTTTTACGTCATTTAAAGTTCTTTGTGACGTGTGATCGATCTATTTGTCTGATTTCAGATCGCTTCCCTGGGTTAAAAGAGATTGTTGCTGAGGAGTTTCCAAAAGCCGACGGTCATACTCACCGTTGGTGCCTCTGCCATTTGAAAGCTAATATGAAAAAAACTGGGTTTAAAAATGAAAATTTGCTCAATAAATTTTATACGAACATAGGATGTGCTGCAACTGCAAGAGAATATTATGAGCAAAAGGACCAATTGAAAGAGATTAATCCGGAAGGTTGCCAGTGTGTGCACGAGCTTCAAGGAGAAAGGGAATATTGGGAGAAGGCATTCGGCGTTTTGGGATAATGACGACCAATCGGTCAGAGAGTTTAGATGGAGTGCTTAAAGGTGTACGTGATTTGCCTATTACGGCATTTGTGGCAGCTACATTTTAAAAGGTGAACAGTTATTTTCTAAAGCGTCGTAAAAAGGATGAGACATACTCTACAATATTGGCACCAAAACAAGAAGCCCTAGTTAGACAATATAAGACACTCGCTAGAGGACATGTTGTATACCGGTACGGCCTAAAGAATTTCAAGTTACTACCGGAGATGAAATGTATGAGGTTCTTCTTGATGGGAGAAGCTCAACATGTTCATGCCGACAATTTGAATTAATTAGATTGCCATGCTCACATCTTTTAGTCGTTTGCAGCAATGGTCATATGAACATTAACTACTATAGTTTATGTTCTGAATAGTATACATATGACTATTACCATAATGCTTATGCCCCACAATTCTACCCTGTTCCTGACAAAAGGAGTTGGCCACGACCTCAAGGACCACCGTTAGCGCCACCACCTATAAGAAGGAAGAAAGGCCGTCCCAAATCCACACATTTTCGAAATGCCATGGACGATAGAGAGGGGATGCGAAGGACTACATGCTCTATTTGTAAACAACAGGGACATTATAGGAGTACTTGTCCCAATAATCAAGATAGAAGAACTGAAAGTCGTAGACGTAGAGTATTAGGTTGTTTGCATATGGTTGTCTACTTATAATTTTAAAAATTTTCGAGTTATATTACAACATTCTAATCAATGACTAATAGTTTTTACACTTTGTTTGCAAATGGACCATCGCGAGGAGGTCGGGCCAGTTGATCCTTTTGTTCTATTAGACCAGGCGAGTCACCGTTCGAGCTATGTACGAACCGAGGTAACTTCATTTATACATGCACACTATATTTATAAACTATATACCATATGTTTTTATAAAATTTAAATCTAATATATTTACTATGTAGGGGTACACACCAATTCAATTTACAGAGCATGGCCGTAAACTGAACTCGTGGACGGTGGAGCATCCGGGGGTGGTGGACCTCCTACGACAGGCTGGTTTTTTCTCTGTCTCTCGCCTCATACAAGTTCAGCTAGATCAGGCTCTGTTAGGGGCATTGACTGAGCGATGGAGACGCGAGACGGAGTCATTCCATTCACGCCACGGCGAGATGACAGTGACGCTGCGCGACCTCGCCATTATAGCTGGACTACAATTATCTGGTGAGCCTGTGACGGGACGAGCATCTGGCGACTGGAGGTATATATGTCATGGACTTCTAGGGATGAAGCCAGATAATGTCGTCGCAGGTCAGATCCGCCTAGATTGGTTATTCCAGCAGTTTCATCATGTCCCACTAGATGCTCCGTCAACCATGGTTGCAGCTGCTGCACGCGCATATATATTATTTCAGATTGGATGCAGCTTATTCCCAAACCCAACTGGACATCGAGTACATCTCAAGTGGCTACCGCTATTTGAGGATTTTGATCTATGTGGCGGGCTAGCTTAGGGCGCATGTAAGACCTGGCCTTTCCTTGACCCTTCCCGTTACCCCTTTTCTTATGACTGTCCGACTGTGGGACAATTTTTGGTGTTTTTCCGGAAAGTCCGTCGGGACTCGCGGACATTTTTAGGCGGAAGGGCTCGCGAAACGGAGAACGGGGACGCGATCGGTTTCGGATTCCGACTCCCGGTTCTCCCAGAATAAAATCTTGAAGTTCGGACCCCTTTAGGCGCTCCGGGATCCGTGCGAGCGAATGACACGCTTTTCGAGACAACCTTAGCCGCCGATTGTTTTTAGGGTTTCCTTAAAACCGGGGGCCGTAGGGTTTTTCCCCTCTTGGTTTTCTCTCTTGACGGCTAGGATTTAGGGCGGCGCTTTTAAGAAAGAAACCCCAATCCATATTTCCTCCCTTTTCAAGAGGCGGCGTGAGAAAACCGAGGCGACGAGACGAGGAGAAGGGAAGAACGGGGGAAACCCATCCCTCGTGGAGCCTTCCGTTGGAGACGAGAGGGACGATCCACCCTCCCCCCTTTCCTCGCAGGATCACGGTAAGCGTCGTTCCCCTTTATTGCAATTTCTGTGGGGTCGAGGTTTTGGTTGGGGGTCGTTCGGGTGTCGCACGCGTCGTGGGTTGTGGTAACGGGAAGCCGCCGTCGCCGTTGTCAAACGGGAGGCCGCCGCCGCCGTTATCATGCCCACGAGGTCGTCGCCGGAGTCGCACGGGAGCGAAAACGGAGAAGAAAACGAAAAAGGGGGCGTTACTGTTCATCGCGTACGGATCCTCCAGCCGCGGTCCACAGACCCCGGGCGTGCACCCGGTGCACGCCCCGCAGCCCCGGAGGGGCAGACCCGGCGCACGGAACCGTGCGCCGGGCTGCACACTGTGCGCGGTGCACGCTCCGGGCGTGCACCCGGCGCTCACCGCGGCAGCCGCGCGGCATGGACCCGGTCCGCGCCCTTCCACGTGCGCGGCCCGACCCAAGCCGCCCCGGCTCACCCTGCTGGGCGTGCACCCGGTCCGCGACCGCCAGCACTGTGGCCGTGAACCCGGTCCGCGACGCCGGCATGCTCCGACGGCTCACCGAGCGGTGCACCCGGTCTGCGCCGCAGTCGTCTGCTGCCGTGGACCCGGTCCACGCCTGGATCCGTGCACCATCCGTCAGCCCGGAAGCCCGGGAGCTCCGTTTTGGCCCGTTTTTGGCCCGTTTCGCCCCATTTTTGAGTATTTTTTACCACGACGATGTTTTTAACATTACCTTTCCTACCTTAGTTTTCGGGCGCAAGGTGGGAGGATTTCTGACTGGAACTCCCCGCACACCCTTTTCTTCGCGTTCCAGGTGGGTACCCCTTAGAACCTCTTTATGCACAGTTTCGTTGTTGCTATGTTTATTTTGTTAAGGGGTTTGGTGGGTGATGCGGACCTCCGGATTTACGGCTGTCGCGGTAGAAGACCGGGCGGGCAGTTCGCCCTCCCCGAACAAAGGTAGGGTTGTTCGGGGCATACTAGCGTTGGGAACGGGGATCGACGTGACCTTTCAGAATATTAAAGTTCAACTTGTGGAATATTGTTAACTCCGGTAAAGGTTTGTGTTTTATTATCTTTATAGTTATGGCGACTGTGGGTCGCTGTGGGGACTCCTCCATTGTCTTGGTTTCCGGAGTTATGGGAAAAGGTGTAAAATCTTAGTAAATGCATGTTTACATTTGCTAACCCTGTTAAAGCTATTGTGTGGATATTTGATTGCCGAGGCAGGTGCTCGGTCTGGTTATGGGAAAAGGTGTAAAATCTTAGTAAGTGCATGTTTACATTTGCTAACCCTGTTAAAGCTATTGTGTGGATATTTGATTGCCGAGGCAGGTGCTCGGTCTGGTTATGGGAAAAGGTGTAAAATCTTAGTAATTGCATGTTTACATTTGCTAACCCTGTTAAAGCTATTGTGTGGATATTTGATTGCCGAGGCAGGTGCTCGGTCTGGTTCGCCGAGGTTGGTGCTCGGTTGAGGCTCGAGATTGCTACACGCACACCAGCGGTTTGGCCACCGCAAGGGTGTGCTTTTCCGGAAAAGTGGTACGTTGACCCGTGTACCCCACGTGATGGTGACGTTAGGAATGGGGGCCCCCGTGGGTGGGGGGTGTGAGCGGTGATGCCGAGGTGGGTGCTCGGCAGGGGTTCCGAGGCAGGTGCTCGGTGTGGATGCCGGGGGAGGTGCCCGGTTTGGTTTGCACAAGGTTCTGCATTGTATTGTTTGCACAAGGTTCTGCATTGTATGGTTTGCACTGGGTGCTTCATTGTTGATTGCTCTGGTTACAGTGGTTTGCTTCATTTTAGCTTTCTTTGCTCATTATGTTTATTCTAGTCACTGACTTCCCACTCCGTGACAGGTTCGTCCAGGGGCGTGTGCTAGGGCACCGGTGAGGCCGCGAGGGTGCTGTTCTGACTATGAGTGACTTCAGATACAGTGACTCTTCTTTCCCCTTTCTTTTATTACTCATGCTAGCTAGTTGTGGATTGCGACACCCCCGTGGGGTCGAAGTGGATGTTGCCTTTTCCCTTTTTGAATAAACGAATGATTGATACATTCTTTCTTACTTGGTCGTTTCAAACAATGAAAAGCAAAGAAAACCGTTTGCGAAAACTACTTTTAAAACGTGGGTGTCGTGTGGGCACCGAATTTTACAACCCTGTGGATTTATGTGGCTTTCAAACGGTCTTTCCTAAAACGATGGCATCGTGTGGATGCCGCTTTCAAAACCTTGTGATTATTTATCCTTTCAAAACATCGGCCTCTATGTTCTAAGTGAATACTAGAATATCATGTGAGTTGTTTGGTTGTATGTGAACGAGACCCCAACTGATGTGGTTAGATATTGTATGTGCTACACCTTGTGAGACATTTTGTAATTGAGACGCCGTGCATATACAAAGGAGACTCTGCCCGTTTGCAGAGTGAATTTGTATATGCGGCGGGTCTGGACACGCACCGGGGAGCATTGGTTTATAAAAAAAAAATATATGGCTGAATCAGGAGCATCGGTGGCTCTTCTTCCGCGCGATTCGCCCCCGGGGCGTGACAGCGCAGCTACTTTGGCCCATCTATATCGCGCATTGGGGAATGCCTCGATAAGGGGGAGGGTCAAGTGTTGTGCATTCGGTACATTATTACAGGTAAAATCACTAGTTTTCGCATTAGAAATATAATAATCTAAATTTTTTTATCAGTATTTTAATCATCCGTTTTTTGTTTATAGATTTGGGCGTGGAACCATATACATATCGTTCGTCCCGACAAAGTTGGAGCTCCGCCGGATCTTCATGATTGTCCGCTCGGTACCCGGTATGTTAAATGTTTATACATGCCTTGATGATTAATACAATAATTTGCATTATTGATTTTACGTAATGTGATATAATGTCTTATCGATCTTTTTTTTGCAGATGGAATATGAGATTACGTTTTCGTGGAAATGTCAGAGCGACTGATATTGAGTGTTATCGGGACGAGCTTGATCATCAGCGGGAGTCTAAAGTACGTAAAAGTTTCTTAAATTACATACATATAGATTAATTGTAAAATTTATATTAATTGAATTTTATTAATCTTTACAGGTTACTTGGACTCCTTATACTGAGGAGATTTTGCATGGTCTTCCACCTTTTTGTCTCGAGGGCTTCGCAGTATGGCGTCCCAGAACTTGCTTGATATGCTTCCACATAGTGGAGTTACATCTACCTGATCGAGTTTTCCGCCAGTTTGGATTAGTTCAGCATATACCAAAGCCTGTGGAGGCTATACGGCAGATTACATTGCATGGTAGATCGGGAGAGGACTGGGCAGTATTTCATGTTTCTTATATTCTCCGATGGGCTGATCGTCTAGATCATATTGCAGAGCAGAGTCACTTCGTCGACCCAGATCCAGCACGAGCCACCTCCTTGTACATGCAGTGGTACTGGGATATCACAAAGAGGTAGATTTCTCATCACGTACAGCGACCTCCACTCACTTTTTTGCCGCGGGGACATATCGAGGGAACTTTGGTAAGATCATTTAATATTTTTTTCCTTCTATATTAGTAGTCGTTTATATAAAGTTCGTTTATATAAATGTGTTTTTTTATAGGTGGATACTCTGCGCCGTACTGTCAGGAGTCTTGGACATTTCATGGATGATCCTCCAGAGCCGTCTGGATTGATGGACGCTCTAGGACATATAAGGTGGGACATCGAGACTGTCTTAGAGAGACTGCCCACATTAGCTGCTTCAGAATATGTAGAGCATCCAGAGCCACCTCCATATTTTGATCGTCCGGATGATATTCCCTCCATCTCCACGCCTACATACGATTTTCCAGCCGCATCCGTTCCGATTCATCCTTCTGACGTTCCCTCGACATCAGACGTCCTTCATTTCGATTTTCAGTTAGCATCACTTTCTTCATATGATGTCCCATCTACATCCGAGGTACATCAGTTTGATATTTTATTTGCGCCGATCCCTCCATCGGACATTCCATCCACATCAGATGTTAATCCAATTGGTGTTACATATCGACGGAGGCGACGGCGCCACGATCATATTTCTACTGAGCCTGTACCTGAGATGCAAGAGGGGATGCAGTCATCAGTACTTGATACACAGAGGATGGATGTAGTTGTCGAGGGCATATCCATCGAGCATATTGATGAGATACATGGCATTGAGCCTGTACAGCCTAAGATGGAGGATGATGATGATGTGCCTATTCGAGCACTCGGTCGGCGGCGCGGATGCGAAGGTAGAGGCGGACGAAAACGTGGACGGTGGCGAAGGCGTGGAGAGTAGTTGATTTTGTTAGGACATCTTGGTATTTTGATACTTATTTCATTTCTTGCATATATAATTTTGATATTATTATATTCATTCTTTTATAATTCGGATATTTATAATTGATGTTGAGGACATTCAGTGTAGAGAACTGGGTCTTCGGATGGCGCGCCGACCGCACATGGTGTCGTGGAGCTGAGAGTTTGCCTCGGGCATGTTGCGTTTGTGTTTACTGTTGATGTCGGGTTGAGTTGGATCAACGCAGAAGTCCCAGCTTGATTCGGGACTTTACCGGCATAGTGCGCCGATTGAGGATTGGATTTGGGAATTACCGATCTCACAGTGGAGTACAGAAAATTCGGGAACACTTGGGACAGGTATATTATCAGATTACAGCGGAGTCCGGGAGGTTCCGGACTGACGCGGAGGATCCGGAGGCAAAAAGTGATTCGGAACTGACAGTTTCAGAGCCGGTTTTTTATTTGAGCACCCCGACTCAACGGATGAGCTTTTTGAAGAGAAAAAGCTGTGAGCGCGTGTACTTTCGATTTACAGCGGAGTTCGGGAGGTTCCGGACAGCGGCGGAGAGCCCGAAGGCAAAAAGTGAGTTGGAGTTGGGCTTTTTGGATTATTTTAAGGTTTTAATTAATTAGTTTTGCTAATTAATTGGGGCTTCTTGCTTGGTGACAGAGGAGTGAGTTGGGGGTTGTGGATTAGAGGTAAGTGGTATTTTTACTTTTTATTTTTTAATCCTATTGCTTAGCTAATTAAGCTTTAATTAAGTTTAAAGCTTAATTAAGCTTTAGCTGAAGCTATTTAAGGAGGTAACCCCTTTCCACTTTAGCCTTATAGTCACCCCCCCCCAAGCCACCCCTCTCCTCTGTAGCAGTGAAGAAAGAAAGAAGAAAAGAGAGGAAAAGGAAGAAGAAGGAAAAGAAGAGGAAGAAGAGGGTTTTTGAGGTGATCTCGGTTGAGGACTCCCCGTTGGTGGCCGAGAGGAGCTTGTGGGCGTGCGGCGTGCGACGTCGAGGTAAGCGATTTCAGATTTTTTTTAGGATTTTGAGGTTTTGTGCAGTTTTTGAGTTTTGGGGTTTTTTATTGGATTTAAAATAATTAATTGGAGTTAAATTAATTATTTTAAATTTATTTTTAACTTTTTTTAAATTTTATCGCGTCGTGGGAGTCGCGCGCGCGCGCAATGGCGTACGCACGGCCGGCGCGACTGCTGCGCGGGCGCGCAATGGCGCCGCGCACAGCAGCCGCCAGGGTGCTGCAGGGTTGCAGCACCCTGCTGCTGGGGCGGCGCAGCAGGGCCGCGCGCAAGCGCGCGCAGCAGGAGGCTGCGCCCGGCACTGCTTGGCCGCGCGCGAGCGCGCGCGGCAGGGCGCGCGCGCAGCGCTGCCCCGCGCGCGGCCTGCGCGCACCACAGGGTGCGCGCAGCGGCCGTGCGCGCGGCGCTGTTGGCCGCGCGGGCCCTGCGGGCCGCGCGGCGCTGCGGGCCGCGCGGGCCTCGCAGGGCCCTGCGGGCCGCGCGCAGCCCCGCGGGCCCGTGCGGGCCGCGCGGGCACGCGCTGCTGCGCGCAGCGCTGCGGGGTCGCGCGCAGCGGGCGCGCGCACCGCAGCGGGCGCGCTCGGGCGCGCGGGCGCGCGCAGCGCCGCTGGGCGCCGCGCGGCAGCCCCTGCGCTGCGCGGCCGGGCTTCGCGCCGCGCGGCCGGCCTCCTAGGCCGCGCGGCTGCGTTTTTCGCCGTTCGGCGTGCCCCGGGTCAGCGGCGACGCTCCGTTTTGCTCGCCGCGCGCTGTTTTTTCGCCGTCGGCCGCTGTTTTCCGCCGTCGGCCGCTGTTTTTCGCCGACGGAGGTTGTTTTGCGACGCATGCTGTTTTCGCGAGCAGATTTTTTCGCTAGCGGTTTCGCGCGCTGTTTTCGCAGCTTTCGCTGTTTTCGCGAGCGTTTAGCGTGCAGTTTCGCAGGCCGTTTTTCGCTGTTTTCGCGAGCAGTTTCGCTAGCGGTTTTCGTAGTTTTTTGCCGACGGAGCAGTTTTTCGCCAACGGAGCAGTTTTTCGCCGCCGCGAGCAGTTTTTCGCCGTCGGGCGCAGTTTTTCGCCGACGGAGCAGTTTTTCGCCGCCGCGCGCTGTTTTTCGCCGTCGGGCGCAGTTTTTCGCCAACGGAGCAGTTTTTCGCCGCCGCGCGCTGTTTTTCGCCGTCGGGCGCAGTTTTTCGCCGACGGAGGCTGTTTTTCGCCGCCGGATGCTCGGTTTTCGACCGTTTGACTGATTTTGCGATTTCTTCTTTCCTGGCGGTTGCAGTGCTGTTTTTGGCTTCCGTCGAGGCTGGTTGTGAGTTTCTTCGCCGCGTTGAGCCGCGGGCTGGCTTCGGGGCATCCGCGGAGCGCGCGGTCTTGTGGTTGGTCGCGGCGTGCTCCGATTTGCGTGCGGATTCTGGCACCGTGCTTCATTTGCGTGCGGACCCCGTGGAGGGAAGGTAATCCCGCTGAGCCCAATTGCAAGTGTCGACAAGCAATTGGTGGCGAGCTGAGGTGGGTTGGTTTTCTCTCCAAGTCTACGGACTTCCTTCTAATTCTATCATGATAGGATTTGCATGCTAGTATAAGTGTATTATTGGAACCTTGACTAGCACCCCCGTCATATGAACATGTGTTTAACCAGACCAATAGAGAACCTTAATTTGGGCTAGGTTCTTTTATGCTTTAGACATCCCACACATTGCATATCCTTCTGGACATAGAGTTCCTCGCCCAGGTGGTGGGCCGAGTGGTCAGGGTGTTGTGGGATGGGTGTTGCACTCGGGCCGGGGGCCGAGTGGGGTCTGGCGGCTGGGTTAGGCCCAGTATTGGTGTTTTGGGAGCCGTTTCAGATAAACGGTGGTCCCAGGAGTTTAGTTTTCGCTGTTCTTCTCGTCACCACCGTGTTGTGAGCGTGGTGCACGTGTGTTAGCAGGACCTTGAACCCAGAACCTTTTTGGACGAACATATGATTTTAGTCAGCCAATGTTTTCTTCCAAGCCTCGCAGGGGCGCCTGAGTCTGCTCTTGTTTGATAGGACGAGGGCATTAGCTCTTCGAGGTTTGGACATAAAACTGGTTTTCAAATGGTTTCCTATAAAGACTAAAAATCATTAAAAGATGGATTTCTCTCAGATCAAATGGTTTCCTAATAACGTCACTGTTTCTTATAAACTTATCCACCCGAGATGATTCGAGTGGTCTGGGTTCTAAGAGTTGTTTTCCTTCTTGGGCCGAAAACGATGGGAGGCTACGCCTATAGCCTGTTCTTGCTTGATCGGGGCCGTAGGTATTAGTCACCCGAGGTTTTCGGACCCTTTGCGGATCTGGCTGTGGAGCACCTCCAGCCGTGAGTTTGTGTGTTGAGACAGTTTTCCCACTTTAACCGAGAAGGGCCGAATTCCTGAACGGCAAAGGATCGAGAACTTCGATAGGCTGAGCCTAGGGTCGGTTCTTGTTTGATAGGGGTTCTAGGCACCGGTCTATCGGGATTTTCGGATCTTTGCCGCGTCAGTCGGTTCTTCTCGCCTATGAGTGGGGTGTTGTTGTGGGAGCCGTTTGGAGTGACGGCGGTCCCAGCTGGGTAGTTAGTGTTGTGAGCTTGAGTCGTAGAGGGTTCTCCGACATAGCTGTGAGAGTGGTCGAGCTATTCATATTTTGAGTCGAGGTTCTTTTCCGACTGAGTTGTGTTTTGAGCTCGTGTTACCGATCTGTTTGATCGTGGATTATAGCCTGCTGAGCCTGGCATTTCATGCCAGTTATGAGATACTTGTGATACTTGAGTTCGGTGGGGTCGCTCCCCTCGAGCTACGCCCCGGGTGCGATGATGATACCGAGCCTGACGAGGCTGCGATGATGCGACTAGTTGATACACTAGAGTTCGCTTGAGATTGAGATAGTCCGTGTAGGACACCCTGCGTAAGACCAAGTCCTGTTTGGGCGTAGTGGCAGTAGTGGAGCGCAGGCTGGACTGGACCCTATGAGGCAGTCATGGAGATTGGGTGTTATGTGAGAGAGTATGCTTACTGTGCCTTGGTGAGTTGTCCTTTGAGCATAGTACTTATGACATATTGTCAGTAGTAAGTGGTTGCACACCATCGTCTGTGTTCTTTTCCTTTGAGCATAGTAGATAGAGGCATGATAGCTGTAGATACTTTCCAGCTTACTTTTCATTATTACAGTCTTATCTGTTATCTTTTGCCTCTGGTAGACTTAGTGGGCAGACCGTGGTTCTTGGAGACGGTACCCACTGAGAACTACTGTAGGATGTAGTTCTCACACCCTCTGTCGGTGACAGGTTGCTGAGGCTTTTCTTCCGTTCCTGCCCGAGCTGGCTTGACGGACCGAGGACAGGGAGTCGCGAGATAGTTACCTACCAGCATTGTTACCTTAGAGTGAGGTAGATGTACCATCCCGGATTGTGGGATTTTGTTATATTTCTAGTTTCAGTTCCTCCCTTTTGGATTTGTAGATGATGTATAGGTGGATTCCTTTTGTATCACCTTGTATTTGGGAGTTGGAGCTTGTATTTATTTTCAGCTTTTAGTAGCGACTTTTTATCTTACAGCTTTCTTATCCGCTCTGATATCTGTGTAGCTGTAGTTTTGCCTTTTCCAGGCTAGTCGCTTCGTCTGTACGGCAGTTTCCGTACAGATGGCGGATCTGTTAGCGGGCCCGGGTCGCAGTTTCGACCCCGGGGCGTGACATTCAGAGCATTTGATGTTGTGATTGATTTCTTTGTTGTTGTGATGTGATTGATATTTTTGTTGTTGTGATGTGATTGATATATTCCTTATTGTGATGTGATTGATAAATTCCTTGTTGTGATGTGATTGATATTTTTTTTATCAAATGTTGTAATTGAAATGTACGAAAAATTTACAATATGTATTAATGGTTTCTTTAAAAAATATATATAAGTGCTGGTGGGGTAGAAACCATAAAAGCAATGAACCATTCACCGTTTTTGAAAGCGGTGAACTGAACCACTTTCGTGGGACTATGACAAAGTCTATGAATGCGGTGAATGGTTCACCGCATTTAAATTCCCCGATATCCAGAGGCTTATTTCTACAAATAATTTTTTGGGAGGCCTATTTTTGTAAAAACCTTTGTTAGGGGGGTTAGATATGTAAATAACCCTCAAGAGTACACCAATTGTCTTTCAACAACTCTTTGAAGAGCCTCAAAATGCACTGGTTTTCTTCTTTTCCTTTTTCCATTTCCCGAGGTTTTACTACCTTTATTAGTTCTTCAATTTCCTACACAACTTTAATAATAACTCCCCTTCACATTCTCCGATATTATCTACTTGGAGTATCATATTTGCTTATGTTAAATTAGTAATAGGCATGATTAATAACAATGAGTTAATACTTCTCTTTTGGTCCTTTAAAAGGGTCTTTAAAATATCTTGAAATTATACGTCTATGTTATTAAGAGGACCACCTAAGCAAATAGGCAGTAGCTAGGCAATTAAGGGATCCTACACCTAAAGACCGTCTAGGCGCCTTTACTACCTTTTATGCAGATTCATACAAAGTCAATATAAGCTATTTTAAACTCTATAGTACTATAGTTCCCTTATAAGCACTATTCACTACACTAATCCTACTAGTTATGCTAATCAAGGAAAAAGTGCCATGGCACGGGGGCGTTCTGTTGTCTGCCTGGCACGGTACGACATGGGCACGCTTCCGTTCCGACACGTGGCACATTTGCGTGCCGATGTGATATGCATGACCTCCCAGTGGCACGCTTTGGCACATTTTTTTAATAGTTTTTTTGTTTCCAATAAGCTTTTATAATGTTATTTTGAAAGATTTAATCAAATATTTATGAATATTGACTATATATAACTTACTATACTAATCAACTAATATAGTGGTAAGCTTTTTTAAATGTAAAAAAAAATTATACCTCATTGAGAATAGAAATTAAAATATAATAATAAAATTTATTAGTAAAATTCATTCAAGTAAGTTAGAAAAAGAACAACATGATGAAAAAGAACAACATGAGCAATAAATTATATGACAAATAAATTAAACGAATTTAAGTATCAATTGATTTAATTTAACTTTTAATTTTATCAGTATTTTTAATTTTTTGAATTCAAAAATAAAATTTTCAAAGTAAAAATTATTTTTGTCGCAAATCTTATATAAAATACTAGATCTATCCAAAATAATTAAAAATTTAACTATATAATAATTAAATCAAATATATATATTTTCAACTTTTTATAAATAGATAAAAAATTATCTAATTTTATATTTTTTAAAAAAAGAGCTTTACAAATTTAAAATATTCAAAAAAAAACCATGTGGGGGATACAAAAGCCAACCCACCTCCCCCCCCCCCCCAAAAAAAAAAAACCAAAAAAAATTTGAATGAAGGACATAAGGACCAACCAAAAAAAAAAATCTACCAAAAGAAAAATAAAACCTGATGAGAGGCACAAAAGCCCACCAAAAAAATAAATAAATAAATCTTCAAAAGAAAAAAAAACCCAAAACTACTTGAAGAGAGAGAGAGAGAGAGAGAGAGAGAGAGAGAGAGGTAGGGGGAAGCCCTGGGGGAAGGGGGGGGCCGCGGAGTGCTTCGCACAAAAAAAAACAAAAAAAAAATGGAAAAGAAAAAGAAAAAAAAAAAAAAAAAAAAAAAAAAAAAAAAAAAGGCCACGAGACCCGCCGTGCCGCGATACCCCCGCGGGTATCGCGCTGTCTCGCACGATACCCGCGAGGGTATCGCGGCACGAGGGGTGCTGTCGCACGGACGGCACTTCAAACCTTGATGCTAATCATATAGGACATCAAAAGCTTGTATTAGTCACTTTGAAGCAATCAGATGGCTCAATAACAGAAAAGGAATAGATTCATTCAAAAATGTAATGGTCGGAGAAATCACAACGGCATAAAAAAGTTTAAAAAACCATACCAACCTCACTTTTGCATTTCAGTTTGTAGTAAGGTTCCCGAAATGATGACACAAAGCTGTTGTTGATTCTAATCTGTGAGACACGGAAGGAAGGAATGAAGTACAGATCACCAAATGCCTTTTTATAATAGTTAAGCAATAAGTAATCAACCTGGGCATGATGGAGATCTGGCTCAATGTGCTTCCTAAACAAAGGAAATATACTATCTATGAGGTAATCCAAAGAACAAGAGTCCCCAATGTCTTGTCGAACTTTTGAAAGCAAGCTAAAATGAACGCCACCGACCTAAAGTCCATAAGAGAACTTACTCAAAGGAATGTCTTTTGTAAGGGAAAAATAAGCTTCCAAATTATAGCACTCACCACAGCAACTCTGATATCAAGCAAAGATCGTAATGTTGAATGTAGCGCATAAGCACCATCAACAATCACCTACAGAAGGAGGCATCACCAGAGCTAAATGGCATATACTTGATTACAACAAATATATATAGGTTTGCAAAGAGGATATCTTAGACCATCAGAAAAGTTAAATATACGAAGTTATGAAGATGATGTTTATTCAAGAAGCCCAAAACAAATATTACAGAGGGACAATCTCACAACTCCAGATGATGAAATCTTCAATTGCTTCCAACCAGTGTGTTTCTTCTCCTGAAAATCAAGCAATGGCATCAGGGTATCCTTACCCTTTACCAGGTCCTGCTTTACAAATGTAAATGAATAGTTTAAAATTGAATGTTAAACTTTGGCAACTATAAATGTCAACCCAAGTAAAATTAGAAGCTTCGCTACTGAACAATGTACTCAAAGATATTACCCAAAAGCTAACAAATTCTTGAGTAGTACACCAAAACAGGCATGCAATTACACTAGTTTATTTGGCAAATGGTTTTGAACAGTCATAAGTTAAATCTTCTTTTCACATTGTTGTTGGTTTCACCGATCGCAATTAATAACTTTGATTCTCTATCACTGAGATGAAACAAAGTAGAGCATTAATAGTTCAGAAAAGCATTATGTTCAACATAATTGAAAGGATGAAGAGAGAGATACACACAAAGCACCATCAAGAAACTCAAGTTAACAAATATTGTGCAAAAATGGCCACTTTGGGTTGAAAATCCATTTTCTATCAATTATTAGTGATATTAGTTGCCCATGAAGACAATTTCACAATGACTTACCTGACAAATGTATGCTCACCTACTCCAAATCATAAGTGAGAGAACATCTCATGGGACTCCATTATTAGATAATAGTTAGCGACAATCTGAATAAATAAACCATAAGGTTTTTACATTTGGAGAAACTCAAGGAGAATTTCCATGCGCAGAAACATAAGATAAAAGCAATTATGTACAAAATCAACATATAAAAGTAAAAGCAATATGCATAACGCAGTATCTTGCTTATTATCAATCCTTTTCCATATCTGCTAGCAGTCTAACCTAGGATATTAAGCAATGTAATGAAACACAAGCATAAATAAATTGGTTGGTTAATTCCCGAAGCAAGTAAAAGGAGGAAAAAGAGAAAACCTGGAGGTTGCAGACAAGGGCATCAAAATCTATCGAATCTATTACGTCGTTTGCATCATCAGCACCAGTCCGATAGTCCTCCATCGAAATAACCACACACCCAAGGACAGACGCTACCTTCTCTGACAAGCTATACAAACATATTCATATATAGTGTAGAGCTACTATACTATCAGAAGCACGGAAGCCTTTGTGCTTTCATTTTGTTTTGATAATGGGGAATGCAAATTGACCATTAAGCATGATCTAGACTATTTGAAGTATTTAGTAACCAAATTTCATAATTCTTTGTCATCATTTCGTAATTTATCAAATGGCCACAAAATGAACTATCAAAATCAACCAGCCTTGCAAAATGCGACGACGTGATTCTTTGACTCAATATCAAGGTTTTTTAATCATGACCTAGAGAGTGAAAAGAATTTTCTATCAAAATTTCAACCAATTCGGATTATTCTACACCATTCAATGAACAAATGTATCATATTGGCGGTTAACTTCATCGATTTTGCGACGTTTTGATTACCAGTAAATGACGGTGAAAAATCAAAATTTTGATTTCCATCAACTCAAAATATACTGTATCATATTTAAGTGTGGGCCATCTATTCGGATGACCCATGATAAAAACAAAATGAAAGCATGGACGCCTCCGCTCTTCTTAAAGTATAATAACCATACTCCATATATAAAGTGATAATAAACCAATCAATGGTAATCGATCTTTCGGTAGAAAGAAGGAAATGGACATGGATCGGTTAACTAACTAACTAACCAACCAATTAATAAATTCATACCTGGTTTTACCGGAGCCGCTGGGGCCGCCAATCCCGACGGTGACAATTTGGCCGGCTTTCTTCTCGCGCAGCTCTTGAATGGCTTTAACCAGCAGGTAGTAGCCGTGATCGAACGACTGCGCACCGATAGAGAAAAGAAAACGTGAATAATCAGTCGACGATAGCAGTGAAGAAATCAAAGATGAAGAGGATGGTGCTTTTACGCTTACCACATGGAGAGGAAGGGATTGGAGAATGGAGGAGGAGGAGGTGGTGGTGGTGATGGTGGTGGTGGTGGAGGGGGCGGAGGTGGATTCGGGGGTCGGAGACGGGAGAGGGTTAGCAGTGGAAGAGGAAGGAGAGTAGAAGGAGTAGTAATCTCGGCCTCCCTCCTCCAAAACCCTCTGAAGGACCTCGTCTTGCTCCATGAAGAACAAGACTGCACCGCAACGGCAGATCGAGGCAGAGGAAGGGGAAGGAAGGAAGCAAAAGAGGGAAAGGTCGGGAATATAGCATTGGTCCGTACCAGAAGTGGCGGTCCACCCAGCAATAGGAATGGAATAGTATAGTATGTAATTAAATTGGAGGAATTTGTTTTAAATAACTCAACAAAAATTTCTAATTTTTCAAATTACGCTTTCAAAATTTTATTTGGCCAACGCAACTTCAAATCGATAAATCATTAATCATTTTCAGATTATTATTATTTTTTTTATGGGTTGTGAGAAATTATTTACCTATTTTAGATTACTATTACTTTAATTTATGGGTTATAAGGATCTTTATAAGATTGTTAAAATTATATATTAATTATTAAAAAATATATTTGATTGTTAAAATTATATGGGCAAATTGTTATAATTTTTAAGGTTGTTAAGAATGTGTGTGATTTGTTCAAATTTTTATATAGTTGTTAAAATTATATATGAAAATTTAAAAAAAAAATAGCGAAAAGATAATAAATAATTTGCAATCTTCTAAATTTTATTAAAAATGATAAATGATTCACCGTCTTCTAATTATTCTTCTACAGTTAGACAAAGCAAATAAATTTTTACAAAATTATTTAGTAAATTATAAATTTTTAAAGGGTTAAATTAAAAAAAAAATCAAGGAATGCTATTACATAGTTTTAAAAAAAAAAAAATTATAAGACTTTAGAAGAATGGTGTACGAGAAAAATGAAAAAATTCCGATCTTAGAGCTATCTCAAAAAATCGTGCATGCCTTCTGAGCTTCATACTGAGCTGCCTATGCATCAGCCCCATCCCTTGGGGTGCCTCTTGAGTTGCCCCCGTGGAAGGTGGTCATGTGGGTCCTTAAGCAGGCTACGTGGCTCGCCTGCGGCAAGAACGTATCACGGAGCCTTCGAATTTGCTTCCCCTACCGCCACAGCGCTTCCTTTTATCATCAGGAAGTCTCTATCTGCTATTGGACCACATTGAGGTGCACGACCACTTGATCCCGCAGCTCGTGCACTTCACTCGGCTCAGCCTGAGCCGACGGAGGGTTCTTTCGCGGTCGTCCTCGAGGTGCCATGCTCACTGCATACAACAATGTTAACAACTTCTGAAGCATGCGACTAGGCCCAAAATAAAGCAATCGACCAGCACCCAATCACGTGAAAGCTCTTGAGAGATACTCCCTTTCACCCCCATCATTATGTTATCAGTCGCCAACGTAATCACCCAAAGTGTGAAAGCTCGATTCTCTCGATCAGCTCCCAACATCTCGCGTGGGAATATCACCAACCCAATCTCTTGCTTTCGCCTAAGTTCACGTGCCTCTCACACTCACATCCTTTCGAAGTCTTCCTAGGGTCCCAACAGTCCACGCTAACCACCTAAGTCTCTAACCTAGGCTCTGATACCACTCTGAAATCTATCACGCCACAAAACCACCGATTTGATAGGTTTGGGTTCGTGCACAAGCTCCTTGCCGAACGAGTAAGCAGCGCTTAACCCCAACAGAATGGTCAATCTGTAGAGTACCGGGGCTAAGTAACTGTTCGGGTGTGCCTGTGTGTGAGCATCTGGAGATGCTTGGATAGTGTGAGTGTCATTGGATGCGCAAATGGCGCAAAAAACGAACTTGGGACCGCAATATAGCTGAAACTGGATGTTTCAGGGTTTTCGGGTGCCTTAGGAGATATTCAAGAAGCCCGAAACTTGGGGAACTCAAGTGCGGGCACCCGAAAGTTACTGTAGCAGACCTGAGGATTGAATGGCTGTGATTTCTCCAAATTTTTGGCTGATGTTGGGATCTGTGATGTCGCACTGTAGCACCGGACCCTTGGATAGGGCGCCCGCAAGACTAAGGAGAGGATCCGACATAGTGCCGAGATTCCAGGCTTTCTATTGTAGCGGAGCGGGCGACCGGGGTGCGCCCGAGAGTTACTGTGCCGTAAAATAGGGCACCCAGTCCTATTTTTAGGGTGCTCGAAACTGGATTTTCTCCGTGAGACAAGTTAGTGTTTCTGGGTGTTCCGTGGGACTTTTCACCACTAACGCGATGACGTACTTAATGCAGGGCTGCACGTGTGGTGCCAGAGGTATAGGAGAGAGTTGGTCTTTATATCCCATCACCATCTACTCCTTCTTCTCCATCTTCTTCTTCTTCTCCACCTTCTTCTCCACCTTCTTCTCTTTCCTCCCTCAGCAGCAGAGGCACCATTGTTGCACCAGAGAAGCTCCAAAGCAGCTTCCCACCGTGGGATTGGTGGGTTTTTCTTCCGCGCGAAGCTTTGAATTTTGATCGTGAGCTTGGAGGAGAGCTTGTCCTGTTGAGGAAAGCTTGGATTGGAGCTTGCGCGTGCGAAACAGCATCAGAGGTGGGTACTGTGCTTTTCCGAGCTTTTGCAGTTTTTTCTCGGATTTTGGTTTTGGCTGAGATTATGGATTTTGAGTCTTGGAATTGGTTTTCCTTCTTCTTTTCTTCTTCCCTGTGCTATGAGGAGCAGCTGGGTGCTGGGTTGAGCTGAGGAGACTTATTGTAGCCGTTCACTATGTAGAGCGACAGGGAGCATGAAGTGAGAGTGCTGTGAGCTTAGTGGAGTTTGGCTGTGGGTTGACCTGAGCCTAGAGGGACCCTGCTAGAGGTTTTTGGAGTGTGTTGAGAGCTCCTAGAGGATTCTCTGGTTTCCGGATAGAGGTGGTGCGTGAGCTTGTGCCGAGGGTCTGTTCCGGATACACAGGATTTTAGTAAACTAATGTTTCTTTCCAAGCTTCGAGGGATGCCAGAACCCGTTGTCATTGGATTAGGGCAAAGGCACTAGTCCTTCGGGACTTGGGAAAATAAAACCGTCTTTAACTAATTTTCTAAAGAACTAAACTGTATTAAAATCGGGTTTCCTTAAATCAAGATGGTTTTCTAAAAAGGAGTTACTTTTTGTCCTCACCCAGCGAGGGGTCGACCAGAAAGGATTTTCGAAAACAAATGTCATCTTTTTATATAAATTTCCTCACCCTGACGAGGGTTCGAGTGATCTGGGTTCCAAGGGCTGCCTCCTTTTTGGAACGAGAGCTACGGGCGGCTGTGCCTGGAACCTGTTCCTATTTGATTGCGGTTGTAGGCGTTAGTTTCCTAGAATTCTCGGTCCCGATGTTGTTGGTCGGTTGGGTTAGATGTTGGGCCGATGAGTGTCCCGATCCCGTTGTTGTCGGTCGGTTGGGTTCGATGTTGGGCCGATGAGTGTTTCGGTCCCGGTGTGGTTGGTCGGTTGGGTTCGATGTTGGGCCGAGGGGGATTCCGGTTGGGGTGGTTAGTTGATTTGGGTTACGAATTCTCCAATCTGTTCGATCGTGGTTTTGATTATAGCCTGCATGTGCTACAGATGTGATACTTGGTTCCGTGCTGTTTTCCTCAGTGGGGTCGCTCCCCTTGAGTTGCCGCTTCGGATGCGATGGTTGGGCCTGTTGAGGCAGTTTTACGTGATGGTTATATTAGTCTGTTGGGACGCCCTACGTAATTCTAATCCTGATAGGACAGTGGTTGTAGGTGAGCGCAGGCTTGACTGGCCTCTTTTGGCAGCCATTACGATTGGGTTGTTTTGGGCACCTCGAGTTAGAGTGGTTGCATATTATCATTTGTTTCACCGTTTGAACATCATAGATAGAGGCATGATAGCTGTAGATTTCTTTTCAGCCGATCTATTCTTGTTTACAGTATTATCTGTTATCTTATGCCTCTAGTAGACTTAGTGGGCAGATCGTGGGGTTGGAGACGGTACCCACTGAGAACTACGTGTTGGTGTAGTTCTCACACTCTCTGTTGGTGACAGTTTTTGCATAGGCATTCCTTTCCGTCCCTGCTTTGGTTGGCTCGACGGATCGTGGTGAGGGAGCCGCGCGATAGATTCCTACCAGTGTTGTTTTTTCGGTGAGATAGATGTACCAACCCGGATTGTGGGTTTTACTGTACACTGTTGTATTTATGATTTCAGTTTACCTTCCTTTTTGGATTCATAGATATTGTATAGGTGGATTCTACTTGTACTTTGTTTTAGTGGACCAGATTATTGTATTATTATTTTTGGGAGTTGGATATTGTACCTTTATTTTAGTTATACAGTGGTTTCAGATTTTTATTACTGCACTTATTTTCAGCTCTGATATCTGTATAGTTGGTAGTTGTTACCTTTTTCAGATTGGACGCTTCGCCTATGCGGGATTTTCTGTATAGGTGGCGAGCCCGGGTCGCAGTTTCGACACCGGGGCGTGACAGATTAGAGTGGTATCAGAGCCTAGGATGTAGGTCATTGTGGACCTAGAAACCCTAGGCTTGCCGTTGGACCCTAGGATGACTTCGTGAGAGAGTCGTGATTTATAGCGAGATTGCTGATTGTGTTTTACACTGTGGGTTATGGGATCCAAGGATCTAAATAGAGAAAAAACCACCTAGAGGGGTGAATAGGTGTAAACAATAAAACTAAAAAATCTTTGCGTAAAAATAACCCAATGCGGAAAAATAAATAAAGTACGTAAGATTTTACGTGGAAAGCTCCATCACAGGAGTAAAAAACCATAGGACCGATAACACGGTGAAACCCACTAAGATTAAACACGTACAAGGTGATATATCGTAACTCTACGACTCAACCTTTTCCATACGCTCCGAGTAGATCTTCTCCGCTCGCTCCATAACGCTCCTCGACTCCACGATTTGCGCCCAACACCAAAACCACGGTCTTCACCAATATATCACGTATCGATCACATGAACGCACCTTGCTCCGAATCCACGAAAGCGGTAGCACCTTGAATCCACAAGGCCACGCGAATCCACGCGCCGATTGTCCTTTCGGAAATTGTTGTTTTGTTTGTTGGTGGTGATAATCAAATACTTAGATCATATAGATAAACAAGGAAACACCATCTAAGTATTCATCAATTTGATTCTACAAGAAATAGAGAGTTTGAAAACCCTAGATTCAAATTGATCAATATAGACGAAGAAACATGAAATTAATCGTGTTTTCCTTTCTTCTCTATATGTGGATTTTTCCTTTCGATTCCTTTTTTTAAAAAAAATAATAGGAATTTTGAAACCTTAGGAATCTTAGGAATTATCGGTCGTACCCTAAAAGATGAAAGTTAGGATTTATTTATAGGTTAGAAACCGTTTGGAAAGAGATAAGAATCAAAAATTGACTTAACAGACTTTTTCCCGGAAGGCGGTCCGGACTGGATTTAGCTGATCCGGACTGTCGTCTTTTTTTAGAGAATTTCCTAAAAAAAATAGTTCGGGGTCCGGACTGGAATGGCCTGATCCGGACTGTTCATGCGATTGAAAAAACACAGAGTTCGGGGTCCAGACTCAAAAGAGGTGATCCAGACTGGAGTTCCGCATGAACTAAACCATGTTCGGGGTCCGGACTGGATGGTCATGATCTGGATCCTGAACACTCAAAAAGTCCAGTTTTTGATTTTTATGAAATGAAAATTATTTCAAGTGTTTCTAATCTATAAGAATGTATTCAGATCACCAAAAATATTTAGTTAAACATACCTGATCCTTTTGAATCCATTCTTCTTGAGATTGATGTATGTGATCTACAATTCTTCAACTTCAATCTTCAAGACTCAAAACACTTCACGAAATACGCCAATACAAAAATCCTTAACAAAAATCCTTAACAATCTTCAACTTCCAAGTTCTCTTGAAAGTTCCAAGTTCTTTTCCCATTTTTGTCACAATCGCCAAAATAAAATAACAAGGAGGAAAAAGTTCAAAAGAAAACTTAAGGTAAAGAAACAAAAACCTGCAAAACAAAAACTGTTAAAAGTGAAGCTGAAAAAATCTTATTCTAAATCTGATTCTTCAGAACTGCTGTAACTCAATTTGTCGAAAATTACTTTAAGCAGTTTTGAAAACTTCAAACACTTCTTTCGAAGCTTGTGTTGATGTGTAGTGATGTGCTGTAGGTCAAGTGACATCCTTTCTTGTTCGGAAGAAAGTCGTTGTTGTTCGCGATAGATGGAGAACATAGACGCATCATCCTCTGATGTGTCTTTCCTTGGAGTTGAAGTAGGTAACGAGGGTTCAGGTGCTGTAATAGACTCATTAATATAAAGTCCACTCCTCATTGTTTGCTTCTTCTAGCATACTTCTTTAACATCGAGCAGGATTCCATAGGTGCCTTGTTCTTTAATGCAGACCTATCGTTAGTGGCGGTAGCCTGTTTTGCATCCTTAACTATCTTTTCCCAATCTTCCGATTCAGTCTCGGATTCATCCAAAGAAACAAATTCTCCTTCTTTTTTGATCCTTCCTAGCCCTTTTTAAATTGTTCGTAATCCTTGTACTTATAAGAGCAGAGATAAAAACTATTACCCATTCAAACACCATTTTGCAAAGTTTGCAAAGATCACCTGTCACGCCCCGGGGTCGAAACTGCGACCCGGGCTCGCCAACAGATCCGCCATCTGTACGGAAACTGCCGCACAGACGAAGCGTCTACCCTGCAAGTCAGATCTAGAGCTACAACATGTATCAGAGCTGAAATAAAACTAGTAGCTAATAAAAAACACCGAACATCTGAAATAAAAAAAACTCCACTGATACACCAACCCTCAATACAGGTCTCTCAAATAAATAAAAAGTACAAGCCTCACCAATCTCTCAGACTGTCCAGTACAAAAGTAGAATCATAAAGCTAACAGGGTACATCTACCTCTGACTCTCAATGTTGGTAAGGAACTAAACGGCCACGTCCTCACCTCGATCAGCTGTCTCCGCGCGAGCTAAGCCGGAACAGCAGCCTCAGGAAACCGTCACCGCAGCGGGTGTGAGATCTACTGCAGAGGGTAGATCCCAGTGGGTACCGTCACCAATATCCACGGTATGCCCACTAAGTCTACTGGAGGCACAACAGATAGGTATGCAGATAGATAGATAGATAAATAAAAGGTGGAAGGAACTATAGCTATCATGTCTCAATCATCATGCTCAAGAAACTATACTAATGATGAAAAGTGCATACACTCGCTACTGCTAACATGCCTCAAGTATCATGCTCAAAGGAAACTGATCTATGAACATGCTATGAAACTCACTCACACAAATCACCCAAATCTCAAATGACCGTCCCTCTTTGGACCAGTCAAAGTCAAGCCTGCGCTCATCTACTGCCACTCATGCCCAAACAGGGCTTGGTCTTACGTAGGGTGTCCCTCAAGGACTATCTCAGTAACCACATCGCAGCCTCGTCAGGCTCGGTATCATCATCGCATCCGGAGCGTAGCTCGCGGGGAGCGACCCCGCGACCTCAAGTATCACACAACTGGCATAAAATGTCAGGCTCAGCAGGCTATAATCCACGATCAAACATATCGGTATCTCAAAGCTCAAAGCATAACTCAGCCGGAAAAAGAACCTCGACTCAATCAGGAATAGCCCAAACACTCTCACAGCTATGTCGGAGAACCCTCAACGACTCAATCTGATAATGCACGACCATGGCTGAGTCGGGAAACCTCCGCGACTCGGTCTGCCAGAACCCCAAATATCCTCAGAACTAAGTGGGAGAACCACCTCCACCTCTAAATCAGAAACACAACCCATGATCTAGAATAAACCCATCAATCCCTGCGAGGAAGAAGAACTCTCATGACACTAGGACTCGACAGTCAATGCGCTAAAAAAAACACTCGGCCCTCTGGCGCGAGTACACATGCAACTCAAATAATCTGGACCCTTCATAATGTTCTCAATAATTAAAAACCCTTTAAAAAAAAATGGAGTTTTACTTAAAACGGGTACTAAAATAATATGAAGGTCCAGATGCAGCCTGAATCTCAAAATGGACATGCAGTCTAGTGTCAAATAACTTCTAGATCATACTAAAAATGTCAGGGGCTCATAAAAGTCTTTCTGCAATTTTCTAGGCAACTATCAGATTTATCAATATATAATAATTAAGCTAGCATGATCAATATGCTTACAGAAGCATTAGAGGGCATTCCTTAAATCTCGAAGAAATTCCAACCCACCTGGAACGCATTCTGTAGGCAACGCTGAAGTTGGTGTAGAGCTGAAACCTCGAACTGATGAAACTCTGAAAAACGCGCCGCGCGCGCACATTGCCGCGTGCTTGGAAAAATTCCCGGGAGCTCAAATAAATTCCCTTGAGTCTTCACAAAATTCCAACATCAAATAAAAAGCTCCAATACAGAATTTGCAAGCTCCAAGTATCCACAGCACACTTAAAATTCTTGCTCACACAAAACCCCAGTTACTTAAGTCCACTCTCACATACACACAATTACATACTTATACCAATCCACCTCTCCAAACATTAAGCCCTTACACACCACTATCCACAACAGCCACAAGTCCACCATAAAATGAAAGCTCACCTCCATAGATCATTTAAATCCACCCACATTCTACAGCACAAAATAAGTCCACCCCAACATCAAAAGCTGACACTTAAAATACAAGCTCCAATTAAACAATTTACACAACCAACAGCATGCTTGAAAGCTCTCTTTAGCACATTAATAACTTAATGTTCACTTCACAGTCTCAACACAATTTAATTCACATAACACCTCTCATAAGCTCCCAGCACCACTAAGGGCTCTAGTACACCACATAAATCCACTTACCCAATTTACATAAGTCCACAACACACACACACACCCCCACAGCACTCTCCAATATTATGCCCTCATAAAACAAAAACCAAACTCCACAAAACAGCGACATACCAGATTTGATCCGACGCGCGCGCGCTCGACGCGCTCATCGCTCGGCCCCACGGCTCCCAGCAGGAAGTTCCACCGACGAAGTTCCTCCAATCCCTCTCTTTCCTTCCTTCTCTTCTCCCATCTTTCCTTCTTCTTCTCCCTTTCTTTCTTTTCCTCTGTTTTCCTTTGCTTCCTCTGCTTGTAGGAGGGTGGTGGTGAGGTGGCGTGCTAATTAGGAGATGTTAATTAAAAGGAAGGGAGGGGGTAGTTGGGAGCATTAAATGCACCCAAAGAAAATATCCAACTCACACTTAAGTTCAAATCACAATAATCCACTCCCTTAACCAATTCACATCACTAATTCTTATCTTTCCTTCAAACCTCCCAGACCAAAGCCCTAAAACCACTAATTAAATAAATAAATTAATTAATCCATTAAATGCCCCCATCAACTCACTTTTTGCCCTCGGGGCCTCCGCACCAGTCCGGAACCTCCCGAACTCCGCTGTAATATGAAAATACACATGCTCAAAGCTTTTTCTCCTCAAAAAGCTCAACCGTGGAGTCGGTGTGCTCAAACCAAAAACCGGTTCCAAAACTGCCAACTCCAACTCACTTTTGCCCTCAAGTCTTCCGCGTCAATCCGGAACCTCCCGAACTCCGCTGTAAACTCAAAGTATACCTGTTCCAAGTATTTCCAAATTTTCTGCACTCCACTGTGGAGTCGAAGCTTCCCTCGAAACCAGTCCTCTATCGGCGCACAAAGCCCGGAAAACTCCGAATCAAGCTGGGGCTTCCGCGTTGATCCGAATCAACTCGAACTCATCTGAAGTCACATATAGGACATGCTCGAGGCGTTTCTCTGCATCACGCCATCCTGCGAGGTCGGTGCGCTATCTGAAATCCCGGTACTCTACATCTCCTGTTAGTGGAATTTCAAGAACATGAAAAATTGTTTAATTTCAAAATTTTGAAAAATTATACCAAAGCAATCCTTATCATGTGTATAGACTAGGAGTCAACACAATTTTGCAAAAATAATTTTAAAAATAGATCAATTCCATGATTTTCGGAAAATCCCAAAAATTGTCCTAAAACCGAACTTTCTGAAATCGAAGCCCAAAAATTCGTTTAAAAAATAAACAACAAGCATAGAAACAATTCTTAGGCATCTAGAGTTCAGATTTCAAAAGAAATTTGATAAAAAACCATGCATAAATGAAATCATAGCATGAAATCCATCACGTTTTGATGAACACAAGCAAAAACTGTGAATATCCGAGAGTTTTGATGCAAATACTTACTTGATTTGAGAGAAATCGAGTCAAGAGAAATTCAATAGCCCTTGGTTCTAGAGAGAGAAACTCAGGAAAGCAAAAACTAAAACTTGGAGTGAATGGGAAATCGAAAACCCTTCGTTTTGCTTTAAAACCTAACCGCGATCCGGATCGGGTTAAGAATTCAGTCCGGATCAGCTTAGCGCAGAAAATCCTATGGTTCGGGATCCGAACTGAACAATCCAGTCTAGACTGTTTGCAACTTTTTCTCCAGAAATTTTTTGAAAAATTCTAGAAAATCCAGAAAAAATATGTAAGCATTCTTGCATATCAACTTTATACAAAAAGTGGCGTTTCACATAAAAAGAATAGATTATGATAAATCTATCAATAGTACCCTAGTAATGAAAAGTTGCAAACAGTCTAGACTGTTTGCAACTTTTTCTCCAGAAAATTTTTGAAAAATTCTAGAAAATCCAGAAAAAATATGTAAGCATTCTTGCATATCAACTTTATACAAAAAGTGTCGTTTCACATAAAAAGAATAGATTATGATAAATCTATCAATAATACCCTAGTAATGAAACGAAAAATTTATAAAAGTTATATCCTCTAGAGTTGAGCAAGTTCAAAACATCAAACACGATTTTATGAGTAGTGAGTTTATCAAATCATCAATTGAGCAAAAAAAATGAAGCATCAATATCGATAGATGTTTGAAATCCCAAATAAGTCAAATAATATATCTAATCAATATATTTAGGGAGTGGCTCTTTGAGCATCTTTCAATATGAAATCCCACCTTATATCAACCTTGGAATTTGACAAAGTCAAGTATTCCAAAAAGCATTTTATCAAATAAACAGTAACACCATGCTTGGTAAACATGTGGTAGCTGCACACAGTACTCGGACGACCGAGGTGGTAGCTCTTTCCTTCATGTGGTGGTAGTTTTCACACTCCACTAATGGATGTAACTCTTTCCACATCTTTTGAGCATGAAACAATAAAAACTCCCCCTCAATTGACTATCAATTATGTAAAATATTAAGTATTCAACCAAAAATTGATCGCGTGTTCATACTTATTTCAATTATTAAATAAGATAAAAACAATACCAAGAGATCATTGAAAGAGGGATTGACTTCGATCAACAAAAGATGAAATAATTGATATAAATGATCATTGCATCAAAGGAGTTATAATGATATCCAAATTATAATAAATTTCTCAAGATATGAAAGGATGCAATTAAAGTCAATTATGCTAATGCTCAGTTAATGTTATATATTACAAACAAAAAGAACAAAAGCATGAACAAAACCTAACCTAAGCGATGGTTCAAAAATTGGTTATTTCAAAGAAAGCATACCAATTGTTTTTCGCAAATGAATAAAACATTTTTAATTCAAAGGTTTTGTTAAAATATCGGCTAATTGATCATTAGTTGAAACATAATCAATTTGCAAAGTTCTTGATCATTTTGAATCCATTCTTATTGAGATTGATGTATGTGATCCACAATTCTTCAACTTCAATCTTCAAGACTCAAAACACTTCACGAAACATGCCAATACAAAAATCCTTAACATATACCTCTCCCGAGTGATGGGATGAGAGATTGGCATGTTTATTCTCTTAAGTGATTATGTTGGTTGCAGACAACATAATGCTAAAGAATGGATGACATGTTTTAGACTTTCGCTAGATTGGGTCGAGTGTTTTTGGTGTTATGATGTTTGGGTCCTATCGCAGGCAAGCACGATGCCTCCCCGACGCGGTGTGCCAACGCATTCGCACGTTTCACCTTCCGATGAGCCTGAGCAGGAAGGGCCAGGGCAAGCCCGACAGAGTGAGATTTAGGAGTTGCGGGCCGTGGTGGCTCGGTTGGCAGAGAGCAGTCGCAGGCAGGGGCGTGTCACGCCCCGGGGGTTTTTCGGTTAAGCGGAAAACGTGAGCTATTTATAAATTTCTTTTTCCAGTGTCCCTCGTTGCGCGCCAGACCCACCACACGTGTAAATTCCTCGACCCCGAGAGCGGAGTCTCCTTTGCACGTGCACGGCATTTTCAGTCCTGACATGTATATAAACGAATATATATAATCTCATACACACTTTAACCACATCAGTAGAACGAGAGAAAGATAACAGTTAAAACGACCATCGACATTTAGAAAGGATAAATCCATGGTTTGCAAAATGGTGCCCACACGACACCCGTTATTTTCAATAGTTATTTTCGCAATCATTTTTTTTGGGTTTGAAAATTGGCCGGATAGCTAAGGAGCGTGAAAGCGAAAGGTTCATCGGAGTATTCCAACATCCACACACAGCACAGTCAGACCCACCCACGCATAACCACTCAATAAGAAGAAAACATGTAAAAGCCTAACAATGTCACTCATGTAGACCAGTAAAAATGTAATCAATCGTCGAACTCGTCCTAACTGTCGTCCCAATCCCGCGCCCGACCAAACCTGTCACAGAGTGGGGAGTCAGTGACACTACCAGGAAGCAACATAAACACAGGGTAAAATATGTGCGATAACAGGGAAATTGAAAGTAAAGCAAACCGAAACACCAAAGCGTCCACGCCCCCAAAAGAATCCATAGTACCCTATGACAATCAAACATGTGCACCTGCCCCCGTAACAATCAGATATGTGTACCTGCCCCTGTAACATTCAAATATGTGTACCTGCCCTTGTAACATTCAAATATGTGCACCTGCCCCTCCTTGTTGCTTATAACCCCTCAACGGCGCTCGTGCGGCCCCTGAGCAGCCGTGAGAGGTCCCTATCATCACTAATCGTGGGGTACACGGGCCAACGTGCCATCTTTCCGGAAAAATACACCAGTGCAGTGGCCAAACCGTCGGTGTGCGTGCAAGCAACCCTGGGCTCACAATGTGATAATTATGTGTATCATAAACCAGGGCGACCCGCAGTCGCCAAAGATGTTAGTAATAAAAATACTTACGTAAAACAGGGGTTAGACACGATCACGATGTAAGTATTGTTATGCTCATGCGTAAACATAATATGAAAATACTAAATTCCAGAGATGACAGAGAAGGTACCCACCTGGACAGCGTTTGGTCGGGACACCCGAAGTTGACTCACGACCCCCGAACGACACCCCGACCTAAGGAGTCCCCAGAGAAACAACCGTTAAGAACGAAGATTAAAAGGAATGCGACTCCAACGACTCGACAATAAATAAGTACAAGCCGGGACACGTGAGCACACGGCGGAAGAGAAGGAGGCGAGCAGCGGCGGCACGGTAAGGTAGCTGCGAACGTAGTGGCAGAGCCGCGGCGCGGCGCCATGCGTGGCACAGTCCCCGCGCGGGTGGCACAGCGCTGACAGCGAGGCCCCGCGCGGGCGCATGCCCGAGCGGCGGCGCGGCAACAACGCGATGGCGGCGCGGCAACAGCGCGAGCGGCGTCGCGGCTGCGGTTGCCCCACACGGTGGATAGCCCCGCGCGGGCGCAAGCCCGCGCGGCGGCGGCAGCAGAGGCTACGCGCGGCTGCAAGAGGCGGCAGAGGCGGCGCGCGGTTGCAAGCGGCCACGCGCGGTGGATTGCCCCGCACGGGCGCATGCCCGCGCGGCGGCGGCGCGCGGCAGCAAAGGCGGCGCGCGGCTGCAAGCGGCGGCAGAGGCGGCGCGCGGCTGCCAGCAGTGGCAGTAGCGGCGCGCGGCTGCAAGCGGCCCCGCGCGGGCGCGTGCCTGCGGCTGCAAGCGGCCCCGCGCGGGCGCGTGCCCGCGTGGGCGGCGCGCGGTGGGCGGCGCACGGCAGCGGCGGCAGAGGCGGCGCGCGGTTGCAAGCGGCCCCGTGCAGGCGCGTGCCTGCCCGGGCGGCGCGCAGCTGCGACTAGCCCCGCGCGGGCGCGTGCCCGCGCGGACGGCGCGTGGTGGATAACCCCGCACGGGCGCATGCCCGCGCGGTGGCGGCGCGCCGCGGCGGATCCCCCCGCGCGGGTGCGTGCCCGCGCGGGAGGCGGCGCGCGGTGGCAAGCGTGCCCGCGCGGGCGGCGCGCGGCTGCGGCTAGCCTCGTGTGGGCGCGTGCCTGCGCGGGCGTCGCGCGGCTGTGGCTAGCCCCGCGCGGGCGCCCGCTCGGGCAGCGACACGGCTGTGGCTGCGAGGGCGGCGGCGGCAGTCAACCCTATCCATCCCACGCATTCGAAGGCGGAAAAGAAAACAAAGAAAAGAAGGATTCCTTCCCCCGATCGCTTACCTTGGTTTCCCGAGGAAGGAGAAGGTGGATTGTCCCTCTTGCCTCCAACGCGATGATCCACCGGAGATGGATCTCCCCCACGAGAGATGGATCTTCCCCCGCTTTTCTTTTGAAAATTTGAAAGCGGGTCCCTCCATCTTTTCTCTCGCTCATCGACGGCTAGGGCTGCTAGGCGGCTAGGTTACGAGAATCCCCCCCCCCCCCCCCCCCCCGCCCGGATGGAACCGTCGCTATTTATATACACATGAAAGAAGACTCCAAACCCTAAAATAAAAGAAAAACCCCAAACCCTAGATTCTAGTGCGTATCACCAAAATTAGGCTTAAGAGGCTAATTAGGCTAATTTTGTTTTCACTCTCGTACAACTAAAATCCCTAATCCGATCCAATAGGAACCTACCCCGTTACCTTGAAAAGCGTGCAAATCAAACGGCATGGATTCCGGTGCATGCTACAGTCACCGCGGACTTCGAAATTCTGTTCCGGGAGATCCGGGAGTCGGATTTCTGATCCGATCGCACCGCCGTTCAATGTTTCACAATCTCTATCACCGAGAATAAGAACGAACGCCAACACACTACCCACTACAGGGCGGCACATTGATTAGTTGTTAGCTCTGAGAGGCAAGCCGCCTCAATTTGTTCATGGAACCCCTGCACCACCCGTGGTACCCCCTTCACGGACAGTGCGTTTTTCTAGTAGTGGAGCTCTAGGAGCGGGTCGACCTTGGACCACGACTGAGGAGGAGCAGGTTGTTATGCGGTTGCTTCATTTTCGCAGTTTGGACCCACCTAGATTTACCGGTCGTGATACAAAGCCTTGGGAGGTGGAGGCTTGGATTGCCACACTAGAGAAGCTCTTTAGGGACTTCTTTATCCCTGAGAGCATGAGGGTTCACATGGCGGTGCATTGTTTGGACAGAGACACAGATGCGTGGTGGCGGAGAGTGGAGCCCACTGAGTTTCGGATTACCCGTTAGATGCCTTGGTTAGAGTTTTGCCGAATGCTGTTCGCGGCTTACTTTCTAAACAGTGTAAGGTAGAAGCTTGAGGAGGATTTAAATAACCTTCAACAGGGGAACAGGACAGTTCGGGAGTAACTCCGAGAGTTCACGCGGTTGCTTAGCTGCGTGCCCTTTGTTGCCCGGGATGAGTTGTGAGGGCATATCAGATCGAGTCGTGGAAGGTTTCCCGACTGAGTTGTGCTTTTTGAGCATTGAGTTTTCGATCTGTTTGATCGTGGAGCATAGCTTGCATGTGCCGCTTGTTGACACAGATGAGTCAGTAGAGAGCCTTCACTTGGGCTAGGTTTCTTTATGTATTAGACATCCCACACTTTGCATCTTTCCTGGACATAGTGTTGCCTCGCCTGGGTAGTGGGCCGAGGGGTCAGGTTTCTGTGGGGCATTGTTGCACTCGTGCCTGGGGGCTAAGTGGAGTCCGGTAGCTGAGTTTAGATTGTGCTAGTGTCGTGGGGAGCCGTTTGGGTAGACGGTTGTCATGCCCCGGGGGTTTAAACGCGCGGAAGGGTAGCCACCGATGCTCCCAAATTTACATACATTTTTTTTTGAAACCGATCTCCCCCGGCTCGTGCCCAGACCCGCCGCATATACAAATTCACTCTTTAAACGGGCAGAGTCTCCTTTGTATATGCACGGCGTCCTGACTACAAAGTCCATAATATCATACCTTTAACCACACTAGTTCAATCATCAAATACATACAACAATTTTCCATAAGTAATAAAGAGGCCGACTATTTTTGAAAGGATAAAACCGCAGGGTTTTGAAAGCGGTGCCCACACGACACCCTAGTTTTACAAAGCCATTTCGAAATCCATAAATACACAGGGTTTTGAAAACGGTGCCCACTCGACACCTGTGTTTTCCAAAACAATTTCGAAACCCATAAATCCACAGAGTTTTGAAAACGGTGCCCACTCGACACCAATATTTTTCAAATCCTTTTCACAATGTTTTCTTTCCTTTTCCTTTTCTTTTTGTTTGAAAAACGGCCAACTATCCAACAGTAACTAAACATGCATCCACAGAGTACTGTAATGAATCCAACGACCAAGTCAACCCCACAAAAGTATCACACCCACATAGCCACTAACAGAGAATGAAATGAGCAAAAGAAGAACTAACCGCAGTCTGTAGCCTCGAAGGGCCGATAGACCTCTTGTCGCGGCCTCACCGTCGCCCTAGCTCTCACCCCTGATTGAACCTGTCACAGAGTGGGGAGTCAGCGACACAAGGTACAACGTATGAAAAGCAAACTATAATAAAAGCCAGAGCAACCGCCCTCATCATCGTGCAATCGACCGAAAAATGCAAAAAGGGCTAAAAGTAAGGCAAACCACGGTAACCAGAGCACCCGTCCTCCTCAATCACCATCAACAACAATCACACCCTGCACCAAGCAAAACCGGGCACCTTTCCCGACCACCGCACCGAGCCCCTGCCCCGGTGTCCCCCCGCCGAGCACCTGCCTCGGCCGCCGAGCACCTGCCTCGGCATCACCGCTCACACCCCCCACCTATGAGGGCCCCCTTTCCTAACGTCACCGTCACGTGGGGTACACGGGTCAACGTACCACTTTTCCGGAAAAGCACACCCTTGCGGTGGCCAAACCGCCGGTGTGCGTGTAGCTACCTCGAGCATCGACCGAGCACCAACCTCGGCCAACCAGACCGAGCACCTACCTCGGTAACCTAGACCGAGCACCTGCCTCGGCAATCACCCAGAACATGATGTATCATCGAGCACCACGACCCTCAGTCGCCATAAATAGGATGATAATAAACACATAAGCATATACGGGGGTTAGCAATATTTTAACATGTCAAACCTTTGCACTCACCAATTACCCTCGTTTCCCGACTCAAGAACTATCGAAAGAGGGACCCACCTTCCGACTCCCGACTGGTCGCACCGATCACCGTCCTCATCGCTAGTATGCCCCGAACAATCCTACTGTTGTTCGGAGAGGGCGAATTGCCCGTCCGATCTCCCACCGCGACGTTCATTAATCCGAAGGTCCACGTCACCCCCACTACCCCTCAAAATGATAAACATAACCATAACGCAAACATACACAAAGAGGTTCTAAGGGGTACCCACCTTGAAGCAAGTCGAACGAAACACCTGGGGCGTCCCGCGCCCCCGAAAGACAATCGGACCTGAAAGGAAAACCCCAGAGAGTACAAATCAATAATAAACCAATATTCTTCGAACAAAAACGTGTTTAAACCGACACCGCCGATGAATCGACCCTTTTGCCGATTTATGGGTCGCAAGGCGAAGATCTGTTCAAAGGAAGTCAAGGGATTCCGAACGAAAGGTTCGGAGATCAAGTGAATGCTGTCCCCAACAGCCTACCAAGCTACAATTACAGTTAGACCCCCGGACTTTGCCAAAATTGCACTTTTATTCATATAAAACTCACTAATTAACCTCCAACTTTTAAACCGGGAAACTTTAAACCAAAATAAATTATCAGCAATTAGATTTTGACGTGCCGGACCCCGTGCTCACCGTTTGAGAGCAAGCCGGCCAACAAAATACAAGTTTCTTAAAGTGCATTAAGGCTCACAATTGCTTAAACAAATTTTCTAATAAGTCAAATCCAGTTTTAGTGTGAGCATCATGCTCAGGGGTATCCAAATGTACAGAGGCTCACCTCTGGGCCTCTGCAGATCCACCAAGCAAGCAGCCATGGCACATGATCCCAACTCGTACATATAAAGAGCTTAACTTGGGACTCTCACCACCCCACAAGTTCCAGACCCTAACCAAAGTGAGCACAAGCTAGAAGACATCAAGAAGAAGAGGAGGCTCACCTGTGGGTGGTCGTAGCACAGCTGGGGATGTTGTTGGAGCAAGAAGATCCCACCTCGGACCTTGATGGAGCTCAAGTTGGCCGATGTCACCTTCCACTCGGTCAATCTTCAAACAAAGGTGAGCACCACCTTTCTGGGACTTCCAGGAGTGGAAGAAGCCTCAGCCCATGAAGCTTGGTAGCTCCCTGAGCTCCTCAACCCGAGGAAGACGAAGGAGAGCTTGAAGTAGCCCATTAATGGCGGTTCGAGAACAGGGCTGCATGGGTTGCATGCAAGTGGACCAAAGGCAAGCCCAAGGTGTCAGAAGACTTACCAGGCTTGGCCGGCGCCGGAGGAGCGACGGCGGCGATGGGGCGGCGTTGCTCGGCCAACACCAAGAACCCGCAAACTAGGGTTTGCTCCCCCGCTCTCCACACTGCACCAAACCCTCCCAAACTTCGTGGGACTTTATCTGGGAACCAGCAGAAGGTTCTGGTCAACTTGGTTCCAAAGCCGGAGCTCCGGAGGCAGCGCGCGCCGAACCCGTCCAAGAACTAGGGTTCCGGAGACCCATTGCAACCGCCGGCCACCCGGAGGTCCGGAGGCTTCGGGGCTTTACCAGGGTCACCCAAATAATATCAGGATCCTGCTGCCAGGGTCCAGGTTGCAAGAAACCAAGCAGAGAAGGCTCCACACCAGGCTCGGGGAGGAAGACAAGGAGAAGAGCTCCGGCAGCGCGCGGCGGATCTGGGCGCCGGTGCTTCGCAGGCCGCATCCCCAGGGGTCGAAGGCACCTTCAGAGGTGACTTGGAGGGATCCGAAGCCTTCCCGTTGCGTACCTCCCAACATGACGGCGAGTAGGGCATCTTGTTGCTTTCTCCGGCGAGGGGAGGCGGCGGCTGGCGGTGCAACCCTCGTGGAGCGCGTAAGGGATCCGAGGGGTTTGCTCTGGTGGCGGCTGGGTAGCTAGGGTTCCCGAGCTAGGGCTCATCGGGTCCCTCAAAACTATGTAAAGCCTTTGCATAAAATGCTAACACGTCCCTCCACACTCCTTCATTCGAACTAGGTCCATCACTCTACAACCATCTTGCGCCGAAGACCCTCTCCGCGAATTCTCTCGCCGTTTGACACATAAAATATAAGGACTTTTCATGAAAAAGTGCAAATTTCTGAGCATTTCACGCTTTTCGAGGCCACTGGGTCGTCAAACTGAAAAATGGACACCACCACGACGTCCGGCTCGACGAGATCTATAAAGTAGTGATTTTAGTTTGTCGCATTCGATCCCCTATAATTTTAAAATCCATCAAATACGGTGAAATAAATAGTTCTGCACGCTTTACGATGTTTCCGGCTCGTCAAACGGAAATTTGGTCAACGCCACCGTGCTCAGAACGATGACGCCATTCAAATCGACTACATGGATCGTCAGATTCGGACTCCAGACAGTCGATCGGCCGACGTTGGCTAGCGAGGGAAATAAATCAGGGAGTTACTATTCATTTCACTATTCCCTTAAGTCGCGGGTCCCACTAGTTTCCTTGCTAAGTTCAGGACGATCCGACCGCCGGATCGACAAACGGTCTACACCATTTTCACTCGATTCGATGAGACGGTCGCACTAGAGACCTCAGATTTCTAAGATTAGACTCGGATCAAAAAAGCGGAATTTGTGCTTCGGCGATTGTGCCGTTCGCACACGGTACACAAACCACTAAAGTTAACATTGTTTCCTCGCACACATTCACACCTGAAAAACACTCTTTATACCAACTCAGATTTCCCGAGTATTACAACGGTGGTTCCGAGCCGTCGAGTATCTTCCGATCAGTGTTGTTGGGAATTGTTGGGGTTGAGGGTGGTCCTGGGTCATTGAGTGTTGTCTGACCAGTTTTGTTAGCCCTGAGTTGTGGATCGATCCCGGTTGTGGAGTATCTCCAGCCAGTGTGTTTTGTGCTGCGAGTTGGTGAAGTTTGCTAGTGTCTCGAGTTTCGAGGGAGCTGATCAGCTGAGTCGTCGAGAGTACTCCGACCGTTGTGTGAGATGTTTGGGGATCCTGAGTCCTTCCGTTCTGAGAGTGAGCATGGATTTTGATTATAGCCTGCAGGAGCCATTTTGAGCTCGACAGAGTGCGCGGATACCTTTTTCCTCGGTGGGGTCGCGCCCCTCGAGTGCCACGTCCGGAGTGGATCTGTTACTTTTGTATCACGACTTGTCGACGCAGTCCCTCTAGCTGGGCCAGTTTTGGCAGTCACGGACGCCCTACGTAAGTCCGGTCTTCGGATGTAACGGCAGTAGGTAGGCGCAGGCTTGACTGGACCCTATGAGGCAGTCAGCTCGATTGGGTTGATTGGGCACCTCGTGTGCGAGTGGTGTATGCATATTATGTTCTTAGATGGGTTTTTCCTTTGAGCTTTAATACTGAGGCATTTTTAGCAGTAGCGAGTGTATGCATAGCATGTACATGGTAGAGTTTCCTTTTGAGCATGATGGTTGACACATATTAGCTGTAGTTTTCTTTCAGCTTACCTTTTATCTATCTATCTGCATACCTATCTGTTTGCCTCCAGTAGACTTAGTGGGCATACCGTGGATATTGGTGACGGTACCCACTGAGATCTACCTTCTGCAGTAGATCTCACACCCGCTGCGGTGATAGGTTACTGAGGTTGATGTTCCGGCTTAGCTCGCGCGGAGACAGCTGATCGAGGTGAGGACGTGGCCGTTTAGTTCCTTACCAGCATTGAGAGTCAGAGGTAGATGTACCATGTTTATATTTTTATGTTTCCACTTTTGTACTGGACAGTCTGAGAGATTTGTGAGGGTTGTACTTGCATTTTCATAGTTGAGAGACTTGTATTGAGGGTTTGTTTTTTTTCAGATGTTCAGTGTTTTGATTCTGTAGCTACTAGTTCTTTTTCAGCTCTGATACATGTTTAGCTATAGATCTTTTTCAGGGTAGACGCTTCATCTGTGCTGCAGTTTTCGTACAGACGGCGGATCTGTTGGCGAGCCCGGGTCGCAGTTCGACCCCGGGGCGTGACAGATTAGGGTGGTATCAGAGCCTAGGAATATAGGTCGTTGAGGACTTAGGGACCCTAGGCTATTGGTTGGACAGTAGGATGACTGTCGTGAGAGACGTGACTTTAGCGAGAGTCCTGATTGAGTTGTACCTCCCCCAGTGGATTGGGGTGAGTGATCTTACATGTTATTTCTCTAAAGACGATTATGTTGGCTGCAGACAACATAATGCTTTAGTATGGGTAACATGTTCTAGACTTTTGCTTGATTGGGTCGAGAGAGTTCTTGGTCCTACTGTTTGTTCTGTTGCAGTGGTTTTCGATGCTTCCGAGACGCCGTGCAGCGGCGAGGGCATGTTTGACCTTGGATGAGGAGCCCGAACAGCGGGAGGCTGAATGGACAGAGCAGAGTGAGGTCTGAGAGTTATGTGCCAAGGTAGCCCAGATGTCGAGGCGATGCGGTGCCAGGAAGAGAACATGGAGCGCGTGAGGCGCATGCTTGAGCAGAGAGCATCTCCCGGAGTATCGCCAGTAGTACCTCCGGCCGCTACATTGTCGACTTCGACCCAGATCGCACTGTGAGTAGTGCAGGAGCAGCAAAGGTTGCTGACCGGTTGTTGTACTTCATCCAGTACCATCCCCTACAGATTTCGGGGCAGAGTTTGGAGCCTTGGGAGGCCGAGGACTGGATTGCTGCTATGGAGAAGTTGTTTGAGGATTTGTTCGTCCAGGAGAAGCATCAGGTGCACTTGGTTATGCGCACTTTTGGATAAGGACGCCGTGAGTTGGTGGCGTCGAGTTCGTCCCGTTGGACCACCGGGAGCGCAGTTGATGACCTGGAGCGAGTTTCTGCGATTGTTAAGCAGTGTACCCCCTGTAGCCAGGATGAGGCCCAGAAGGTTGATCAGGTTTGTGAGGGGACTGCATTAGGATGCCTATCACTTTGGGCATTCACGGCGAGCGCCGACTTTTGATGCAGCGATGATGCATACTCGATGGATTGACCGAGGTCAATGATCTTATCCGAGAGGGACGGAGAGCGAGGGACCAGCTCCAGAGAGAGACGTCCTGTAGTGATCCGGTCTTTCGGGGAATTTTTGACTTACGTGTAGTCATTTAAGCCTTTAAGTGAAATAGAATTATTCAATTCTTGAAGTTGGCCATTGTGGGACGCTAGTATTTTTCTGCGATAGAGCGCGGAAAAAGAAAGCCGACGGCGCGATCGGATCTGAAATCCGATATCGGGAACCCCCTGAACGGGATTCAAAGTGATACGGTGATTAGTCGTGCATCGGAATCCGTGCTAAATATCTTGCACCCGTTCGAGATAAGGTGGGTTATCTCGTGGGGGATAATTAATTAGTTAATTAATTATCCCAGACGAAAAATTAATTAATTCTCTTACGTACGAATTAAAGAGGAATTAATTAAAGGTAAAGTACGACTATATAAGGGATCCCGATTATCGGAAAGGAAAAGAAAAGAAAATAAAAACCCTAATCGGAGAGAAGGGAAAAAGGAAAAGACGGAACCCTAGCCGGAAGAAAGGGAAAGGAGAAAGAGAAGGAGCCCGATCTTCCCGGACACCGAACCGAAGACGAAAACGCGACCGGACAACCTTTCCGTCGATCTTCGGTTAGTAAAATAATTTATTTAAATTATTTGGGATTTTGTTTGTTGTCTCTTTCGTTGAGTTCTCGGTTTCTTTTTATCGGACTCGGTTGAAAATTCGATCGGGGTTTCGATTTATGTTTTGGTTGTTCGTGGATCAACGGTTTAGCCGTTAGATTTACCGCGGATTTATTCGGAGATTTTTGGGGATGTTTCGTTGGAACGTAGTGGGTTAACGGGAGGCCGCCGCCGCCGTTGTTAAACGGGAGGCCGCCGCCGTCGTTACCATGGTCGCGGGGTCTCCGCCGGAGTCGCACGGGAGCGAAGACGGCGAAGAAACCGCGAAATTAGGGTTTACTGTGCTTGTCCGTACAGCACGGTCCACGGGTCCAGGCGTGCACCCGGTGCATGCCGCAGCGTCGGAAGCACCAGACCCGGTGCACGGTTTCGTGCACCAGCCCGGCCCAAGGCGCGCGGTTCACGCCTCATGCGTGCACCCGGCGCACGCGCTTACGGCCGTAGGGCAAGGACCCGGTGCACGCTCGGGTCGTGCACCGGCCCGGCCCGAGATGGGCGGTGCACGCCTCCTGCGTGCACCCGGCGCATGCCGCCGCCGCCTGACGCCGTGAACCCGGTGCACGGTTGCCCCCGTGCACCAACCGACAGCCCGAAGTTCATTTGCTCCGTTTTTGCCCGTTTTTCCACCGTTTTGAGCGCCGTTTTCGCCGTTGGGATCGTTATTTCCGTGGCTTTCTTGGCATGGCCACTTGGGACCTTCTTGGTCATTATTTTATTATGTTGGGTGCCGATTTCGCCGACGCTCCGCGCCTCGACAAAATCGTCGGGGGCGCGCCGTCGGGTCCATTTTTCTCATCGTCTTCGTCGTCGGGGCTTCTCAGCTGGACCGTTGACGTCCCGAGTGGGCTACCGGCTGAGGATTGAGTTTTGTTGGATTTTCGGCTTTCGTCAACCCGGACAATGTTGGACTTTTCCGTCAAAAAGAGTAAATTGGGTCTTGTGTTTTCGGATGTTAGTACACGCTTTTGACTGTAGTTATCCTTGCGGACTTTCTTTAGGTCCAGACGCGCAGCGGGGGTGCGCGAAAGATTCGGGTGTTCCGATCTCTCTCCAAATAGGTGGGTACGGTTGCTGTAAATACAACCAGTGCAGTAAGTGCATCTATCGTCATTAAAGTGCTCTCAATTTATCTAACAAAGTAGATGGACAGTTTAACCTTTCGCATAATTGTGTTATTATCTAACAATTGAAGCGGCTGCGGTCGCAATGTTCATGACACGCCGATCTCGGCAAAAAAACCGTTTTGGGATGCTGCACGTACACAGGCGGATTGGCCTCCGCATGGGTGTACTTTTCCGGAAGAGTGGTCTTGTATGACCCGTGTTCCTCACAAAGGGGTGGGAGCCGTGAGGACCCCTTCGCGCCCGCTGGGAATAGCACACCAGCACCGTGGAAGGGGTTAAATGCATCAAAGGAGTGCTTGCGCACGAGGGGAGACTTTGGTCTCTCCGATAAATATTCTGGGGTTGGTGCCCAATTAAATTGATAAATCTGGGGTCGGGGCCCAGCTTAATATGTGCAGGGTTTTTAGCGAAATGGTTACGGTGTTTCCGGTTTGCTCCTTATTCCTTATTGTTGTTAGACATCTACTTTGTTTGTCACTGACTTTACCCACTCCGTGACAGGCGCTACGAGGGGCGTTACCCGGGAGATTGTTGAGACTGCGTCGCGAGGACCGTAGTCAGAACGCTTGGTTATTATCATTATCTCACCTCTTTTACGCATGTTAGTTAATTTGCTTGTGAGTAGAAATATTCGTGGACATGTATTACTTGGCACTGTGGATGAGTTGTACTTTTATAGTTTGGTTCTTCTGATGATGTTTCTTATGCGGCATGTTTTCATGATAACCAAATGATTTCGAAAAGGGTTTTCCTCAAAACGAAGTGCCGTGTGGGCACGGGTTTTGCAATTGCTGGCTTTATCCTTTCTAAACATTGATGCCGCTTTAATATTCCGCTTGATGTTGAATGTCTATTGTATGGTTGATGGTTGATGATTGTTGTATGTTGTTGTAAATGAGACGCCGTGCATATACAAAGGAGACTCTGTCCGCGGACAGGGAGAATTTTGTGTATGTGGCGGTCTGGCACGCACCGGGGATGAGGTTTAATGTACCTTGTTCAGAGAAAAAAAAAAGATACACACGAATTTCCGCTTTGTTAGACCCAAAAACCCCCGGGGGCGTGACAGATTAAATGGTATCAGAGAAAAACAACCATAACCATAGTAGACGTGATCCACATCCACAGTGTAGGGTACCACAAGCAAATTAGACATGAGATAACCAAGGTATAGGTGCGTAGTACGTGAGAGTACGGGAAAAAGGGGAACGTAATGTAGGTGTAATCGTAAGACAGGGTATTAGGGTTATAACCTTAGGGTTAACGTGGTTTCTTTGTAAATAGCGGACGATGGCCCGGACTAGATCGTCCACCGAGAATGCGGACGCGGACAGAGTGACCCCGACCACCGCAGAGAACCAGCTCCTCCGACAACAACTGTGGGAAATGGCCGGGCAATTAGCGACGCTGACGGAGCAGGTTCGTCACTTGACGCAGCGACAGGCAACCGCGCCAGCCAAACGCGATCCGACCCCTCCGCCCGAAGCCACCGCACCCACTACGGGACCGCAAGGGACGGGTGGTACGACGACGGAACAGCCCCCATCCCCAAGGGACGTACCTACTCCGACGACCACGGGGCCCGTGATGGGAGCGACAACAGGGGAGGCAGGAACGACCCCCACTCTCGGGGGTCCGCCGCTGTAGGAGGGATCACGGAGCAACGAACGACGCGAGAAAGGGTCAGGACGAATTTGGCTAGGTTCAAGAAGCATGACCCTCCCACTTTGAGGGAGAGACGACCGATCCATGGGTCGTCGAGAAATGGGTGGATACCATGGAAAAACTCTTCGAGGACCTACTGATGGAGGAACACGAGCGGGTTCCACTAGCCGTCCACTTCCTCGAAGGGAATGCACGCATCTGGTGGAAGACGGTACGCCCGGATCCAACTACAAACGACCCTCTACCGACATGGACGGCCTTTAGAGAGGAACTTTTTGACGCTTTCTTCTCCGATAGCGTCAAGCGGCAATTGGACGACGACCTGAAGAACATTAGACAAGGGAACCGCTCGGTCATGGAATATCAAAGGGAGTTTGTAAGATTGGTTAACTGCGTCCCGTTTGTTATACGAGATGAACCCCACAAGGCCCGTCTCTTTATGGACGGGCTCCCCGGGATACTGCAGTGGAGGACGCGACGTCCCAGACCTAGTAACGGCAGGTAAAATTTTGGTTTCACTTTTCCCTCTTAGATTAGGAGCACCGGTCACACCTTAACCTGCTACCCCTGTTAGACTCTCTCTCTGGCTCCCTCTCTCTAGGATCCTTAAGTATTAGGCGAAGCCTCCCCCGGCCTGTAGTGATCCGGCCTTTCGGGGTATTTTGACTTACGTGTAGTCATTTAAGCCTTTAAGTGAAATAAAATTATTCAATTCTTGAAGTTGGCCATTGTGAGATGCTAGTATTTTTCTGCGATAGAGCGCGGAAAAAGAAAGCCGACGGCGCGATCGGATCTGAAATCCGATATCGGGAACCCCCTGAACGGGATCCAAAGTGATATGGTAATTAGTCGTGCATCGGAATCCGTGCTAAATATCTTGCACCCGTTAGAGATAAGGTGGTTTATCTCGTGGGGGATAATTAATTAGTTAATTAATTATCCCAGACGGAAAATTAATTAATTCTCTTACGTACGAATTAAAGAGGAATTAATTAAAGGTAAAGTACGACTATATAAGGGATCCTGAGTATCGGAAAGGAAAAGAAAAGAAAATAAAAACCCTAATCGGAGAGAAGGAAAAAAAAAAAAAAAAAGAAAAGACGGAACCCTAGCCGGAAGAAAGGGAAAGGAGAAAGAGAAGGAGCCCGATCTTCCCGGACACCGAACCGAAGGCAAGAACGCGACCGGACAACCTTCCCGTCGATCTTCGGTTAGTAAAATAATTTATTTAAATTATTTGGGAGTTTTCCGTCATCTCTTTCGTTGAGTTCTTGGTGGTCTTTAATCGAGTTCTTGTTATCGGACCTCCGACCGACGTTTTGGTTGTTCGTCGATCGTTGGTTTAGTCGTTAGAATTATCGTGTTTTTATTCGGAGATTTTTGGGATGTTTCGTTGGAACATAGTGGGTTAACGGGAGGCCGCCGCCGCCGTTTTTAAACGGGAGGCCGCCGTCGCCGTTACCATGGTCGCGGGGTCTTCGCCGGAGTCGCACGGGAGCGAAAACGGAGAAGAAACCGCGAAACGGGAGCGCAAACGGAGAAGAAATCGCGAAACGGGAAGTTACTGTGCTTTTCCGTACAGCGCGGTCCACGGGTCCAGGCGTGCACCCGGTGCACGCCTGCGACATCGAAGGCCAAGAACCGGCGCACAAATCCGTGCGCCGGCCCGGCCCGTCCAGCACGGTGCACGCGCTGGGCGTGCACCCGGTGCGCGACGCCACGGCCGAATGCGTGAACCCGGCGCGCGCTAGCACCGTGCGCGGCCCGGCCCGTCCCGCCTGGTGCACGCTCCTGTGTGCACTCGGCGCATGCCGCCGCCGCCTGATGCCGTAAACCCGGTCCACGGTTGCTCCTGTGCACCACCCGACAGCCCAAAGATCGGTAGCTCCGTTTTTGTCCGTTTTTCCACCGTTTTGAACGCCGTTTTCGCCGTTGGGATCGTTATTTCCGTGGCTTTCTTGGCATGGCCACCTGGGACCTTCTTGGTCATTATTTTATTAGGTCGGGTGCTAATTTCGCCGACGCTCCGCGCCTCGACGAAATCGTCGGGGGCGTGCCGTCGGGTCTCTTTTCTCATCATTTCCGCCGTCGGGGCCTTCTTGGTCTAACCAGGGACGTCCCGAGTGGGCTACCGATTGAGGATTGAGTTTTGTTGGACTTTCCCGTCGAAAAGAGTAAAGTGGGTCTTGTGTTTTCAGATGTTAGTACACGCTTTTGACTATAGTTATCCGTGCGGACTTTCTTTAGGTCCAGACGCGCAGCGGGGTGCGCGAAAGATTCGGGTGTTCCGATCTCTCTCCAAATAGGTGGGTACGGTTGCTGTAAATACAGCCAGTGCAGTAAGTGCATCTATCGTCATTAAAGTGCTCTCAATTTATCTAACAAAGTAGATGGACAGTTTAACCTTTCGCATAATCGTGTTTTTATCTAACAATTGAAGCGGCTGCGGTCGCATTGTTCATGACACGCCGATCTCGGCAAATCTGTTTTGGGATGCTGCACGTACACAGGCGGATTGGCCTCCGCATGGGTGTACTTTTCCGGAAGAGTGGTCTTGTATGACCCGTGTTCCTCACAAAAGTGTGGGTGCCGTGAGGACCCCTTCGCGCCCGCTGGGAATAGCACACCAGCACCGTGGAAGGGGTAAATGCATCAAAGTAGGTACTTGTGCACGAGGGGAGACCTTTGTCTCTCCGAAAGATAATCTGGGGTTGGTGCCCAATTTAATTGATAATTCTGGGGTTGGTGCCCAGCTTAACATGTGCAGGGTTGTAGCGAAATGGTTTTGGTGTTTCCGGTTTGCTCCTTATTCCTTATTGTTATTAGACATCTACTTTGTTTGTCACTGACATTACCACTCCGTGACAGGCGCTACGAGAGGCGTTAGCCGGGAGTTTGTCGAGACTTGCGTCGCGAGGGCCGTAGTCAGGACACTTGGTTATTATCATTATCTCATTTCTTTTACGCATTTAGTTAATTCGCTTGTGGGTAGTAATAATCGTGGACATGTATTATGTAGCACTGTGGATGAGTTGTACGTTTATAGTTTGGTTCTTTTGGAGATGTTTTTGTATGCGGCATGTTTTCATGATAAACCAAATGACTTCGAAAAGGTTTCTCAAAACAAAGTGTCGTGTGGGCACGGGTTTGCAACTGCTGGTTTTATCCTTTCTAAAACATTGATGCCGCTTTATTATTCCGCTTGATGTTGAATGTCTATTGTATGGTTGATGGTTGGTGTTGGATGTATGTTGTTGTAAGTGAGACGCCGTGCATATACAAAGGAGACTCTGTCCGCGGACAGGGAGAAATTGTGTATGTGGCGGTCTGGCACGCACCGGGGATGAGGTTTAAATTACCTTGTTAAAAGAAAAAAAAAATACACACGATTTTCCGCTTAAATAGACTCAAAAACCCCCGGGGGCGTGACACGGCCGATGTGCGCGGCGGGCTTCGAAGCATAGGAGAACCTTGTGTACTCGGGGCCCGTTAAGGGCCATGCAAGGAATAAATAGGCTCCACCCTATGCCTTGCAGCCGAGAACCCAATGGGCCGATAGGTATTTCAGGGCCGCTCCCCAGATAAGGATCAGCGGTCCCGTGGTAAGGGAATTTCCGGACGTGTTTCCGGCAGAGCTCCCCGGGGCGCCGCCGGAACGAGAAGTCGACTTCCCTATTGAACTACTTCCCGGCACCAAACCCATCACCAAGGCACCGTACAGGATGGCCTTCGCGGAGTTGAAGGAACTCAAGGCACAGTTGGAGGACCTTTTGGATAAAGGCTTCATCAGACCTAGCGCGTCACCCTGGGGCGCGCCCGTCCTGTTTGTGAGAAAGAAGGACGGAAGTCTCCGGTTGTGCATCGACTACCGGGAGATAAATAAGGTCACCGTTAAGACAAGTACCCCCTGCCAAGGATCGACGACCTCTTCGACCAACTACAGGGGGCGACGGTGTTCTCAAAGATTGACCTGCAGTCGGGCTATCATCAGGTCCAGGTCAAGGGGAGGACATCCCCAAAACGGCTTTTCGGACTCGCTACGGTCATTACGAATTTACTGTAATGCCGTCGGGCTCACGAATGCCCCGGCAGTGTTCATGGACATGATGAACAGGGTATTCAAACCCTTTCTGGATTTATTCGTGGTGGTCTTCATCGACGATATCCTCATCTATTCCCGTACAGATGAGGAACATGAAGAACATCTGCGCACAGTCCTCCAGACCCTACGGGAACAGAAACTCTACGCCAAACTCAAAAAGTGTGAGTTTTGGCTCCGAGAGGTTGGCTTCTTGGGGCACGTAATCTCGGCGGCTGGGGTCGCAGTCGATCCGAAGAAGATAGATTCGGTGACGGACTGGTCCCAACCGACGACGGCGACGGAGGTTCGAAGCTTTCTAGGATTAGCCGGGTACTACCGGCGCTTCGTGGAGGGTTTCTCCAAGATAGACACCCCCTTAAACCGCTTGACTAAAAAGGGGGAAAAGTTCATCTGGACGGACAAATGTTAGAGGAGCTTCGAGGAGCTCAAGGATAGATTGACGCGAGCTCGATTCTCGCCCTGCCGGAACCAGGGGAGGATTATGAAGTGTATTGCGATGCGTCGCGAAACGGACTGGGTGGAGTGCTCATGCAACGGGGGAAGGTTATAGGCCTATGCGTCAAGGCAGCTCAAAGAATACGAGCGAAACTACCCCGTGCACGATTTGGAACTCGCAGCGGTTGTGTTCGTCCTCAAGCTTTGGAGACACTACCTGTATGGAGCACACTGCAATGTGTACTCAGATCATAAAAGTCTTAAATACCTTTTCACCCAAAGGAGTTAAATTTGCGACAAAGACGGTGGCTCGAGCTATGGAAGGATTACGATTTAACGATCCACTACCACCCGGGAAAGGCAAACGTGGTGGCCGACGCCCTGAGCCGTAAGGGTCAGGCCGAGAAGGCGGGGTAAGTGCCATCACCCAGCAAGATAGTCTGATTGCGAATTTTCGCGATTAAGACTAGAAGTAGTACCAGCGGGTACAGTCGAACAACTTCTGACACTGGTGGTCAGACCTACCCTGCTTGACAGAATTCCGAGGGGCAGTCGACTGGATGACCAACTGTCACGCCCCGAGTTTAAAATTAGGTCTGAAATTTTTTTTTTGAATACATCAGAGTTTGCAAAACGGGCGTAACAGACCGCCACACATATAGGAAATCCCCTATCCACAGGGATAGGGTCCTCTCCTATACATGCACGGCTAGGCAAATCCAATCATCAATCAGAGATCAATCAACATCTAAACTAACAATGACTAGTCAACAGGAATAATCCAATAAGCGAGAAGCTGAAATAACATAAATCAGAGTCAATCACAATCATCAGGGGACAGCTCTATCGTGACAGCCTCACTGGATCGTCCCGACACCCCTCTACTCGAACGACCTGAAAAACAGTCACCCGAGGGTGTGAGACACACCGGAGTGTATCCCAGTGGGCACGACGAGCCGAGAAATAGCTAATCGTACCTACTGGGTACAATAATCTGCGGATAGTAAAGATCATAGGGTAAAGCTGAACAATAAAACAGATCTACTGATAATCACAGAATCCACAGATAAGCTAACTAGGCAGGTAATCAATCATAAGGAACTGCAGATGAGTAATACTGAAATCGAAATATCGGCTATGCATCAACAAAGAATAACAAGTACTAACCGGTGCCACTGTTGGTCACGGGGACCTCAGGCGAAGATATCTATGCAGAGCCAATCATAATCATCCTGGATTCCACCTAGCAGAAACTGAACCGCAAACCCCGTACCATTGATATAGCCGAGAGGATCCTCGTACCAAAAGGTACAGCCGAGAGGATTCTCATATCGGTACAGCCAAGGGGCTCCCCGTACCCAGTGATACAGCAAGAGAGGGGCGAGCTCACGGGTCAAGCAGACCCTTTACGGGAAAGAACGCAATGTGGGGGATCAATCCCACAGCGTACGCGCGAACGAACAGCAGGTGTACAATCATCACAATGCAAAATGCTAAGTCTCACGGTCCACAGACCGGGTAATCGGCAATATGCCGGAAATCCCCACAGGGATGCAAATGTCTATATATCAATCATATATCATGCAGTCTGGAATATAAGGAATATGCATCTGATCAAAATCCCGATAGGGATGCATATGTCTGTAAATCAATCATAGGTCTATCATGCATATCTGAAATATGGAAGCAAGTATAACAAGTGACAGGAATCACAAGCATGATCATATCATGAAATCTATGTACTAAGATATCAAAGCTGACGAGCAGGTATACATGATATGTCTAAGGAGATCAAGGTCTATCAGGCAAGATTATGTGTCATATAGATAAAATCATCAGAACTAATCAAAAACAGGTGTCCGACTGGACTAAAGCAAACAGAGGGCCGAAAAGATAAAGCCCGGACCGAAGATAACCCACCTGAATGTAGGCGGTCCAACGACTCCAACAGAAGACTCGTGAGCCGGAGTCAGACTGCAAGGACCTGAATCACGAATGCTAATCAGGGACGGATAACAACATCTATAAACTGTTCCTTTACATCGAAGTACGCGGAACTCGCGCCGAAAGCCGTTAACCGACGATTTTGCCGATTTACGATTCGATATCCGTTTTCTGCTCAACGAAAGTCTATGGTCCTCTAACGAAAAGCTTAGAGGGTGCGTACACACTGTCCAAAGACAGCCAGCATGTTACATTTGCAACTTAATCCATTATTTACCTTTAAATCGCATAATTACACCAATTTGAACACTGTTTTGACCCTTTCTTCCAAACCAGAAATCCAAAGACAGCGCCGCAAGTTTCAGCGTGTCCGTTACGACAAGACGAAGCTCGTGCTCACCATTTGGGAGCAGCACGAGATCCGAGGAAAACTTCGGGCCATGATTTTCCTCTCTACCATAGCCAAATAGCATTTTTGTTTCTCCGGCTCATCAAAACTAAAATCTAACACGAGCATCGCGTCCAGTGACCCCAAATTAGCCAAGAGCACACTGTCGCTGCTTCGTAAACAGACCCATACCCTACTACGGGCAACTATTCTCTTAACACTTAGTTTTTAATACAACTTAAATCCATTCATAAAAAATCGAAAAGTTATATATCAAAGTGCCTCTGGACAGTGCCAGGACACTGGGGCTCGCCTTATTTTCAGTCCAAAACTGATGGATCAACCAGATCCAAGTCCCTCGCTCTCTAACACTTTGATAATGCACCACACACACATCCACTCAGACCCAATTTGATCTGAAGTGAGCACTGAGCTCAGGGAATGATTTAAAACAACTTTCATATTTAGATCGAAGTCTAATTCCCAACTTTTCTTCTTTGAAACATTTCATCGAACACCTTGTGGGCGCAAAAATCAACAAGCAACCAAGCTTTTTGCCCGGCTTGTTCACTGCACAGGGGCAACCTGGGGACTTCCAACTTGTATGTAAAGCAAGCATACAAGGTTTAAAGCTTACCTGGGTAACTTTCCGGCGGCGCGGAGCGGCGACGATCGCCGACGACGAAGCTTGGTGAGCTCGGACAATAACATGGTGCAACCACAAAGAGTTCTAAACCCGACGTCAAAAAACTTCATGCAACTGCATGAATGACTTATAAACGATAAAAGGAACCTACCTGGGTCGCTTTCCCATCGCGCGAAGTCCGGCGACCGCCGGCGGCGGAGCTCGGCCAAGCTCGAGAGAGCTCTAATGGCGGATTTTGATCCGGTGCACGAGAGGTCCTCCAACTTGGACCATAATGCTTCTCTTGGTGCTACGGTGCTTGCCGAGGTGGTGGTCGGCGGCACGGGTGAGCTGCGGCGGCGCCGGCCCGGACGGCGACGCTCGGCCGAAGCATCAAAATGCCTGGTTCTAGGGCAAGCCCGTGCGACTCGGATCCTTATCGGATCAGCCTGAAACTTCATGCAGTCCTTGCTGTCATCGGGAGGAAGAGGTTCAACGGTTCCGATCATGATTTCAATGGTCGAAAAGTCCCCCAACCGAACCTCATTTTTCCGGCGAAAGGAAGCTCCCGCCGGCCACCCAGGACACGGCGGCGGCTCGGACTACATGAGGATGATCCCCTCAATGTCAGGAAGTCAATGGTAGGGTCTAAGAGCCATCTAAGAACAAAAACTTCCAACAACTTACCTTGCCGGAGAAGAGGAAGAAGGAGACCCACCACCGCGGCGGCGCACGGCGGAGGCCGGCGTCGGTTCACCCCGGCTCGGTGAGGCTTCACAGAGGAACACTCAGTTGATATTTGGATCCTCAATTCTCCCTCTTGATGCATCCCACACCAATAAACGAGAATATGCTCTCTATTCTTTGCGTTCTGGGTTGCTCCGGCGACGGGGACGGCGGTGGCGCCGACGCGACGCTTGGGAGAGGTGGAGGAAGGGCGTCGGTTCCAGAGAGGAGGTGAGGGGGTGGCTCGGGTTCGAGGAGATGCCCTAGGGTTGTATGCATGCGTGTATTAATAAGCATAATGTAACATTTGCATCAAACCCCCTCCATCACTTGATAGTAACAGTTCAGTCCCTCACAGGAGGTTCCTCTCACACCAAAGTCCCTCTCCAAGGAGTTGCACGGTTTTCGAGGCACAAAACTATAGGGTTTTCGCACAATTTATCGCGTTTTCTGCCGTATTTTACGCTTTTCGAGGCGTTCTAGTCGTCGAAACGAAAAATGGACTTCGCCACGACGTCCGGCTCGACGAAACCTATCAGGTAGCGATTTTGGTTCACTAAAATTTTGCTCTCTAATTTTAAATTCCATCTTATACTGTACCGAAACACAGTTATCGCGTGTTTCGAGGCTCTAGGGCCGTCAAACAGAATTCCGTCAGTTCCATTGCGTCCAGAACGATGAAACGTTCGAAATGACTACCTGGATCACTATATTCGGATTCCGAACAGTGAATTAGTCAATGTTGTATTCGTCGGGGTCCCGAAAATCAGGGTTACTGTTCATATACAGTGACTCACTTAAGTGCACTGTGCATAGAGCACTGTTACATTGGTCGCGGCTATTCGCCCGCTTCTTCGCTAATTTCTGAAAGATTCGACCGTCAGATCGAAAAGTGCTGAATATGAATCTCACTCAGTTCGACGAGACGATCGCAACGATCAATTCGGATTTCCAAGATCATGTCTGGATTGGAAAATAGCCTTTTTGCCTCGTAAATTGTGCAACTTGCACACTGGCGATTGACCATTTAGGTTAACAGGGGTCTTCTGAATTTAAAACCCGCTCAAAATTCGCTTTTAGTCTATTTATTAAAATGAGATATTTCAAGTTTCTACATCACTTACAACTTAAAAGAAGTTTCGTCCCCGAAACTTACAACTTAAAAAAAGTTTTGTTCCGAAGCTTAAGGTTAACAAAACCACTATTAAGCTAACAGGTTCGCAGTAGTGACAATCAGTCACAAAATATCAGCAACTCTCATGCTACTCTTTTAGACCCAATCTGGTACTCCCCATTACTGGGCAGAGTATTTCCTCAGTTCTTTTGACAGTACGTTGTCGGCCGCCAACGTGCTTACCAAAAGAGAAGCGAAATACCATATATCTGTCGCCAACAACTAGTTGGGGACACAACTCACATCTGAAGGTACGTCACATACCTCCCATCACAGTCTCTATGTCGATGACATAACATCTACCGAGGGTCACTACCATCTCGTGGTCATGAATGTCACCCTGACAACTCACGAGAATCTGGAACCACATTCCAACATTCACTGACACCACACTAGAATTGTCGCATAGGTCAAAATTTTAAATCCTACACAAACCAGGATTACCAACGGGCACGTAGGCCACTGAACTATAACACGGAAACATTGAAGGATCAACAAGTTGATCAATCTCTGGCAAACTGTAAGGCTGGTGCAATACAAGCAGTCTTCTGCTGCTGTGCCATCAGCTAGACGATTACGACAAGAACGGTGGTCTAACTTTTAACCACTGTAACTAATCCGAGCCCTTTGGCTCCACTGAAACATCAAGCCCACGGCCGAAACCATGACCGCGGCTAACCCTTTACTAACAACGATCCCAAAAATGCGAACACGAAACACACCTGAGCTCTAATCCATTTTGCCAAAACCCTGCGCTCTCTCGTGAACACAAGTCATCCTAGGGTTCGTTCCTAGCCAAACCTAGGCATCGTATTCCTATTGCTCTGATACCATCTAATCTGTCACGCCCCGAGTTTAAAAATCAGGTCTGAAATTTTTTTTTTTGAATACATCAAAGTTTGCAAAAGGGCGTAACAGACCGCCACACATATAGAAATCCCCTATCCACAGGGATAGGGTCTCTCCTATACATGCACGGCTAGGCAAATCCAATCATCAATCAGAGATCAATCAACATCTAAACTAAACAATGACTAGTCAACAGGAATAATCCAAATAATCGAGAAGCTGAAATAACATAAATCAGAGTCAATCACAATCATCAGGGGGACAGCTCTATCGTGACAGCCTCACTGGATCGTCCCGACACCCCTCTACTCGAACGACCTGAAAAACAGTCACCCGAGGGTGTGAGACACACCGGAGTGTATCCCAGTGGGCACGACGAGCCGAGAAATAGCTAATCGTACCTACTGGGTACAATAATCTGCGGATAGTAAAGATCATAGGGTAAAGCTGAACAATAAAACAGATCTACTGATAATCAACAGAATCCACAGATAAGCTAACTAGGCAGGTAATCAATCATAAGGAACTGCAGATGAGTAATACTGAAAATCGAAATATCGGCTATGCATCAACAAAGAATAACAAGTACTAACCGGTGCCACTGTTGGTCACGGGGACCTCAGGCGAAGATATCTATGCAGAGCCAATCATAATCATCCTGGATTCCACCTAGCAGAACTGAACCGCAAACCCCGTACCATTGATATAGCCGAGAGGATCCTCGTACCCAAAGGTACAGCCGAGAGGATTCTCATATCGGTACAGCCAAGGGGCTCCCCGTACCCAGTGATACAGCAAGAGAGGGGCGAGCTCACGGGTCAAGCAGACCCTTTACGGTAAAGAACGCAATGTGGGGGATCAATCCCACAGCGTACGCGAACGAACAGCAGGTGTACAATCATCACAATGCAAAATGCTAAGTCTACGGTCCACAGACCGGGTAATCGGCAATATGCCGGAATCCCCACAGGGATGCAAATGTCTATATATCAATCATATATCATGCAGTCTGGAATATAAGGAATATGCATCTGATCAAAATCCCGATAGGGATGCATATGTCTGTAATCAATCATAGGTCTATCATGCATATCTGAAAATGGAAGCAAGTATAACAATGACAGGAATCACAAGAATGATCATATCATGAAAATCTATGTACTAAGATATCAAAGCTGACGAGCAGGTATACATGTATGTCTAAGGAGATCAAGGTCTATCAGGCAAGATTATGTGTCATATAGATAAAAATCATCAGAACTAATCAAAAACAGGTGTCCGACTGGACTAAAGCAAATAGAGGGCCGAAAAGATAAAGCCCGGACCGAAGATAACCCACCTGAATGTAGGCGGTCCAACGACTCCAACAGAAGACTCGTGAGCCGGAGTCAGACTGCAAGGACCTGAATCACGAATGCTAATCAGGGACGGATAACAACATCTATAAACTGTTCCTTTACATCGAAGTACGCGGAACTCGCGCCGAAAGCCGTTTAAACCGACGATTTTGCCGATTTACGATTCGATATTCGTTTTCTGCTCAACGAAAGTCTATGGTCCTCTAACGAAAGCTTAGAGGGTGCGTACACACTGTCCAAAGACAGCCAGCATGTTACATTTGCAACTTAATCCATTATTTACCTTTAAATCGCATATTACACCAATTTGAACACTGTTTGACCCTTTCTTCCAAACCAGAAATCCAAAGACAGCGCCGCAAGTTTCAGCGTGTGTCCGTTTACGACAAGACGAAGCTCGTGCTCACCATTTGGGAGCAGCACGAGATCCGAGGAAAACTTCGGGCCATGATTTTCCTCTCTACCATAGCCAGATAGCATTTTTTTCTCCGACTCATCAAAACCAAAATCTAACACGAGCATCGCGTCCAGTGACCCAAAATTAGCCAAGAGCACACTGTCGCTGCTTCGTACACAGACACCATACCCTACTACGGGCAACTATTCTCTTAACACTTAGTTTTAATACAACTTTAAACCATCATAAAAAATCGAAAAGATATATCAAAGTGCCTCTGGACAGTGCCAGGACACTGGGGCTCGCCTTATTTCAGTCCCAAAACTGATGGATCAACCAGATCCAAGTCCCTCGCTCTCTAACACTTTGATAATGCACCACACACACATCCACTCAGACCCAATTTGATCTGAAGTGAGCACTGAGCTCAGGGAATGATTTAAAAACACTTTCATATTAGATCGAAGTCTAATTCCAACTTTTCTTCTTTGAAACATTTCTCGAACACCTTGTGGGCGCAAAAAATCAACAAGCAACCAAGCTTTTTGCCGGCTTGTTCACTGCACAGGGGCAACCTGGGGACTTCCAACTTGTATGTAAAGCAAGCGCATACAAGGTTTAAAGCTTACCTGGGTAACTTTCCGGCGGCGCGGAGCCGGCGACGATCGCCGACGACGAAGCTTGGTGAGCTCGGACAATAACATGGTGCAACCACAAGAGTAAAAACCCGACGTCAAAACTTCATGCAACTGCCATGAATGACTTATAAACGATAAAAGGAACCTACCTGGGTAGCTTTCCCATCGCGCGAAGTCCCGGCGACCGCCGGCGGCGGAGCTCGGCCAAGCTCGAGGAGAAGCTCTAATGGCGGATTTGATCGGTGCACGAGAGGTCCTCCAACTTGGACCATAATGCTTCTCTTGGTGCTACGGTGCTTGCGAGGTGGTGGCGGCGGCACGGGTGAGCTGCGGCGCCGGCGGCGGCCGCCTCGGCCGAAGCATCAAAATGCCCGGTTCTAGGGCAAGCCCGTGCGACTCGGATCCTTATCGGATCAGCCTGAAACTTCATGGAGTACTTGCTGTCATCGGGAGGAGGAAGAGGTTCAACGGTTCCGATCATGATTTCAATGGTCGAAAAGTCCCCAACCGAACCTCATTTTCCGGCGAAAGGAAGCTCCCGCCGGCACCCAGGAACGGCGCGCGGTGGCTCGGGACTACATGAGGATGATCCCCTCAATGCAGGAAGTCAATGGTAGGGGTCAGAGCATTAAGAACAAAAACTTCCAACAACTTACCTTGCCGGAGAAGAGGAAGGAAGCGAGACCCACCACCGCGGCGGCGCACGGCGGAGGCCGGCGTCGGTTCACCCCGGCTCGGTTGAGGCTTCACAGAGGAACACTCAGTTGATATTTGGATCCTCAATTCTCCCTCTTGATGCATCCCACACAATAACCGAGGATATGCTCTCTATTCTT
>CM055070.1:10684827-10752207 GCA_029204045.2 Tillandsia leiboldiana
CGGACTCGCTACGGTCATTACGAATTTACTGTAATGCCGTTCGGGCTCACGAATGCCCGGCAGTGTTCATGGACATGATGAACAGGGTATTCAAACCCTTCTGGATTTATTCGTGGTGGTCTTCATCGACGATATCCCATCTATTCCCGTACAGATGAGGAACATGAAACATCTGCGCACAGTCCTCCAGACCCTACGGGAACAGAACTCTACGCCAAACTCAAAAAGTGTGAGTTTTGGCTCCGAGAGGTGGGCTTCTTGGGCACGTAATCTCGGCGGCTGGGGTCGCAGTCGATCCGAAGAAGATAGATTCGGTGACGGACTGGTCCCAACCGCGACTGGCGCGGAGGTTCGAAGCTTTCTAGGATTAGCCGGGTACTACCGGCGCTTCGTGGAGGGTTTCTCCAAGATAGACACCCCCTTAAAAACTCCGTTGCTAAAAGGGGGAAAAGTTTCATCTGGACGGACAAATGTTGAGGAGCTTCGAGGAGCTCAAGATAGATTGACGCGAGCTCCGATTCTCGCCCTGCCGGAACCAGGGAGGATTATGAAGTGTATTGCGATGCGTCGCGAAACGACTGGTGGAGTGCTCATGCAACGGGGAAGGTTATAGCCTATGCTCCAAGGCAGCTCAAAGAATACAGCGAAACTACCACCCCGTGCACGATTTGGAACTCGCAGGCTTTGTGTTCGTCCTCAAGCTTGGAGACACTACCTGTAAGGAGCACACTGCAATGTGTACTCAGATCATAAAAGTCTTAAATACCTTTTCACCCAAAAGGAGTTAAATTTGCGACAAAGACGGTGGCTCGAGCTATGAAGGATTACGATTTAACGATCCACTACCACCCGGAAAGGCAAACGTGGTGGCCGACGCCCTGAGCCGTAAGGGTCAGGCCGAGAAGGCAGGGGTAAGTGCCATCACCCAGCAAGATAGTCTGATTGCGGAATTTTCGCGATTAAGACTAGAAGTAGTACCAAGCGGTACAGTCGAACAACTTCTGACACTGGTGGTCAGACCTACCCTGCTTACAGAATTCTCGAGGGGCAGTCGACTGATGACCAACTGTCACGCCCCGAGTTTAAAATTAGGTCTGAAATTTTTTTTTTTGAATACATCAGAGTTTGCAAAACGGGCGTAACAGACCGCCACACATATAGGAAATCCCCTATCCACAGGGATAGGGTCTCTCCTATACATGCACGGCTAGGCAAATCCAATCATCAATCAGATCAATCAACATCTAAACTAAACAATGACTAGTCAACAGGAATAATCCAAATAATCGAGAAGCTGAAATAACATAAATCAGAGTCAATCCACAATCATCAGGGGGACAGCTCTATCGTGACAGCCTCACTGGATCGTCCCGACACCCTCTACTCGAACGACCTGAAAAACAGTCACCCGAGGGTGTGAGACACACCGGAGTGTATCCCAGTGGGCACGACGAGCCGAGAAATAGCTAATCGTACCTACTGGGTACAATAATCTGCGGATAGTAAAGATCATAGGGTAAAGCTGAACAATAAAGCAGATCTACTGATAATCAACAGAATCCACAGATAAGCTACTAGGCAGGTAATCAATCATAAGGAACTGCAGATGAAGTAATACTGAAAATCGAAATATCGGCTATGCATCAACAAAGAATAACAAGTACTAACCGGTGCCACTGTTGGTCACGGGGACCTCAGGCGAAGATATCTATGCAGAGCCAATCATAATCATCCTGGATTCCACCTAGCAGAACTGAACCGCAAACCCCGTACCATTGATATAGCCGAGAGGATCCTCGTACCAAAAGGTACAGCCGGATGATTCTCATATCGGTACAGCCAAGGGGCTCCCCTACCCAGGGATACAGCAAAGAGAGGGGCGAGCTCACGGGTCAAGCAGACCCTTTACCCGGTAAAGAACGCAATTGTGGGGGAGTCAATCCCACAGCGTACGCCGAACGAACAGCAGGTGTACAATCATCACAATGCAAATGCTAAGTCTCAACGGTCCACAGACCGGGTAATCGCAATATGCCGGAAATCCCCACAGGGGATGCAAATGTCTATATAGCAATCATATATCATGCAGTCTGGAATATAAGGAATATGCATCTGATCAAAATCCGATAGGGATGCATATGTCTGTAAATCAATCATAGGTCTATCATGCATATCTGAAATATGGAAGCAAGTATAACAAGTGACAGGAATCACAAGCATGATCATATCATGAAAATCTATGTACTAAGATATCAAAAGCTGACGAGCAGGTATACATGATATGTCTAAGGAGATCAAGGTCTATCGGCAAGATTATGTGTCATATAGATAAAATCATCAGAACTAATCAAAAACAGGTGTCCGACTGGACTAAAGCAAACAGAGGGCCGAAAAGATAAAGCCCGGAACCGAAGATAACCCACCTGAATGTAGGCGGTCCAAACGACTCAACAGAAGACTCGTGAGCCGGAGTCAGACTGCAAGGACCTGAATCACGAATGCTAATCAGGGACGGATAACAACATCTATAAACTGTTCCTTTACATCGAAGTACGCGGAACTCGCGCCGAAGCCGTTAAACCGACGATTTTGCCGATTTACGATTCGATATCCGTTTGTCTGCGCAAACGAAAGTCTATGGTCCTCTAACGAAAAGCTTAGAGGGTGCGTACACACTGTCCAAAGACAGCCAGCATGTTACATTTGCAACTGTAATCCATTATTTACCTTAAAATCGCATAATTACAAACACCATTTGAACACTGTTTTGACCCTTTCTTCCAAACCAGAAATCCAAAGACAGCGCCGCAAGTTTCAAGCGTGTCCGTTACGACAAGACGAAGCTCGTGCTCACCATTGGGAGCAGCACGAGATCCGAGGAAAACTTCGGGCCATGATTTTCCTCGTCTACCATAGCCAAATAGCATTTTTGTTTTTCTCCGGCTCATCAAAACTAAAATCTAACACGAGCATCGCGTCCAGTGACCCCAAATTAGCCAAGAGCACACTGTCGCTGCTTCGTAAACCAGACCCATACCCTACTACGGGCAACCTATTCTCCTTAACACTTAGTTTTAATACAACTTTAAATCCATTCATAAAAAATCGAAAAGTTATATATCAAAGTGCCTCTGGACAGTGCCAGGACACTGGGGCTCGCCTTATTTTCAGTCCAAAACTGATGGATCAAACCAGATCCAAGTCCCTCGCTCTCTAACACTTTGATAATGCACCACACCACAATCCCGCAGACCCCAATTTGATCTGAAGTGAAGCACTGAGCTCAGGGGAATGATTTAAAACAACTTTCATATTTAGATCGAAGTCTAATTCCCAACTTTCTCTTCTTTGAAAACATTTCATCGAACACCTTGGGCGCAAAAATCAACAAGCAACCAAGCTTTTTGCCGGCTTGTTCACTGCACAGGGGCAACCTGGGACTTCCAACTTGTATGTAAAGCAAGCATACAAGGTTAAAGCTTACCTGGGTAACTTCCGGCGGCGCGGAGCGGCGACGTCGCCGACGCGAAGCTTGTGAGCTGCGACAATAACATGGTGCAAACCACAAAGAGTAAAAAACCCGACGTCAAAAACTTCAATGCAACGGCATGAATGACTTATAAACGATAAAAGGAACCTACCTGGGTCGCTTTCCCATCGCGCGAAGTCCCGGCGACCGCCGGCGGCGGAGCTCGGCCACGCTCGAGAGAGCTCTAATGGCGGATTTTGATCCGGTGCACGAGAGGTCCTCCAACTTGGACCATAATGCTTCTCTTGGTGCTACGGTGCTTGCCGAGGTGGTGGTCGGCGGCACGGGTGAGCTGCGGCGCCGGACGGCGACGCTCGGCCGAAGCAATCAAAATGCCTGGTTCTAGGGCAAGCCCGTGCGACTCGGATCCTTATCGGATCAGCCTGAAAACTTCATGCAGTCCTTTGCTGTCATCGGGAGGAAGAGGTTCAACGGTTCCGATCATGATTTCAATGGTCGAAAAGTCCCCCAACCGAACCTCATTTTTCCGGCGAAAGGAAGCTCCCCGCCGGCCACCCAGACACGGGCGGCGGCTCGGACTACATGAGGATGATCCCCTCAATGTCAGGAAGTCAATGGTAGGGTCTAAGAGCCATCTAAGAACAAAAACTTCCAACAACTTACCTTGCCGGAGAAGAGGAAGAAGGAGACCCACCACCCGCGGCGGCGCACGGCGGAGGCCGGCGTCGGTTCACCCCGGCTCGGTTGAGGCTTCACAGAGGAACACTCAGTTGATATTTGGATCCTCAATTCTCCCTCTTGATGCATCCCACACCAATAAACCGAGAATATGCTCTCTATTCTTTGCGTTCTTGGGTGCTCCGGCGACGGGGACGGCGGTGGGCGCCGACGCGACGCTTGGGAGAGGTGGAGGAAGGGCGTCGGTTCCAGAGAGGAGGTGAGGGGGTGGCTCGGGTTCGAGGAGATGCCCTAGGGTTGTATGCATGCGTGTATTAATAAGCATAATGTAACATTTGCATCAAACCCCCCTCCATCACTTGATAGTAACAGTTCAGTCCCTCACAGGAGGTTCCTCTCACACCAAAGTCCCTCTCCAAGGAGTTGCACGGTTTTCGAGGCACAAAACTATAGGGTTTTCGCACAATTTATCGCGTTTTCTGCCGTATTTTACGCTTTTCGAGGCGTTCTAGTCGTCGAAACGAAAAATGGACTTCGCCACGACGTCCGGCTCGACGAAACCTATCAGGTAGCGATTTTGGTTCACTAAAATTTTGCTCTCTAATTTTAAATTCCATCTTATACTGTACCGAAACACAGTTATCGCGTGTTTCGAGGCTCTAGGGCCGTCAAACAGAATTCCGTCAGTTCCATTGCGTCCAGAACGATGAAACGTTCGAAATGACTACCTGGATCACTATATTCGGATTCCGAACAGTGAATTAGTCAATGTTGTATTCGTCGGGGTCCCGAAAATCAGGGTTACTGTTCATATACAGTGACTCACTTAAGTGCACTGTGCATAGAGCACTGTTACATTGGTCGCGGCTATTTCGCCCGCTTCTTCGCTAATTTCTGAAAGATTCGACCGTCAGATCGAAAAGTGCTGAATATGAATCTCACTCAGTTCGACGAGACGATCGCAACGATCAATTCGGATTTCCAAGATCATGTCTGGATTGGAAAATAGCCTTTTTGCCTCGTAAATTGTGCAACTTGCACACTGGCGATTGACCATTTAGGTTAACAGGGGTCTTCTGAATTTAAAACCCGCTCAAAATTCGCTTTTAGTCTATTTATTAAAATGAGATATTTCAAGTTTCTACATCACTTACAACTTAAAAGAAGTTTCGTCCCCGAAACTTACAACTTAAAAAAAAAAAGTTTTGTTCCCGAAGCTTAAGGTTAACAAAACCACTATTAAGCCTCTAACAGGTTCGCAGTAGTGACAATCAGTCACAAAATATCAGCAACTCTCATGCTACTCTTTTAGACCCAATCTGGTACTCCCCATTACTGGGCAGAGTATTTCCTCAGTTCTTTTGACAGTACGTTGTCGGCCGCCAACGTGCTTACCAAAAGAGAAGCGAAATACCATATATCTGTCGCCAACAACTAGTTGGGGACACAACTCACATCTGAAGGTACGTCACATACCTCCCATCACAGTCTCTATGTCGATGACATAACATCTACCGAGGGTCACTACCATCTCGTGGTCATGAATGTCACCCTGACAACTCACGAGAATCTGGAACCACATTCCAACATTCACTGACACCACACTAGAATTGTCGCATAGGTCAAAATTTTTAAATCCTACACAAACCAGGATTACCAACGGGCACGTAGGCCACTGAACTATAACACGGAAACATTGAAGGATCAACAAGTTGATCAATCTCTGGCAAACTGTAAGGCTGGTGCAATACAAGCAGTCTTCTGCTGCTGTGCCATCAGCTAGACGATTACGACAAGAACGGTGGTCTAACTTTTAACCACTGTAACTAATCCGAGCCCTTTGGCTCCACTGAAACATCAAGCCCACGGCCGAAACCATGACCGCGGCTAACCCTTTACTAACAACGATCCCAAAAATGCGAACACGAAACACACCTGAGCTCTAATCCATTTTGCCAAAACCCTGCGCTCTCTCGTGAACACAAGTCATCCTAGGGTTCGTTCCTAGCCAAACCTAGGCATCGTATTCCTATTGCTCTGATACCATCTAATCTGTCACGCCCCGAGTTTAAAAATCAGGTCTGAAATTTTTTTTTTTGAATACATCAAAGTTTGCAAAACGGGCGTAACAGACCGCCACACATATAGGAAATCCCCTATCCACAGGGATAGGGTCTCTCCTATACATGCACGGCTAGGCAAATCCAATCATCAATCAGAGATCAATCAACATCTAAACTAAACAATGACTAGTCAACAGGAATAATCCAAATAATCGAGAAGCTGAAATAACATAAATCAGAGTCAATCACAATCATCAGGGGGACAGCTCTATCGTGACAGCCTCACTGGATCGTCCCGACACCCCTCTACTCGAACGACCTGAAAAACAGTCACCCGAGGGTGTGAGACACACCGGAGTGTATCCCAGTGGGCACGACGAGCCGAGAAATAGCTAATCGTACCTACTGGGTACAATAATCTGCGGATAGTAAAGATCATAGGGTAAAGCTGAACAATAAAACAGATCTACTGATAATCAACAGAATCCACAGATAAGCTAACTAGGCAGGTAATCAATCATAAGGAACTGCAGATGAGTAATACTGAAAATCGAAATATCGGCTATGCATCAACAAAGAATAACAAGTACTAACCGGTGCCACTGTTGGTCACGGGGACCTCAGGCGAAGATATCTATGCAGAGCCAATCATAATCATCCTGGATTCCACCTAGCAGAACTGAACCGCAAACCCCGTACCATTGATATAGCCGAGAGGATCCTCGTACCAAAAGGTACAGCCGAGAGGATTCTCATATCGGTACAGCCAAGGGGCTCCCCGTACCCAGTGATACAGCAAGAGAGGGGCGAGCTCACGGGTCAAGCAGACCCTTTACCGGTAAAGAACGCAATGTGGGGGATCAATCCCACAGCGTACGCGAACGAACAGCAGGTGTACAATCATCACAATGCAAAATGCTAAGTCTCACGGTCCACAGACCGGGTAATCGGCAATATGCCGGAAATCCCCACAGGGATGCAAATGTCTATATATCAATCATATATCATGCAGTCTGGAATATAAGGAATATGCATCTGATCAAAATCCCGATAGGGATGCATATGTCTGTAAATCAATCATAGGTCTATCATGCATATCTGAAATATGGAAGCAAGTATAACAAGTGACAGGAATCACAAGAATGATCATATCATGAAAATCTATGTACTAAGATATCAAAGCTGACGAGCAGGTATACATGATATGTCTAAGGAGATCAAGGTCTATCAGGCAAGATTATGTGTCATATAGATAAATCATCAGAACTAATCAAAAACAGGTGTCCGACTGGACTAAAGCAAATAGAGGGCCGAAAAGATAAAGCCCGGACCGAAGATAACCCACCTGAATGTAGGCGGTCCAACGACTCCAACAGAAGACTCGTGAGCCGGAGTCAGACTGCAAGGACCTGAATCACGAATGCTAATCAGGGACGGATAACAACATCTATAAACTGTTCCTTTACATCGAAGTACGCGGAACTCGCGCCGAAAGCCGTTAAACCGACGATTTTGCCGATTTACGATTCGATATCCGTTTTCTGCTCAACGAAAGTCTATGGTCCTCTAACGAAAAGCTTAGAGGGTGCGTACACACTGTCCAAAGACAGCCAGCATGTTACATTTGCAACTTAATCCATTATTTACCTTTAAATCGCATAATTACACCAATTTGAACACTGTTTTGACCCTTTCTTCCAAACCAGAAATCCAAAGACAGCGCCGCAAGTTTCAGCGTGTCCGTTACGACAAGACGAAGCTCGTGCTCACCATTTGGGAGCAGCACGAGATCCGAGGAAAACTTCGGGCCATGATTTTCCTCTCTACCATAGCCAGATAGCATTTTTGTTTCTCCGACTCATCAAAACCAAAATCTAACACGAGCATCGCGTCCAGTGACCCCAAATTAGCCAAGAGCACACTGTCGCTGCTTCGTAAACAGACCCATACCCTACTACGGGCAACTATTCTCTTAACACTTAGTTTTTAATACAACTTTAAATCCATTCATAAAAAATCGAAAAGTTATATATCAAAGTGCCTCTGGACAGTGCCAGGACACTGGGGCTCGCCTTATTTTCAGTCCAAAACTGATGGATCAACCAGATCCAAGTCCCTCGCTCTCTAACACTTTGATAATGCACCACACACACATCCACTCAGACCCAATTTGATCTGAAGTGAGCACTGAGCTCAGGGAATGATTTAAAACAACTTTCATATTTAGATCGAAGTCTAATTCCCAACTTTTCTTCTTTGAAACATTTCATCGAACACCTTGTGGGCGCAAAAATCAACAAGCAACCAAGCTTTTTGCCCGGCTTGTTCACTGCACAGGGGCAACCTGGGGACTTCCAACTTGTATGTAAAGCAAGCATACAAGGTTTAAAGCTTACCTGGGTAACTTTCCGGCGGCGCGGAGCGGCGACGATCGCCGACGACGAAGCTTGGTGAGCTCGGACAATAACATGGTGCAACCACAAAGAGTAAAAACCCGACGTCAAAAACTTCATGCAACTGCATGAATGACTTATAAACGATAAAAGGAACCTACCTGGGTAGCTTTCCCATCGCGCGAAGTCCCGGCGACCGCCGGCGGCGGAGCTCGGCCAAGCTCGAGAGAGCTCTAATGGCGGATTTTGATCCGGTGCACGAGAGGTCCTCCAACTTGGACCATAATGCTTCTCTTGGTGCTACGGTGCTTGCCGAGGTGGTGGCCGGCGGCACGGGTGAGCTGCGGCGCCGGACGGCGACGCTCGGCCGAAGCATCAAAATGCCCGGTTCTAGGGCAAGCCCGTGCGACTCGGATCCTTATCGGATCAGCCTGAAACTTCATGGAGTCCTTGCTGTCATCGGGAGGAAGAGGTTCAACGGTTCCGATCATGATTTCAATGGTCGAAAAGTCCCCCAACCGAACCTCATTTTTCCGGCGAAAGGAAGCTCCCGCCGGCCACCCAGGACACGGCGGTGGCTCGGACTACATGAGGATGATCCCCTCAATGTCAGGAAGTCAATGGTAGGGTCTAAGAGCCATCTAAGAACAAAAACTTCCAACAACTTACCTTGCCGGAGAAGAGGAAGAAGGAGACCCACCACCGCGGCGGCGCACGGCGGAGGCCGGCGTCGGTTCACCCCGGCTCGGTTGAGGCTTCACAGAGGAACACTCAGTTGATATTTGGATCCTCAATTCTCCCTCTTGATGCATCCCACACCAATAAACCGAGAATATGCTCTCTATTCTTTGCGTTCTTGGGTTGCTCCGGCGACGGGGACGGCGGTGGCGCCGACGCGACGCTTGGGAGAGGTGGAGGAAGGGCGTCGGTTCCAGAGAGGAGGTGAGGGGGTGGCTCGGGTTCGAGGAGATGCCCTAGGGTTGTATGCATGCGTGTATTAATAAGCATAATGTAACATTTGCATCAAACCCCCCTCCATCACTTGATAGTAACAGTTCAGTCCCTCACAGGAGGTTCCTCTCACACCAAAGTCCCTCTCCAAGGAGTTGCACGGTTTTCGAGGCACAAAACTATAGGGTTTTCGCACAATTTATCGCGTTTTCTGCCGTATTTTACGCTTTTCGAGGCGTTCTAGTCGTCGAAACGAAAAATGGACTTCGCCACGACGTCCGGCTCGACGAAACCTATCAGGTAGCGATTTTGGTTCACTAAAATTTTGCTCTCTAATTTTTAAATTCCATCTTATACTGTACCGAAACACAGTTATCGCGTGTTTCGAGGCTCTAGGGCCGTCAAACAGAAATTCCGTCAGTTCCATTGCGTCCAGAACGATGAAACCGTTCGAAATGACTACCTGGATCACTATATTCGGATTCCGAACAGTGAATTAGTCAACGTTGTATTCGTCGGGGTCCCGAAAATCAGGGTTACTATTCATATACAGTGACTCACTTAAGTGCACTGTGCATAGAGCACTGTTACATTGGTCGCGGCTATTTCGCCCGCTTCTTCGCTAATTTCTGAAAGATTCGACCGTCAGATCGAAAAGTGCTGAATATGAATCTCACTCAGTTCGACGAGACGATCGCAACGATCAATTCGGATTTCCAAGATCATGTCTGGATTGGAAAATAGCCTTTTTGCCTCGTAAATTGTGCAACTTGCACACTGGCGATTGACCATTTAGGTTAACAGGGGTCTTCTGAATTTAAAACCCGCTCAAAATTCGCTTTTAGTCTATTTATTAAAATGAGATATTTCAAGTTTCTACAAACTCCAGCTGGTGCGAGGTAGAGTAACTGCCGACCCAGAAGGTGATTTCACAGTAAACTCCGACGGCACGATACGATTTCGGGGACGAATCTGCGTGCCGGATCTACCGGAAATTAAAGAGGAAATCCTGCGGGAGGCGCATACCGCTCCATATACAGCGCACCCCGGGGGAACGAAGATGTACAAGGACGTCAAACAGACCTTCTGGTGGCCCAAAATGAAGGGAGACGTGACTTGATTTGTGGCACACTGCCTGGTGTGCCAACGAGTGAAGGCCGAGCACCAGCGTCCAGCAGGAAAATTGCAACCCTTACCGGTGCCCGTGTGGAAGTGGGACATGATTACCATGGATTTTGTGACCGGGTTCCCGAGATTGTCACAGGGACACGATGCAATATGGGTAATCGTGGACCGTCTGACGAAATCGGCCCACTTTCTGCCCATACACACGACGTGGGCGCGGGAACGACTGGCGCAAACCTACATCAACGAGATAGTAAGGCTGCATGGGGTGCCGACGTCCATCACGTCGGACAGGGACACGCGATTTGTGTCAAACTTTTGGCAGAGCCTGCAGCGAGCAATGGGAACCAAGTTGCACTTCAGTACGGCTTTTCACCCGCAGACCGATGGACAATCAGAGCGGGTGATACAAATTGTGGAGGACATGCTTCGGGCATGCGTTTTAGACCTGGGCGAAGGATGGGCACGGTGCTTGCCCCTAGTGGAATTTGCCTACAATAATAGTTACCAGGCCAGCATTCAGATGGCACTATACGAGGCCCTGTACGGGCGCCGCTGTCGGTCTCCAATATGCTGGGACGACCTGGGTGAGCGTAGGTTTCTGGGCCCCGATTTGGTGGAGGAGACCGAAGCAAAAGTGCGATTGATTAGACAAAGGCTACTAACCGCCCAAAGCAGACAGAAAAGCTACGCGGACAACAGACGTCGAGACCTAGAGTTCATGGTGGGTGAGCACGCGTTACTCCGAGTCTCGCCCTCCAAGGGGAACCGACGCTTCGGCATAAAGGGAAAGTTAAGCCCGAGGTACGTAGGACCGTTCGAGATCCTAGAACGCATAGGACCGGTGGCGTACCGATTAGCCCTGCCGCCGAATCTCGAACGAGTCCATAACGTATTCCATGTCTCAATGCTCCGGAAATACTTAGCTGACCCCTCTCATGCCTTGGATGCCTCCACCATCGAGTTGCGAGAGGATTTAAGCATCGAGGAGATGCCGGTGCGGATTTTGGCAAGAGAGGACAAGAAGTTGCGCAATCGAACTATCCCCTATGTGAAGGTCCAGTGGAGCAACCACGAAGAGCGCGGGGCGACGTGGGAACTGGAATCGAAGATGAGGGAATGTTTTCCCGAATTGATTAGTGGGGTTTGTATTTAAGTTTCGGGACGAAACTTTTTATAAAGTGTGAGTGGTGTAGTGATCCGGCCTTTCGGGGTATTTTTGACTTATGTGTAGTCATTTAAGCCTTTAAGTGAAATAGAATTATTCAATTCTTGAAGTTGGCCATTATGGGACGCTAGTATTTTTCTGCGATAGAGTGCGGAAAAAGAAAGCCGACGGCGCGATCGGATTTGAAATCCGATATCGGGAACCCCCTGAACGGGATTCAAAGTGATACGGTGATTAGTCGTGCATCGGAATCCGTGCTAAATATCTTGCACCCGTTCGAGATAAGGTGGGTTATCTCGTGGGGGATAATTAATTAGTTAATTAATTATCTCAGACGAAAAATTAATTAATTCTCTTACGTACGAATTAAAGAGGAATTAATTAAAGGTAAAGTACGACTATATAAGGGATCCCGATTATCGGAAAGGAAAATAAAAGAAAATAAAAACCCTAATCGGAGAGAAGGGAAAAAGGAAAAGACGGAACCCTAGCCGGAAGAAAGGGAAAGGAGAAAGAGAAGGAGCCCGATCTTCTCGGACACCGAACCGAAGACGAAAACGCGACCGGACAACCTTCCCGTCGATCTTCGGTTAGTAAAATAATTTATTTAAATTATTTGGGATTTTGTTTGTTGTCTCATTCGTTGAGTTCTCGGTTTCTTTTTATCGGACTCGGTCGAAAATTCGATCGGGGTTCCGATTTATGTTTTGGTTGTTCGTGGATCAACGGTTTAGCCGTTAGATTTACCGCGGATTTATTCGGAGATTTTTGGGGATGTTTCGTTGGAACGTAGTGGGTTAACGGGAGGCCGCCGCCGCCGTTGTTAAACGGGAGGCCGCCGCCGTCGTTACCATGGTCGCGGGGTCTCCGCCGGAGTCGCACGGGAGCGAAGACGGCGAAGAAACCGCGAAATTAGGGTTTACTGTGCTTGTCCGTACAGCACGGTCCACGGGTCCAGGCGTGCACCCGGTGCATGCCGCAGCGTCGGAAGCACCAGACCCGGTGCACGGTTTCGTGCACCGGCCCGGCCCAAGGCGCGCGGTGCACGCCTCATGCGCGCACCCGGCGCACGCGCTTACGGCCGTAGGGCAAGGACCCGGTGCACGCTCGGGTCGTGCACCGGCCCGGCCCGAGATGCGCGGTGCACGCCTCCTGCGTGCACCCGGCGCATGCCGCCGCCGCCTGACGCCGTGAACCCGGTGCACGGTTGCCCCCGTGCACCAACCGACAGCCCGAAGTTCATTTGCTCCGTTTTTGCCCGTTTTTCCACCGTTTTGAGCGCCGTTTTAGCCGTTGGGATCGTTATTTCCGTGGCTTTCTTGGCATGGCCACTTGGGACCTTCTTGGTCATTATTTTATTATGTTGGGTGCCGATTTCGCCGACGCTCCGCGCCTCGACAAAATCGTCGGGGGCGCGCCGTCGGGTCCCTTTTTCTCATCGTCTTCGTCGTCGGGGCTTCTCGGCTGGACCGTTGACGTCCCGAGTGGGCTACCGGCTGAGGATTGAGTTTTGTTGGATTTCCGGCTTTCGTCAACCCGGACAATGTTGGACTTTTCCGTCAAAAAGAGTAAATTGGGTCTTGTGTTTTCGGATGTTAGTACACGCTTTTGACTGTAGTTATCCTTGCGGACTTTCTTTAGGTCCAGACGCGTAGCGGGGGTGCGCGAAAGATTCGGGTGTTCCGATCTCTCTCCAAATAGGTGGGTACGGTTGCTGTAAATACAACCAGTGCAGTAAGTGCATCTATCGTCATTAAAGTGCTCTCAATTTATCTAACAAAGTAGATGGACAGTTTAACCTTTCGCATAATTGTGTTATTATCTAACAATTGAAGCGGCTGCGGTCGCAATGTTCATGACACGCCGATCTCGGCAAAAAAACCATTTTGGGATGCTGAACGTACACAGGCGGATTGGCCTCCGCATGGGTGTACTTTTCCGGAAGAGTGGTCTTGTATGACCCGTGTTCCTCACAAAGGGGTGGGAGCCGTGAGGACCCCTTCGCGCCCGCTGGGAATAGCACACCAGCACCGTGGAAGGGGTTAAATGCATCAAAGGAGTGCTTGCGCACAAGGGGAGACTTTGGTCTCTCCGATAAATATTCTGGGGTTGGTGCCCAATTAAATTGATAAATCTGGGGTCGGGGCCCAGCTTAATATGTGCAGGGTTTTTAGCGAAATGGTTACGGTGTTTCCGGTTTGCTCCTTATTCCTTATTGTTGTTAGACATCTACTTTGTTTGTCACTGACTTTACCCACTCCGTGACAGGCGCTACGAGGGGCGTTACCCGGGAGATTGTTGAGACTGCGTCGCGAGGACCGTAGTCAGAACGCTTGGTTATTATCATTATCTCACCTCTTTTACGCATGTTAGTTAATTTGCTTGTGAGTAGAAATATTCGTGGACATGTATTACTTGGCACTGTGGATGAGTTGTACTTTTATAGTTTGGTTCTTCTGATGATGTTTCTTATGCGGCATGTTTTCATGATAAACCAAATGATTTCGAAATGGGTTTTCTCAAAACGAAGTGCCGTGTGGGCACGGGTTTTGCAATTGCTGGCTTTATCCTTTCTAAACATTGATGCCGCTTTAATATTCCGCTTGATGTTGAATGTCTATTGTATGGTTGATGGTTGATGATTGTTGTATGTTGTTGTAAATGAGACGCCGTGCATATACAAAGGAGACTCTGTCCGCGGACAGGGAGAATTTTGTGTATGTGGCGGTCTGGCACGCACCGGGGATGAGGTTTAATGTACCTTGTTCAGAGAAAAAAAAAAGATACACACGAATTTTCGCTTTGTTAGACCCAAAAACCCCCGGGGGTGTGACACGTCCAATATCGCCTGATTTTGCGATAGTCGGGTGGATCGAGTTTGCCATGACTCCAATCGCAGGATCATGAGTCTCAGAGGATACAGAGACCAGGAGGTTCTCGACAGTCGAGGCACCAGCAGTTGTGTCAGGATGATTGTGTCATCTGCGGTGGGCCGCATTCTTCGCCATGGTGTGACCTCAGGCAAGGGCGATGCTTTTCATGTGGATAGTCAGGACATTTTCAGGCAGAGTGTCCCAGAGTGGTGCTCATGGTTTTGCCGCTTGTGACGGCACCCCCACTACCCCTTCAGGATGATGAGGTTCATCCGACTCACCGGTAGGCTGATAGAGCCGTGATGCCGAGACAAATAGAGCGATGGCCACCAGCATCTAGGGGGTGAGATTGTACGGCTGGTTAGAGGGAGCCATGATAGCGGATCGTGTTCTACCAGGTGTGGACTTCCTTATAGTCATTGGAGTTAGAGCATGTTGATGCCGACACCGCTTGTGCATGTTTCAGTAGAGCATGAGTAGCTTCGCGTGAGCCAGAGATGGGACTGTTGGCTTGGGCACGTGAGGATCAGGTTCCAGATCATGTATAGCACATGGATGAGTGTTCCCAGTCCTGCCCAGTGCAGTTAGGACCTTGGATTTGATCCATTGAGTTGTTGGTCCTACATCAGTTCCGAGATGTTGATATGAGGTTGGATAGGGATTGGGCATCCCAATGTTATGCTATCATGGATTGTCGAGAGAGGATAATGACGCTCCGTGGACCTGGTCAGGAGGAGTATGCTTATAGAGGAAGCTAGAGCACGACAGAGGTTTAGTCGTAGTCGTATCGCTTTGCTAGCGACGGTAGAAGAGGTGCCTACGGCGGCACCTAGACTAAAGAATATCTTAATTGCCGTGTGATCCCGGGTGTGAGTCTACCTGAGCTGTTATTGAAGCCGTCGTTTAGTGAGATTGAGATCGAGAAGGTCATTGACGTGGTTTTAGAAACCGCGCCGACTTCGGCAGCACCTCTTGGAGTATCACCGTGAGACAGAGAGAGAGGGCTGATGGCACAGTTGCGGGATCTGATGGATCGAGAGGTCTGTATGACCCAGTGCCACGTTGTGAGTACACAACGGTGAGGGTTCTATGATGGTTCGGGCACAGACAGGTTTGGTTTGTATTTCGGCAGATGCATTTTTGAGATTGATAGCCTGGTGGAACCCTACAGCCGAGGGCTGTGCCCTGATAGTGTTCAGGAACCGGTAGGAGCATTATGAATTTACAGCAAGGTCAAGTGGATTGACTAACGCCTACCGACTTTAGAATTTGAGGAATCGAGTGTTCCAGCTGTGTTTGGACGGATTAGTAGCAGCAACCGTCTTGGGTATTTGGATTTACTTCCGAGGCGACGTAGAGCATGAGGGGCACTTTGAGGATAGTGCTGCAACTTCTTGGAGAGAAAAGGTTGTTTGCCAAGTTGAGAGGGTATGAATGTTTGACTTTGGAAAGGTTGTTGTTAGGCCAGGTGATTTCAGTTGCAAGAGTGACAGTGGACCCAACGAAGAGTGATACCGTTCGGGTTGGGCGTAGACCTATGATAGTGACAGAGGTCAGAGGCTTTTGGACTAAGCAGGGCCAGTGTAGCTTTGAGGAGATAAGCTGAGGAGGATACCAGCATGGATGTAGATCTTTGCCAGGGATAGAGAGAGAATTGAGTTATTCATGGACCCTCGAACCTGAAGTACTTGGATACTCAGGAAGAGTTTGGTTTGAGGTAACGTCGGTGGATAGAGTTTTCAAAGATGTATGATTGATATAGTATAGTATTATCCCGGCGAGGACATTATGGTCAATACATCTCGGCTAGGTGAGCAGTGCAACCTCGGAATGAGGTGATCGATCCGTGGGTGCCACCTTTGGAACTTGCAAATTGAAAGTTGGAAATTTGGGAATTTAGGGTTGGAATTTGGGGTAAATGTTCCCGATGTTGAATTTCTTTCCCTATAGAGGGATGTGAGAGTCCTGTGTGGAGTTTTGAGCTTTTTGGTTGCTAAGGAGCAACGGAGGAGTTATGCCTATTGGAGGCTTAGAGTTTTGGATTTGGAGACCATGATTTCTGGAAGCTACCAGCCGCAGGGGTATATAGATTTGAGTTTACGTGGGGAGTTTGCTCCGCGAATATTTATCTGACTGGAAGAAGTATTTTTGATCCCTCGCATGTTTTGGATTTCACTTTTTGGAATTGGACGAGGATTTGAGTATCAGGAGCAGCCGATGCAAATCCTTGCTCGTGAAGCTAAGGAATTGTGCAGTCGAGTTATACCTTTGGTGAAGGTTCCGTGGAGCTTTCATGATGAGTGAGAACGACCACCTGAGAGCATGAGGATGAGTTGAGGATCTCCTATTCCCATTTGATTGAGACACCCTCCTGAGTTATGGATATGTTCTGGTTTCGAGGACGAAACCTTTTTAAGGAGGGGAGAGTGTAGAGTACCGGGACTTCGTATTGTGTACCGACCTCGCAAGATGGCATGGTGCAGAGAAATTGCTTTGAATGAGTTCCAATTGTGTTTACAGTTGAGTTCGGGTTGAGTCGGATCGACGCGGAAACCCTAGCTTGAATCGGAGTTTTCCGGGCATTGTGCGCCGATAGAGGACTGGTTTTGTTAGTGTACCGACTCCGCCGTTGTGCGCAGAAAAATTGGGAAATACTTGGAACAGGTGTATTTTATGATTACAGCGGAGTTCGGGAGGTTCCGGACTGACGCGGAGGACCCGAAGGCAAAAAGTGAGTTGGAGCTGGCAATTATGGGAGCCGGTTTTTGGATTGAGCACATCGACTCTACAGTTGAGCTTTTTGAGTGGGGAAAGCCTTGGACGTGTGTATTTTCAGATTACAGCGGAGTTCAGGAGGTTTCGGACTGGTGTAGAGGCTCCGAGGGCAAAAAATGAGTTGGAGTTGGCTAAAAGAGATTAATTAATTAATTTAATTAGTGGAATTGTTGGCTTTTAGCCTGTGAAGTAGCAGATTAAAGGAAGTGAGAATGAGGTTTGGATTTGAGATATTTTGTGTTGGAGGATTAATCGGGTTTTTATTTAATTGACTTGGTTAGCTGTCAAGCACCCAGCCCACCTTAATTAGCAACACTTAATTAAGTGCCACATCATCGCTTCTCCTTCATCCTAAAACAGAGGAAAAGGGATGAAACAGAGGAAAGAATGGGAGTGAAAGAAGGAGAAGAAGATGTAGAAAGAGAAGGAGAAAAAGATGGAAAAGAGAGGATTTTGAAAACCGGGCGGAGCACGCGCGCGTCGAGCCTCATGGAGGGTATGTGCAGTTTTTTTGAGTTTGGGTTCTTTTTTGGATTTTTGCAGATGGATTAAGTCAGTTTGGCTTTGTTTGGGGTTGTGTTGGGTGGATTGTTGCCCACTGGTTGGAGGCTGCTGCTTTGGTGAAGTGTGCCTTGGAGGGCCGCAGCAGAGGGAGCCGCGCGGGCGACGCTTGGCTGCTGCGCGGGTGCCGCGCAGCAGAGCGCTGTGCAGCGGGCGCCGCGCAGGGGGCGCACGCAAGCGGGTGCGCGGCAGGCCCAAGCGCCGCACGACCGGTCCAGGCGTCCCGCGGCAGGCCCAGGCGTCGCGCGGCAGGCCCAGGCGCCGCGCGGCATGCGCCTGGGCAGCGCGCGGGCGCCGCGCGGCTGGCGACAAGCGCGGGCGCCGCGCGGGCAGCGGCAGCGACAGCAGCGCGTGTGGCTAGGCGCGGCTGCTGCATGCGGTTGGAGCACGAGCCCGGGTAGTGTGCCGGGGAGCTGTGTGAGCGCACGGCATGGGCTGGTGGTTGCCCGGGTGTCGCGAGTGCTTGTTGTGAGCCGAGTTTAACGTTTTTCTTTAGTTTTTCTCCCTTTTCTCTCTCAGGGCTGCGGGTAGCGGCAGTGGCTCGTGCCGAGGTGCTGTGTGGAGCTCGCGTGCGCGCGAATTTTTCAGAGTGAAGACTGTGTGTGTGGGTGCTTTGGAGTTGAGTGTAGCTTTGGCTAGAGGCTTTGGAGCTGGGAGTTGCCCTGTTCACAGTTTGTTGTGAGTGCTGAGAGTGTGCTGTTGGGTTCTGTGTGTGCTATGTGTGGGACTTATAGTGTGCTGTGAACTTAGAAATTGACTATGAGACTTGTTTTTATGCTGTGGGCCTTTGATGTTTGTGTTTTGTGTTCTTGACTGTTGGAGCGCGACCGAGTACCGTGAGTTGGCCGTGGAGTGAGCCGGGGTGAGTACAGATTTTGTGGCGAACTCGGGGGAATTATTTGAGCTTCCGGGGATTTTTCCAAGGATCGCGACAGTGTGCGCGCGCGGCGCGGTTGGGTGTTTCGGCAGAATTTGGACAATGATAGGTTCGGCGCTTCACCGACTTCGGCGATTGCCTACGGAAAGTGATCCAGGTGGGTTGGAATTTCTTACAAAATGTATGGAATGCCCTTTAATTCTTCTGAATGCAATTTGAGCATGTCTAGTGTAATATTTTCACTGTTGATAAATCTGATAGTTACCTAGAAAATTACAGAAGATCCTTTGGAACCCCAGATTATTTTTAGTGTACTCCTGGTACAGTATGACACTAGATTGCATGATTAGAGAGCATTACTTTTGCACCGGGATCGTTTTAAAAATCATGAAACCCGTTTTAAGGAAAAATCGGCTTTTTAAAAGTGGTTTTTAAACTGCGAGATTGCTAGTGAGATGACAGGGTCCCAGGGTGCATGTAACCTCGTGCCTGGGGGCCGAGGAGATTTTATTTGACTTATGGATGTTTTTACTAGTGTCTCGGGAGTTGGTGAGGGCATATCAGATCGAGTCGTGGAAGGTTTCCCGGCTGAGTTGTGTTTTTTGAGCATTGAGTTTCCGATCTGTTTGATCGTGGAGCATAGCCTGCATGTGCCGCTTGTTGACACAGATGAGTCAGTAGAGAGCCTTCACTTGGGCTAGGTTCCTTTATGTATTAGACATCCCACACTTTGCATCTTTCCTGGACATAGTGTTGTCTCGCCCGGGTAGTGGGCCGAGGGGTCAGGTTTCTGTGGGGCATTGTTGCACTCATGCCTGGGGGCTGAGTGGAGCCCGGTAGCTGAGTTTAGATTGTGCCAGTGTCGTGGGGAGCCGTTTGGGTAGACGGTGGTCCCGGGCCGTCGAGTATCTTCCGATCAGTGTTGTTGGGAACCGTTGGGGTTGACGGTGGTCCCGGGTAGTTGAGTGTTGTCCGACCAGTTTTGTTAGCCCTGAGTTGTGGGTCGATCCCGGCTATAGAGTATCTCCAGCCAGTGTGTTTTGTCCTACGAGTTGGTGGAGTTTGCTAGTGTCTCGAGTTTCGAGGGAGCTGATCAGCTGAGTCGTCGAGAGTACTCCGACCGTTGTGCGAGATGTTTGGGGATCCTGAGTCCTTCCGTTCTGAGAGTGAGCGTGGATTTTGATTATAGCCTGCAGGAGCCACTTTGAGCTCGATAGAGTGCGCGGATACCTTTTTCCTCGGTGGGGACGCGCCCCTCGAGTGCCACATCCGGAGTGGATCTGTTACTTTTGTACCGCGACTTGTCGACGCAGTCCCTCTAGCTGGGCCAGTTTTGGCAGTCACGGACGCCCTACGTAAGTCCGGTTTTCGGATGTAACGGCAGTAGGTAGGCGCAGGCATGACTGGACCGTATGAGGCAGTCAGTTCGATTGGGTCGATTGGGCACCTCGTGTGCGAGTGGTGTATGCATATTATGTTCTTAGATGGGTTTTTCCTTTGAGCTTTAATACTGAGGCATTTTTAGCAGTAGCGAGTGTATGCATAGCATGTACATGGTAGAGTTTCCTTTTGAGCATGATGGTTGACACATATTAGCTGTAGTTTTCTTTCAACTTACCTTTTATCTATCTATCTGCATACCTATCTGTTTGCCTCCAGTAGACTTAGTGGGCATACCGTGGATATTGGTGACGGTACCCACTGAGATCTACCTTCTGCAATAGATCTCACACCCGCTGTGGTTACAGGTTACTGAGGTTGCTGTTCCGGCTTAGCTCGCGCGGAGACTGCTGATCGAGGTGAGGACGTGGCCGTTTAGTTCCTTACCAGCATTGAGAGTCAGAGGTAGATGTACCCTGTTTATATTTTTATGTTTCCACTTTTGTACTGGACAGTCTGAGAGATTTGTGAGGGTTGTACCTATATTTTCATAGTTGAGAGACTTGTATTGAGGATTTATTTTTTTTCAGATGTTCAGTGTTTTGATTCTATAGCTACTAGTTCTTTTTCAGCTCTGATACATGTTTAGCTATAAATCTTTTGCAGGGTAGACGCTTCGTCTGTGCGGCAGTTTTCGTACAGACGGCGGATCTGTTGGCGAGCCCGGGTCGCAGTTCGGCCCCGGGGCGTGGCAGGGCACCGGTGCCGCGCGGCACCGCATGCGGCTCGGCCGCGCGGGCACCGCATGCGGCTCGGCCGCGCGGGCACCAGCCCCGTGCGGTGCCGCATGCTGCACAGCCGCGCGGCAACCTCCCCTCGCTGCTCCACCAGCGGCGCGACCGCGCGCGGCGCTGGCGCCAGCACGGCTGCGCGCGGGGTTGCCCCGGGCGGCGCTGCGGGCGGCCCGGCCTCGCGGGCTTGCCCCGCGCGGTGCCGCCTGCAGCGCGGCGTGGGCGCCTACCCCGCGCGGCGCTGCGGGCGACCCGGCTGCGCGGGATTGCCCCGCGCGGTGCCGTCTGCAGCGCGGCGCGGGCGCCTGCCCCGCGCGGCGCGGGCGCCTGCCCCGCGCGGCGCTGCGGGCGGCCCGGCCGCGCGGGCCTGCCCCGCGCAGCGCCGCCGCCTGCAGCGCGTGCGCCTGCCCCGCGCGGCGCTGCGGGCGGCCCGGCCGCGCGGGCTTGCCTCGCGCGGCGCCCCCTGCAGCGCGGTGCGGGCGCCTGGCCCCGCGCGGTGCTGCGTGCGGCCCGGCCGCGCGGGCTTGCCCCGCGCGGCGCCGCCTGTTGCGCGGCGCGGGTGCCTGCCCCGCGCGGCAGTGCGGGCGGCCTGGCCGCGCTGGCTTGACCCGCGCGGTGCCGCCTGCAGCACGGCGCGGGTGCCTGCCCCGCGCGGCGCTGCGGGCGGCCCGGCCGAGCGGCTTGCCCCGCGCGGCTCCGCCTGCAGCCCGGCGCGGGCGCCAGCCCCGCGCGGTGCTGCGGGTGGCCTGGCCTCGCGGGCTTGTCCCGCGCGGTACCGCCTGTAGCTCAACCCGGGCGCCTGCCCCACGCGGCGCTGCGGACCGCCCGCCCGCGCGGGCTTTGTTCTGCGCGGCGCCGTTTGGGGCGCGGCGGCAATCCCGGGGCGGCTGCGGCGGCGAAACTAAAACGACGACAAGAAAACCTCGAAACTAAAACTGAAAGGAACATCGCTTTCCGCGATTCGTCGGAGAAGGCGATCCGTTCACACTCCCGGCTCCGGCACGTTCGTCGGGGATGATCGGGTCACTCCGCTTTCTCCTTCTTTCTTCCTTTTCTCTTCCGGTTAGGGTTTCGTTTTTTCCTCTTTCTTTCTTTTCTCTCTCGGTTAGGGTTTCTTTTCAGAAAAGGTTATTTTTTCCTTTCTCAGTACGTACCAAAGAAATCCATCGGGTATTTAATACCTAATTAATTAATTATTTATTTATTAAATTGTACGAGATAATTTCTTATCTCCTCGAAATGCGTGCATGATCTCTGCACGGATTTCGATGCGCACTGCGGTTACCGCAATCCTAACATCCCTTTCTGGGGGATCCGTATGTCGGAATTCGGATCCGGTCGCACCGGCGTTCACCGTTTTTCGAGTTTTATCACAGAAAAATACCCGCACCTCAAGATTATCAACTTAGGTAAACCCATTAATTCAGTTTCCCACAACTTAAACTTTATTAGTAGGAGGGTAAAACGTTACATGAAAGGTTGTGATATTACAAAGAGGTAGACGTAAAACAAGTAAGATGCTATCAGTATTAAAAGTAAAGCAAACCGACAAGCCAGAGCACCCAATCTCCCCCTCATGAATCCACAGTAACCCTCATGTAAATCGAAACAGAGCACCTGCCAAACGGTCTAAAGACCTCTGGCGAACGGAGATACCTTGCTCTCACCTTGATGCTTAAACCCCTCCACGGTACTTGTGCAGCACCGTAAGTAACCGTGAGGCATCCCCACTACGTCACTTTCACCTTTGTGAGGTACACTGGTCAACGAACCACTTCTCCGGAAAAATACACCCATGCGGTGGCCAAACCGCCTGTGTACGTGTAAGAAGCCATGAGCATAAATGCCGAATCCGGCGTGTAGTAAAGCACCGCGACACTCAGTCGCCATAGTTAGAAATAAAAAGGGGTTCTCATGCCATAGGGATTAGACAATAACAAATGGCACATCTACTTTACTCTTGTATACTGCAACTGAAACCATACTTTGAACACACAAACGATACCCACCTCGAGTTGCGTCGAAAGAAACTCCCGGAGCCGACCCACGCCCTCGAACAACTCCCGGACCTACAAAGTCCCCAAAAGAAACAACTGGCCAGACTCGACTCACTAGTAGAACTGAGACCCCGTTCGCGCGAAGTGAGGGCGGCAAGCCGAGCGGCGACGGCGACGCGACCCTGCGCGGGCACCTGCCTCGCGCAGCGCACCGCATGTGACACGACCTCACGTGAGCACCTGCCCCGCGTGGCGGCACTGCATGCGACACAACCCCACGCGAGCACCTGCCCCGCGTGGCGGCACTGCATGGCGCGCCGCACAGCGCAGTGCGAGCACTTATCCCCGCGCGGCGGCACCGCATGGCGCGCCGCACCTTCCAGCGCACGTAACGGCCCCGAGCGGGAGGCTGCCCCGTGCGGGAGGCGGTCCCCGCGCGGCACGCCGCATCGTGCAGCCCGCGGCGCGGCCCCACGCGGGAGGTGGTCCCCGCGCGGCACGCCGCACCGCGCAGCCCGCGGCGCGGCCCCGCGCGGGAGGCTGCCCCGCGCGGGCGGCGGCCCCGAGTGGGACGCGGTCCTAGGGCGTTGCGTGGCGCGTGGTACGGATGGCGGCGCACCCGCACACCGCGGCGGCGGCAGATTAGGGCTACGCGGTAAAAGATAAAGAAGGACAAGACCCAAAACCCGAAAATCGAACACTAACCTTGATTTCACAGAGAAGAAGAGGATGAGGATGGAAGACACGTCCCTCATCGATGATGAGAATCCGGTTCCGTTCCCCGTATCCGACGCGCTTGATCACGAAGAAGTAGGGAACGCTCTCTATCTCTCTCTCTCTCTCTCTCTCTCTCTCTCTCTCTCTCTTTCTCTCTCTCTGATTAGGGTTCATGAAAGAGGAGAAGAATAAATCATCTAATTTAAAAATATTATTTTCTCCTACGTATAGAACCCGAAATTCCGGTAAGAGGGATTCTCCAACCAACTTGTTGATAAGAGTGCCACCTAAGCAACGTTTCTAAAATATCCGGCACGGATTTTGATGCACCAAGGTCTTAACGGGTTCGACTTCTCCTATCGTACCCGTTAACACAAAGGACCCATTCCGAGAGATCCGTAAGTCGGATTTCCGATCTGATTGTTTTGCCGTTCACCGTTTTTCGCGCTCTATCACCGAAAAATACCCACAACCACCGACGTTCTACCCAAGAAGACTCGATAGTTTATTTCCCCTACCACTTAATTTATTATCAAGGAAAATATAAGAGAACAGGATAGGTCAAGATATTACAGCAGAAGACTCTGCAAAACAAAGGGGAATGAAAAAGAGGAAAAGGAGAATGAGGGTGAGAACTACTAGTAAACCAGTAGCCTCCCCTAGTGGGTAAAGCCTCAAACTCCGACGCACCCACTAGGTCTACTAGAGGCAAAAAGGGGAAGAAGAGTGGCAAGAAATAAAACTGCTGAAAAAGGAAACTACCACTACTATACCTTTAGATGCAGTCCCAGAATGGAATAACCGTATATATGCATCAGTAACCAAAACCGTCCAGAAAAACCCAATCTATCCACCAGTAAAAACTGGTACTGCCTGCTGCCGCCCTCATCATCGGGCAAGTAAAGCTGCACCGATATGATAGCAAAAACTCAATATTGTCCGATGCCTATGGCACCACGATAACTGTCCAGCGCCTATGGCACTACTGCATACTATAACTGTCCGGCCCCGAGGGGGCACTGCTCACTCCGGAGTGGAACTCGAGGGGAGCTACCCAGATGAGTAAAGTAATCATGTCACAAGTATCATAATAAAGCAGGACTGGATCACTACTGTGCCCAAGGGGAATAAATCCCTCCACTGAAGAAACCTCGATCCCCGATCTGATGCATAAGTAAACATCCGGTCAACCGCCCAATATCCGCGGTTGCCGCAATACCCCACAATCCACAATCAGGTCCAATAACCGACACCAAATCAACTGCCCAATATCCGCGGTTGCCGCAATACCCCACAATCTACAATCATGTCCCACAACCGTCATCCGGTCAACCGCCCAAAATCCGCGGTCGCCACAATACCCCACAATCCAGTCCCCGGCTACACTATCCCAAACCCCTGCTTGAATCCCGAGCAACATGAATCACCTGACTAACAAATAAGGAGAAGAGAAGCAAATATGGTTTCTCCTAAGTCAAGTTCCAACATGATAGTGAAGCAATAAAAGATGGCCTATCTAGATGTCCATACAAGCATGCAAGTGTTCTCGAGAAAGATTAAATAAGTCATCGATCAATATCCCTATCCACCTATGCATGTCATAAAATCCTCAAGTAGTACCCACTAACATGATAAATCACCTTGTCCCAATATGATAGTCCATTCCACATGCAAGGTTAAGCGCTAACATAGTAAACCATATATCCAAACAAGCATGCATAATTTCCAGCCACAAATGCTAATCAATAATCCTATCATAAGGGAAACTCTCTAATATTCCTAGTGAGCATGTCAAAATAGAGGTATACAACAACCACCCACCTCAATCGCGAAGCACGCGAAGCACAAATCCAACTCACCCTCCCACAAGGGAAAACCCCTGCTCACTGGGAACACTGCAAAAACGACCATAATGGTGCACAAATTAATCCTACAATTAACACAATGCCGCAGTCCGCGGAATAGTCCAGAAGATGGTCAATTTTCACCTATGAGATGACCTCCGAAAATTCCATAAAAATATCCGCTGTGATCGCCGCGTCGAGTAGATGTAAATCAAGTACTCGCACGTCCTGTTTCGACACCTGTAGGCCAAGAAATAAATAAAACATCGCGGTGAGCCAAAACTTCCCATGATCGATAATCTGTAGCATTCAGTCCAGAAAAAGTGGAATTATCACCTTCGAAGCAACCTCAGAATAATCCGATAAAAATACGGTCGCGTTCCTCTCGAAGCGTAGATGCGGATCGAGTCCTCACACTCGCCGATACGATGCCCGAAGGCTGAGAAATCCCAACAATACACCACTGCTGTCCCAAACATCGCAGCAGTACAAGGGGTCAAAAGGTACCTCGGGAACACCACAAAAATCTCAAAATAGAGCAAAGTGATCAACACGGAAATCGAAGGCGCACATCTTGTGAATGCGATGCCATGAAAATCGGCTCAAAATTCCATCGGGGTGATCCAGGGGACCTCGCGGACTGAAATGCAATGATATAAGCCACAATCGAAGGAGCGTCGAAGTGCGCCGTGTCACAGAAAATGCCGATGCCGCGGCCTCCAAAAATCCCGAGAATCCATCAAAGGGTGGAGGAGAGGGAGAGAAAGAATTTCTCTGTAGAAAGCCCACAGAGAAACAGTCCAGCAAAAGAGCAACGAAGCTGCAAAGGGGGCCTTTTTATAGGCCCAGCCCACAAAGAAAGACAATCCGGATTCGGGCGCCCGGATTCGGGCGCCGGAATCCGGCCTGGCCCAGTACTGTGCGCGCCCGAAACTCCCACAACGGGCCACGTCGCCGCTCCGCGTTGTGCGCGCTCTGTACACGCGTGCCCGCCAATGGGCGGGTGACACGTCACCTGGCGCGGTCCACCGTGCGCCACGCGCGGCGCGAATCACGCCTCACGTCAAGACCGTTGACCGCCCAATCCCCGCGCGCCATGTGCCCACCCCGAAAACCCGCTGGTCCCGGTGCACGCCAAATCCCGTGGACCGGCCTGCCCGCGCCTGCGCCCACGCCTGCCCGCGCCTGCCCGTCGCCGCCGGCACTGCCCGCCGGCCGGAACAATAACTAAGTGCGTTGAAATCCGTGTTTTGGCATCCGGGCTCCGCAAAATACAAGTAAAAAGTCTATTTCCATCATTTTCGCGCGCTGAATCCAAATCCGATGCCCATTTTTCCAAATTCCATTTCTAAAATTTGTCGAAGGCATCTAGATAAGTAATCTTAATCCAAATTTCACGCTGGGTCCAATCCTGAGGTTCGATTTGCGCACAAGCACCTCCATCACACCGAATAAGCCTCTAGAAGTCGCTGATCACACTGCAAAAGCTCTGCGGAGATCCGGGTCATCACACTGCAACAAGACAATGGCCAAGGTAAAAAATGCACCACTCGTGCTCTTTCGATCATCCACTGATCCAGCCCAATCTGTAGAATACCAGGGCTAAGTATCTGTTCGGGTGTGCCCATGTGAGCATCTGGAGATGCTTGGATAGTGTGAGAGCCGTTGGAGGCGCAAATGGTGTGAAAAACGGACTCGTGACTGCAAAATTAGCTGAAACTGGAGGTTTCAAAATTTTTCGAGTGTTTTAGGAAAATTTCCGAACGCCCGAAAAATAATGTTGGAATTTTGAGGACACCCGAAAAATACTGTAGTCGGCCGAGGTGGGTTACTTTTTTTTTTTTTTTATCGCTGGTGTGATCTCTGAATTTTTTTACTGTAGTTCGGGCGCCCGAAACGTGGGCTCTTTGCTGCGGGAACGGGTTAGTGTGCTGGGTGATCCGCATGGACAACAGACCCTGGTGGTTGTGGCCTCACGTGTGGGTGGAGGTAGGTGGAAATCCTTGGTTGGGATTGGTCTACATGTCCCATCACTCTCTCTCTACTCTTAGTCCTATGCAGTTATTCCTTCTTTTCTTCTTTTCTTTTTTTCTTTTTCCTCTTTTTGGTGTTCTTCTTCCACCCGAGCCAGCTGAAGAAGGGAAGCACCATTGTTGCACCTGCATAGTGCAAGAGCCCCCCTGCCAGTGGAGTTGTGGAGCATCCCCTTCGCGCCGAAGCAACGAAATCCGACCGAGAGCGCGGCTGCGGCTTGGGCCATCGCAAGAGAGAGCTCGGACGGGAGCACTGCGTGAGCGAAAGCCATCAGAGGTATGTTACTGTGCTATTCCGTGGGGGTTTCGAGTTGGTTTCATTTTCCTCTTTTTGGTTTTCTTCCTTTTTTCCCCTCGTTGAGCGAGCGGCTGGGCGTAGAGGCGCTGCGCAGGTGCGATGTGCAGGCGCTGCGCGAGGGCGCAGGGGTGCTGCGCGAGCGCGCAGGTGCGCTGCGAGGGCGCGCGGGCATTGCGCAGGCGAGCGGCGGTGCGCATGCTGGGGCTGGTTGTTTTCCCTGTGAGCAGCGAAGAGCTAGTCGTTGCCGTGTGTGGATTTGCGGATGGCTGAGCTTGATGTGGTTCTTTTCTTTTCTCTCTCAGCGCTGTTAGTGGCCGCAGCTGATCGCGCAGGGAGCAGGAGCAGGAGTGGTGCTCGCGGTGAGCTTGTTGCCGCGCGAGCAGTTGGAGCCGTTGAGGAGACAGCGCACGCGGACAGCACCATTGGTGAGCATTGAGGACTGCCGCGTTTAACAGTTTTTGTTGGATTTTCGGATTGTGGGGACTGTGTGATGACCCCAATCTCCACAGAGCTTTTGTAATGTGTCTGGCAACTTCTGGAGGCTCTTTGCATGTGTTGGAGGTCTTTGTGCGTGTATCGGACTCAAGAAATGGACTCGGTGCAAAATTTGGGTTAAGAACACTTGTTTGGAGGCCTTTGATAAATTTTTGAAGTGGAATTGGGCAAAACGGACATCGGATTTAGACTCCGCGCGCGAAAATGGTGAAAATGGACTATTTACTTGCATTTTTCGAAGTCCGATGCAAAAACACAATTTTCGAGGCAAGGGTTACTGTTCCGGCGGCCGGGGGCAGCGCCGGTGGCGGTGGGCAGCGGCGGAGCAGGCGCGGGCAGGCGACGGAGCAGGCGCGGACAAGCGCGCGCGGTGCAGCGGGGGAGTGTGCCACGTGGCGTTTTCCCATTGGTGCGGGCTGGACACATGGAATTGTTTGATTGGTTGGTGCATGGGCGCGGTCGACGGAGCAGGGAGGCAGGTATCTCGGGCTGCGTGCGCGGCGTGTTCTGCGGCAACGCGGGTGCGCGCACGTGGGCGTGCCGACCGAGGCGCCGACACTAGTGCGGGGGCTCGGCCACGTGTCGCGAGTGGGATGGCAGGCTCGCTGTTTGCTGTTCGGGGCCACGTGTCGCAACCTTGTTGATTCGGGCGCTGATGGTTTGGGGTATGTTTTGGAGGACTGTAGCAGCCCGAAATATTTCGGGCGCCCGAAACCAGGGACATGGATGGAATTTTCTGAATTGTTCAGTTTTGCCTATAAAAGCCTCCTTTGCTGCTCGTTTGGGCCTTCTTCCCAAGCTTCTCTCCGAGTGAGTCCTTTAGCAAACTTTCTCTTTATCTTGTGCTGCATCTCGTGGTGGATTCCCGGATTTTTTGAAGTCCGCAGCATCGACGTTTTCTGCGACGCGGCGCACTGCAACGCTTCTTCGATTTTTGCTTCTACCGTCGCATTTCAGTGCGCGAGACTCCCTGAGCCACCCCGATAGATTTTTGAGCTGATTTTTGCGGCAGCGAGTTCACGAGAGGTACGCCTTCGATTTCTGTATTGATCACTTCGTCTCATTTTGTTTTTTGGCATGGTTCCCGAGGCAAACTTTGACCCCTTGTACTGCTGTGAGTTTTGGGACAGTGGTGGAGTATTGTTGGATTTTCTCGGTCTACGGGCATCAGAATGAGGCGTTTAAGGACTCGATTGATATCTACGCTTCAAGAGGAACGCACCTGTATTTTTATCCAAATTTTTGGAGGAATCTTCGAAGGTGATATTTATGCTTCTTTCGGACTGGTTTCCAATAGATTTCTGTTTGTGATAATTCGACATACCCGCGTTGTTGTATTTATATCTTAGCCCACAGGTGTCGGAACGGGACGTATAAATACTCGATTTGTATCTACTCGTCGCGAGGATCGCAACCGTGATTTTTTTGGAATTTTTGGAGGATTGTACGCAGGTGAAATTTCCTTTCTTCTCTGCTGGTTTGTGGAAACAGCGTGTGCTGTTTGGGTATTTGGGGTATTTGAATGTTGTATGTTTTTGCATTGTTGGTTGAGGCAGAGGCTTGTGCGACTGAGTACCGAGGGTGCAGTTTCGGCGGATTTTGGATAGCGCATGACTACGCACTTCACCGACTTCGGCTTTGCCTGCGGAAAGCGTTTCTGGTGGTTTGCCTTGTCCCCAGAACCGGTGGACGGTTCATTAATTCTATATATTAGAATGCATGCATGTGAGTACCCATACATGGTTGAAGGGTTAGCTTAGGAATGATAATTGTATCAGGGAATTACAAAATACTTATTAATGTTATGACTTCGGGAACTAGCAAGTTTGGATATTCAAGCTGACGGTTGAGGAAAGCTTACCTTCGCGGATTATTACTCTTTTGATTGGTAGCATGCATGATTTAAGATACAACTAAACAAAATGAGATGTAAGCATGGAAATGGCCTTGATTATGTGATTGATGCTTACTTGACTATTGCACATGCTTCTAGTGGATTGAGATCTAGCATACTGTAGATGACTATGTTCATTTCATACTAGATGATATAGAGATCATGATTAATTAATCATTGGCCTATTTATGTGGGATTGACATTTATAGTAGCGATTTATTAGCATGCCAAGTTAGCACATAATCTGTACAGTACCGGGATTTCGTATAGTGCACCGACCTCGAAAGATGGCGTGGTGCGGAGAAATCGCCTCTGGCGTGTTCTTATCATGTTTACAGATGAGTTCGGGTTGATTCGGATCAACGCGGAAGCCCCAGCTTGATTCGGAGTTTTCCGGGCATTGTGTGCCGATAGAGGACTGGTTTTGGGAAAGCCTCGACTCCACAGTGGTGTACAGAAAAATTGGGAAATACTTGGAACAGGTGTACTCTATGATTACAGCGGAGTTCGGGAGGTTCCGGACTGACGTGGAGAACCCGAAGGCAAAAAGTGAGTTGGAGTTGGCAATTATGGGAGCCGGTTTTTGGATTGAGCACACCGACACTACGGTTGAGCTTTTTGAGTGGGGAAAGCTCTGGACATGTGTATTTTCAGATTACAGCGGAGTTCGGGAGGTTCCGGACTGATGCGGAGGCCCCGAGGGCAAAAAGTGAGTTGGAGTTGGCTAATAAGGAATTAATTAATTAATTAAATTATTTATTTGGAGTTTTTCCTGTGAAGGAATTAGAGAAAGAAAGGGGTTTAAGAAAGAGTTTGTATTTGGGATAAGATATTTTTGGATGGAAAGATTAAATGGACTTTTAATTAATTTGTTGCTTGTTTCCTGTGAAGCACCCATCCCCCCCCACTTAATTAGCCTCACTTAATTAGCCTCCACGTCACTTGTCTTCTTCCCTGCAAGAAAACAGAGGAATGGAAGAAAGAAGAAGAAGGAGAGAAGAAGATGTTGAAAGAGAAGGTGAAATGGTGGAAAAGAGAGGATTTTGAATGGGAGTTGTGACGGTGGACCTCCTGCTAGAAGCCGAGCGGTGCGCGCGCGTCGAGCCTATTGCGAGGTTGGTAGCTGATTTTGAGAGCTCGGTTTTTATTTGGCTATTTTGCTGTTGGAGGACTATTTGTCCTTTGTCGAGTGGCAGCAAGAGGAGGAGGTGCCTGCGCGGGCGCGGACTGCTGCGCGGGCGCGCATGGGCGCCGCGCATCGCAAGGCGGGTGCGCAGCAGGGCGCTGCGCTGCGGGCCCCAGGGCGCCGCGCAGAATGCGGGCGCACCAGGGCGCCGAGCAGCAGGCGGGCGTGCCAGGGCACCGCGCAGCATGCGGGCGCGCCAGGGCGCCGCGCAGTAGGCGGGCGCGCCTGGGCACCGCGCAGCATGCGGGCGCGCCAGGGCGCCGCGCAGCAGGCGGGCGCGCATGGGCAAAGCGCAGCAGGGCGGGCGCGCCAGGGCGCCGCGCTGCAGGTGTGGGGCGCCGCGCTGCAGGTGTGGGGCGCCGCGCGGCACGCCAGGTGCCGCGCGGCTGGTGTGCTGGCGCCGCGCGGCAGGCACCTGGTGCCGCGCGGCATGCTCCAGGGCTGCGCGCAGCAGCGCACGGGCGCCGCGCGGCAGGCGGCTAGCGCGGGCGCCATGCGGGCAGCGGCTGGGCGGCGCGCTGCGGCGCGTGCGCAGGAAATTTCTCGCGTGGGCGCGCGGCATTTTCGGCGGCCGAGGGTTGGTTTGCCCAGTAAGTTTGGGGTTCGTGGTTTGGCCGATTTTGATGGATTTTTCTATTTCTTTTCCTTCCTTTGGTGTGGGCAGATGCTGGATATGGGTGACTTGGGTTGGCTGTGACCTTGGTGCCGCTTGTTGGCTGTGGGTGAGCAGGGAGTGTGTGTGAGCTTGGTGTGTTGTGGCAGCTGTAGGGGAAGGTGAATTTATGTAATTGTGATGTGAGCATTTATTTGTAGTGTGCAGATTTGTGCTGGACTTGTGTGTGTGTGGATTTTTGGATTTAAGTGTGCTGATGGTGCTGTAGGTGTGTGGAGTGAGCCGTTGCGCGCTGGAAATTTTGTGTGGACTCACTGAGAACGGTACCCACTGAGAACTACTGTAGGATGTAGTTCTCACACCCTCTGTCGGTGACAGGTTGCTGAGGCTTTCTTCCGTCCCTGCTGGGCTTGACTGGACGGACCGAGGACAGGGAGTCGCATGATAGTTCCCTACCAGCATTGTTACTTTAGAGAGAGGTAGATGTACCATCCCGGATTGTGGGAGTTGGTTATGTTTCCTGTTTAGCTATCTCCCATTTGGTTCGTAGATGTTGTATAGGTGGACTTCTCTTTGTATCATCTGATTTTGGGAGATAGGCTTTGAGTTGTTGCAACTTTGTAGTTGAGAAAAATTTTATAGTACAGCTTTTTATCCGCTCTGATATCTGTGTAGCTGTAGTTTTGTCTTTTGCAGGCTTGACGCTTCGTCTGTACGGCAGTTTCCGTACAGATGGCGGATCTGTTAGCGAGCCTGGGTCGCAGTTTCGACCCCGGGGCGTGACAGATTAGAGTGGTATCAGAGCCTAGGATATAGTTCATTGACGACTTAGAAACCCTAGGCTTGTGGTTGGACATTAGGATGACTACGTGAGAGTCGTGACTTTTAGCGAGAGTCCAGATTGAGTTTTTACCTCTCCCTCGGGTTGGGATGAGTGATTTGATATGTTATTCTCTCAAAGTGATTATGTTGGCTGCAGACAACATAATACTTTAGGAAAGGATAACAAGTTTTAGACTCTCGCCGGATTGGGTCGTATGGTTGTTGTGTCCTAATGTTCGTTTTTGTTTCAGTTACCTGCGATGCCGCCGAGACGTCGTGCCGCGACGAGCGGGCATTTGACCTCAGCTGAGGAGCCCGGACGGCGGGCTGCCGAGCAGGCTGGGCAGAGTGAGGTACAGGATCTGCGGGCTCAGGGGGCCCAGATGTCGGAGGCGTTGCGGCGCCAGGAGAAGAACATGGAGCGTGTGTTGCACATGTTTGAGCTGAGAGCATCTCCCGGGGTATCGCCAGTAGTACTCCAGCCGCGACATTGTCGATTTCGACCCTGGTCGCACCACTGATGGTGCAGGAGCAGCGAGAGGTTGCCAACCGGTTATTCTACTTCCTCCAGTCCCATCCCCTGCAGATTTTGGGATTTAAGTTGGGGGCCTTGGGAGGCCGAGAACTGGATCGCTGCTATGGAAAAGCTGTTCAAGGATTGTTCATCCAGGAGAAGCATCAGGGCGCTTGATCTTGCGCCTTTCGTTTGGGACGCCGAGAGTTGGTGGCGTCGGGTTCGTCCTGTTGGACCACCGAGAGCGAGTTTCCGCGATGGTTGAGCAGTGGGCCCCTTGTCACCCAGGTTGAGGCTTCGGGGTTGTTTATGTTGAGAGGGGACTGCACCTGGATAACTATCTCATTGTGTATTCTCGGCGAGTGCCGACCGTAGATGCAGCGATTGGGCATGTGCGATGGATTGACCGAGGATCACTGATCACGTCCAGGAGGGACGGAGATCGAGGGACCAGCCCCAGTGAGAGAGTCTTCCAGTATTGCCTGATTTCGGGATAGTGGAGTGGATCGAGGTTGCCATGGTGCCAGCCTCAGGATCATGTGTCTCAGAGGAGACAGAGACCTGAAGGTTCTCGGCAGTCGAGGCGCCAGGATACTGGATTGGAGACCGAGATAGTGGTCGACATGGTTATGGAACCTTGCAGCCGGGGCTGTGCCCGGTTAGTGTTCAGGACCCGGTAGGGACTTTTTGAGCTTGCCTTGCGGTCAAGTGGATGGACTGAGGCCTGCGATTGTTAGTATTTGAAGAATCGAGTTCTCCAGCTGTGTTTGAACGGGTTAGCAGCCGGACCCGTCGTGGACATTTGGATTTATTCACGAAGTGGCTTAGAGCTTCAAGATCACTGGAGGTTAGTGCAGCAGCTCCCAAGAGGGGAGATGTTGGTTGCCTAATCGAGAGATGTACCTGCGGAACTAGATAGTTTTGGTTGCTAAGGAGCAACGGAGGATCTTTTTGCCTTTTTGGAGACTTCGATTTTTGGAAGCCACCAGCCGCAGAGGTTTATGTTTATAGACTTGAGGTTACGCGGGGAGTTTGGACCGTGATTTTCGTCTGATAGGAAGAAGTGTAATTGAACCCTCGCACTTTATCGGCTTTTCTTCGTTGGAGTCGAATAAGGATTTGAGCTATCAGAAGCAACCGAAGAAATTCTTACTTGTGAAGTTATGGAATTTACGGTTGGTTTTACCCGGTGAAGGTTCGGTGGTGCCAGTATGTTGAGTTAGAGCGACCACCTGAGAGCCGAGAGGATGAGTTTGGGTTGCCGATTGGTGGGCGCCAGGTTAGCGGATCGCTTGGTACTTGGTATGACTTCCTTTCCTAGTGGTTGAGATCAGAGTTTTGCACCCCTACTTGGTTGAGTTGGTGGATTGTGGTTTTGGGTTGCGGCCACAGCAGGGACAACTTCAACATCTCTCTCTCCTTGTTTTCCCGTTTTATCACCGAAAATAGCGGACGGAGCGAAAAATTTCGAAGGACTACTCCAGAAGTGGAGGCGATGCTGGAACCTGTTCTTGTTTGATCGGGGCGAAGGCATCGGTCCTTTGGAAATTTTGGACTTTTCGCTATTTTCGGCTGCTTTTCAATTGAGAGAGAGTTGGAGTTGATGATATCCCCGATGTAAGTTTCTTGGGGTAGGGTGTGTGTTTTGGTTTCGAGGACGAAACCTTTTAAAGGAGGGGAGAGTGTAAAGTACCGGGGCATTGGATAGCGCGCCGACCACACAGATGGCTTGGAGCAGAGAGTTGCCTTGGGCATGTTGCATTTGAGGTTACTGTTGATGCCGAGTTGATTCGGATCAACGCGGAAGCTCCAGCTCGATTCGGGGTTTTTCCGGGCTTTGTAGGCCGATTGAGGATGAGATTGGAAATTTCCGACTTCACCGTGGAGCGCCGGAAATTCAGGAACACTTGGAACAGGTGTACTTTCAGATTACAGCGAGGTTCGGGAGGTTCCGGACTGACGCGGAGGACCCGGAGGCAAAAAGTGAGTCGGAACTGGCAGTTTTGGAGCCGATATTTGATTTGAGCACCCCGACTCAACGGATAAGCTTTTTGAGGAGAAAAAGCTGTGGACACGTGTACTTTTGATTTACAGCGAGGTTCGGGAGGTTCCGGACTGACGCGGAGGACCCGGAGGCAAAAAGTGAGTTGGAACTGGCAATTTTGGAGCCGGTAATTGATTTGAGCACCCCGCCTCAACGGATGAGCTTTTTGAAGAGAAAAAGCTGTGAGCACGTGTATTTTCGATTTACAGCGGAGTTCGGGAGGTTCCGGGCAGCGGCGGAGAGCCCGAAGGCAAAAAGTGAGTTGGAGTTGGAGTTTTTGGAATTAATTAATTAGTTAATTAATTAATTAAAGCTTTATGCTTTATATAAAGGGCCCCAGCCTCCCTCTGCAGCAGAGAAAGAAAGGAAAAGAGAAAGAAAGGAAAAAGAGAAAGAAAGGAAAGGAAAAGAGAGAAGAAAGGAAGAAGATGAGGACTTGAAGGCATCTTGGATTTTTGGACTCGCCGTTGGAGGCCGCGTGGAGCTCGTGGGCGTGCGGCGAGCGGCAACGAGGTAAGCAAATTCTGATTCTTGGGTTTTTCGGAGGTTTATGCAGTTTTTTGGAGTTTTTGAGCTTTGAGGAATTTTTAATTGGTTTTTAAAATGCTAAAATCAGATTTTTGGGATTTTTCGGATTATTGGGGTTTTTTATAAAATTAGTGGTTTTGCCGTCGCCGGCGGCCGCGCGCGCGCGCAACGGCGCACGCGCGGCGCCAGGGTGCTGCTGTTGGCAGCACCCTGCGGCGACATGCCGCTGGGCGCGGCGCCGCGTGCAGCAAGGCGCGGCACGCGGCGCTGCCTGGCAGCGCGCAGGCGCGCGCGGCAGGGCCGCGCGCGGGTGCGCGCGGCACTGCCTGGCCGCGCGCAGGCGCGCGCGGCAGGGCCGCGCGCAGGGGCGCGCGACACTTCCTGGCCGCGCGCAGGCGCGCGCGGCAGGGCCGCGCGCAGGGGCGCGCGGTAGGGCCGCGCGCGGGTGCGCGCGGCACTTCCTGGCCGCGCGCAGGCGCGCGCGGCAGGGCCGCGCGTAGGCGCGCGCGGCAGGCGCGCGGCAGGGCCGCGCGCGGGTGCGCGCGGCACTTCCTGGCCGCGCGCAGGCGCGCGCGGCAGGGCCGCGCGCGGGCCTACGCGGGCCTGCGCGCAGCGCTGCTGGGCACCGCGCGCAGCGCCGCTGGGCGCTGCGCGGTGCGCTCCGGCACCGCGCAGCAGGCCGCTACGCGGCGCTGCTTGGTTTGGCGCCGAGCGGCGGGCCTCCCTCGTCGCGCGGCTGGGGTTTTCGCCGCTCGGCGTGCTCCCGGACGGCGGGCGACTCCTCGGTTTGCATGCCGGCGCCGTATTTTCGCCGTCGGAGCCCGTGGGTCGCCGTCGGCCGCTGTTTTTCGCCGTCGGCTGCTGCTGTTTTCGCTCGCAGATTTCTCGCTGTTTTCGCGCAGCTTTTCGCCGTTTTTCGCGAGCAGGTTGCGAGCAGTTTCGCAAGCGGTTTCGCTGTTTTCGCTCGCTGTTTTCGCGCAGGTTTTCGCCATTTTTCGCGAGCAGGTTGCGAGCAGTTTCGCAAGCGGTTTCGCTGTTTTCGCTCGCAGATTTCGCGCAGGTTTCCGCCGTTTTTCGCGAGCAGTTTGCGAGCGGTTTAGCGCGTTTTTCGAGCAGATTTCGCGAGCGGTTTGCGCAGTTTTCGCTGGTTTTTCGCAAGCTGTTTTTGAGCAGTTTTTGCGCCGACGGAGCTGTTTTCGCCGTCGGGCGCTGATTTTCGCCGACGGGCTGTTTTTCGCCGTCGGGCGCTGATTTTTCGCTGACGGAGGCTGTTTTCGCCGACGGAGGCTATTTTTCGCCGTCGGATGCTCGGTTTTGACCATTTTGATTGATTTTGCGATTTCCTCGCTTCTGGCAGCTTGCGGTGCGGTTTTAGCTTCCGCGGAGCGCGCGGTCGTGTGGTTGGTCGCCGCGTGCTCCGTTTCGCGTGCGGATTCTGGCATCGGGCTTCGTGTTGCGTGCGGACCCCTTGGAGGCCAGGTAAGCCCGCTGTGCCAATTGCAAGTGTCGACGAGCAATTGGTGGCTTTCCGAGGTGGGTTGGTTTTCTCTCCAAGTCTACGGACTTCCTTCTAATTCTATTATGATAGGATTGCATGCTAGTTTAAGTGTTTTCTTGGAACTTAACTAGCACCCCCATCATATGTGCATATGTTTGACCAGACCTATTGGAGAACCTTGATTTGGGCTAGGTTCCTTTATGCTTTAGACATCCCGCACTTTTCATATCCTTCGGGACTTAGAGTTTCCTCGCCCGGGTAGTGGGCTGAGTGGTCAGAGTGTTGTGGGACGGGTGTTGCACTCGGGCCCGGGGGGCCGAGTGGGGTCTGGTGGCTGGGTTAGGCCAGTGTTAGTGTTTTGGGGAACCGTTTCAGATAAACGGTGGTCCCGGGGGTTTTCCTTTCCGCTGTTCTTCTCGTCACCACCAGGTTGTGATCGTGGTGCACGTGTGTTAGCAGGACCTTGAACCCAGAACCTTTTTGGATGAATACATGATTTTGGTCAGCCAATGTTTCTTCCAAGCCTCGCAAGGTTGCCTGAGTCTGTTCTTGTGTGATAGGACGAGGGCATTAACCCTTCGAGGTTTGGGCGTAAAACTTGATTTCAAAAGGGTTTTCCTAAAAAGACTAAAAATCATTAATATGATGGATTTCTCTCAGATCGAATGGTTTTCTGAAATAAATGACATGGTTTCTTATAAACTTATCCACCCGAGCGGATTCGAGTGATCTGGGTTCTAAGGGCTGTTCTCTTTCTTGGGGATGTAGGTGTTAGTCTCCTGGGGTTTCGGACCCTTCGTAGATCTGGCTGTGGACCATCTCCAGCCGTGAGTTGTGTGTTGAGTTCAGTGGAGTTGTGTTGTGGGAGCCGTTGGGAGAGATGGTGGTCCCAGCTGTGTAGTACTTTCGTTGAGTGGGTCAGTGTTGTGAGATTGAGTCGTGGAGGGTTCTCCGACTGATTTGTGCTTTGAGCATCGAGATACCGATCTGTTTGATCGAGGACTATAGCCTGCAGGAGCCACTTGTGAGACAGTGATACTGATGTGATACTTGAGTTCGGTGGGGTCGCACCCCTCGAACCACGCCCCGGGTGCGTTGATGATTCCGAGCCTGATGAGGCTGCGATGATGATACCGAGCCTGACGAGGCTGCGTTGATGCATCTAGTTCATATACTAGAGGTCGCTTGATACCCCTGGCCGTGCTACCATAGGGTCACTGTGTGAGATATCGAGTTTGTCCGTTTGGACATCCTGGTTGATACACCAGGGGGCGCAGGCTTGACTCGACTGGACCCTGTGGGGCAGTCGCTGAGATTTGGGATACACTGAGAAAGTGATGGCGTAGCATGAGTCATAGTAGAGCGTCTTGGGCTTAGTACTTGTGACATATTGTCAGCAGTGAGTGACTGCATACCATCATCCATAGTCTCTTCTTATTGAGCATAGTAGATAGAGGCATGATAGCTGTAGATTCTTTTCCAGCTTATTTATATTATCATCAGTCTTTTCTCTATCTTATGCCTCTGGTAGACTTAGTGGGCAGACCGTGGTTCTTGGAGACGGTACCCACTGAGAACTACTGTAGGATGTAGTTCTCACACCCTCTGTCGGTGACAGGTTGCTGAGGCTTTCTTCCGTCCCTGCTGGGCTTGACTGGACGGACCGAGGACAGGGAGTCGCGTGATAGTTCCCTACCAGCATTGTTACTTTAGAGAGAGGTAGATGTACCATCCCGGATTGTGGGAGTTGGTTATGTTTCCTGTTTAGCTATCTCCCATTTGGTTCGTAGATGTTGTATAGGTGGACTTCTCTTTGTATCATCTGATTTTGGGAGATAGGCTTTGAGTTGTTGCAACTTTGTAGTTGAGAAAAATTTTATAGTACAGCTTTTTATCCGCTCTGATATCTGTGTAGCTGTAGTTTTGTCTTTTGCAGGCTTGACGCTTCGTCTGTACGGCAGTTTCCGTACAGATGGCGGATCTGTTAGCGAGCCCGGGTCGCAGTTTCGACCCCGGGGCGTGACATTAAATATTATCGAGGACTTGCGGGATTTAGATATTCATGATGATGAATAGTAGATGCTTATCTAAGGGACTTACCCTATGTGATTGTTAGCATGCTTGTTTAATTATACAATATTTGGCATCGAGATATGGAAGCTTGTGGAATGGCCTAGATTATGCAGATTGATATACCATCGTAGTGACCTTTTAGCATGCCTTGTTGCACATAGTCTTTTATTTTATGATTACTCGATGGAGTAGGAGGCTATATCTATGTGCGGGTATTATTCTGATCTTTCTTTTGACGGACCCTGGATTGTGGACAGGTGTAGTTCTTTAGGGATTTTGACATGTTGTTTATTCCTAGTGGATCTATTATATGCTTTACCCCCTTTCATTTCCTTGAGGACATATGCATGCTTGTATGGTCATCTAGTTAGGCCATCTTTTACTGCTACACTACTTATTGGAACTTGACTTAGGAGAAACCATGTTATCCTTTTCTCCTTCTTTATTAGTCAGGCGGTCTGTGTTGCTCGGGTACGAGCAGGGGTCTGGGGTAGTGTAGCCGGGACATTGGTGTTAGGGACGGGTTGTGCTGGATTGCGGTTGGCAGGGTTTTACGGCAACCGCGGATATTGGGCGGTTGACCGGACATTTATTTATGCACCAGATTGGTTATCAGATTTCTCTAGTGGGCGGAGGTTTCTACTTATTTAGTGTGCGGCCGTGCCGGTCAGGAGCCGGTCTGTTACTTATTTAGTGTGCGACCGTGCCGGTCAGGAGCCGTTCTGTTACTTATTTAGTGTGCGACCGTGCCGGTCAGGAGCCGGTCTGTTACTTATTTAGTGTGCGACCGTGCCGGTTAGGAGCCGGTCTGTTACTTATTTTGTGTGCGACCGTGCCGGTCAGGAGCCGGTTTGTTACTTATTTTGGGTGCGACCGTACCGGTCAGTAGTCGGTCTGTCACCTATTTTGGGATGCGACCGTACCGGTCAGTAGTCGGACAGTATTCCCGCAGATGAGTTCTTGAGTTCGACAGCAGAGCAGAGAGTACCGGGTTTTATACCGGTTCATTGGATTGGGTTTATTCGGTCAGATACTTTTATTGTTGCACTCGTGCCTGGGGGATGAGTGGAGTCTAGTAGCTGTGTTTAGACCAGTGCTAGTGTTGTTGGGAGCCGTTAGGTTTGACGGTGGTCCCGTGTCGTGTGAGTACTTTGACCGTTATGTGAGAGGTTGAGCATTTAGATAGAGGCATGATAGCTGTTGAGTGTCTTCAGCTTTCTTGTTCAGTTCTTACTGCATTGTTTATTTTATGTCTCTTGAGGACTTGGTGGGCAGACCGTCGGGCCTGACGGTGGTACCCAATGAGAACTCCCTTTTTGGTGTAGTTCTCACACCCATTGGGGGTTTTCCCCTTCCCTTTCTTTTCTCTCCTTTGTTTTGCAGAGTCTTAGCGGGTGTTGCTGATTCTGCGGTTGTTGATTGAGGCGAGGGAGTCGCGTGCTAGATCCCTACCCGTCGTTTGAGAGTAGCGGTACCCCTTCAGAGGAGAGCTTCAGTAGATTAGCTATTTTATTTTCCTCTTTTGAGAGACTGATGTAGTGAGGACATGACATATTTTGAGAGCCTGTACACTGATGTATTTATTAGAGATACCTCCCTGTTGAGTTCAGAGTTTTGTATATGAGGATATTGTATGATTATCATTTTTGGGAGATGGACATTGTCGTATTATTTCCAGTTGTACAGTGGTTGATTTTAGTTTTACAGCAGATTCCATTTATAGCTCTGATATATGTTAGCTGTAGTACTTTTCTTGCAGGTAGGACGCTTCGCTTATGCAAAGTTTGGCATAGGTGGCGGATCTGTTGGCGAGCCTGGGTCGCAGTTTCGACCCGGGGCGTGACAGATTAGGTTGGTATCAGAGACTAGGTTGTAGGTCATGGTGGACTTAGAAACCCTAGGCTTATGGTTTGACCCTTGGATTACTTCGTGAGAGTCGTGATTTATAGCGAGAGTCCTGATTGAGTTTTATACCTCTCCCAGGGGACGGAAGGAGTGATCGGCATGTTTATTCTCCTAAGTGATTATGTTGGCTGCAGACAACATAATGCTGTGGAACGGGTGACATGCTTTAGACTTTCGCTGTATTGGGTCGAGTGGCTTTTGTGCGCTGACTTGCAGTTTCGTCGTGGCGAGCTGTGTCTCCCCGACGCTGGGTTTTGACCCGTGTGCATCCTGTCATAGCAGTTGAGCTTGAGCGGTTGGTTTTGGGCCGGATACCCGGATTGAGGTTAGAGAGTTCCAGACCCAGATGACGGGATCGTCAGAGGCATATCAGCGACTGAGTGAGCAGCTGGTCTTGGTGACACAGTTGTCGGAGCACTGAGTAGCCCCCTCCGTGCCAATGTTAGTGTCGAGGCACCGAGGTAGGGTGGATAGTGGACAGCTGGTGAGCTGAGTGGACATGACCGATCTATTTAGCCAGATTTGGCAGATGAACCACCCCGATTCATAAGATTGAGCTTGGAGCCTTTGGAGGCCGAATCGTGGTTGGTGGTATTGGAGAGACTATTTGAGAGCCTCCCTGTACTAGAGAATTTATGCAGTTGCTTAACTGCGCGCTCCAGGTTCGAGGGACGAGGAGCATAGGATATGTGAGACTGGGAGTGGATTACGCCCGGATACCTTTTAGTTTATTCAGTCCCTCTGTTGCAGGTTTTGACACCTCGTTGGAGTAGGCATTGTGTATAAAGCGTGGTGCTGCAGTTCCTTTGGATAGGGATCTGCCGCCAGAGGCGAGTTCTGGATATTGGCGCTTGGCGCTGAGAGATGGAGGACAGATCGGCCGGCAGAGGCATTTCTGATTTCTTTTTTCAGGATAACGGGTTCCCGAGATGCCAGAGATCGGGCGGACCCCGATGGCAGCGTCAGTATTTTATCAGAGTGGCGCAGCGATAGCATGGATTGGTGATCCGCGGAGGGCCGCATTTGTCACCCCTGTGTGAGCGGAGATAGAGGTCGTGCTCCCTATGTGGTTAGTCTTGATTTTCTTTTCTTTCTTTTCTTCTGGCAGACTGAGCGACGACCATTTGCATCGAGCGAATAATCTGTGCCACCCGGTTGGAGGGCGCCACGGCAGTGGATCGAGTTGCTCAAGTGTGATTTCATTACAGTCATCGGAGTTAGAGCATGTTGATGCCGATATCGCTTGTGCATGGTTCAATAGAGCAGGGATAGCTTCGCGTGGGCCAAAGATGGGACTGTTGGCTTGTGCACGTGAGGACGAGGTTCCAGGTCACGTATAGCACATAGATGAGTGTTGCCAGTCCTGCCCAGTGCAGATAGGACCTTGGATTTGATCCATTGAGTTGTTAGTCCTTCATCAGCTCCGAGATGTTGATATGAAGTTGGTTAGGGATTGGGTATCCCAATGGCTTGCTATCATGGATTGTCGAGAGAGGACATGACCCTCCGTGGACCTGGTCAGGAGGAGTATGCTTATAGAGGAAGCTAGAGCACGACAGAGGTTGAGTCGTGGTCGTATCGCTTGGCTAGCGACTGTAGAGGAGGTGCCTACGGCGGCACCGGGACTAAAGAATATCTTCATCGCCCGTGTGATCCCGAGTGAGAGTCTATCTGAACTGAGATTGAAGCCGCTGTTTAGTGAGATTGAGATCGAGATAGTGATTGACGTGGTTTTAGAAACTGCGCCGACTTCGATAGCACCTCTTGGAGTATCACCCGTGAGACAGAGAGCTGTTAGCGCAGCTGCGGGATCCGATGGATTGAGAGGCCTGTGTGACCCAGTACCACGTCGTGGGAATACGACAGTGGGGATCTGAGACATTGATACTTGAGTATAATGCCACGCCGTTGGTACACGGCAGTGATGCCACGTTGTGAATACACAACGGTAAGGGTTCTATGATGGTTCGAACACAGACAGATTTGGATTGTGTTGCGGCAGATGCCCTTTGTGAGATTGGTAGCCTTATGGAACCTTACAGCCGAGGGCTGTGCCCTGGTAGTGTTCTGGACCCGGTAGGGGCATTATGAGCTTACAACACGGTCAAGTGGATTGGCTAAGGCCCTGTGGCCTTCACGATTTGAGGAATTGGGTATATTCCAGCTGTGTTTGAACGGGTTGGTAGCAGTGCCCGTCGTGGACATTTGGACTTATTTCCGAGGTGACATAGAGCATGAGGAGCACTTGAGGATAGTGCTGCAGCTTCTAAGAGAGAAGAAGTTTTTGCCAAGTTAAGAGATTATACATTTGACTTCGGAAGGTTTTGTTGTTAGGCCATGTGTTTACAGCTGCAAGAGTGACAGTTAACCCGACAAGGAGTGATGCCGTTTGGGAATTAGCCTAAGCCTATGATAGTGACAAAGGTCAGAAGCTTTTTGACTGAGTAGTGGCGGTGAAGCTTCGAGGAGATAAAGCTGAGGATCATATCAGCATTGATTTGGATGATTGCCGGTGGGCAGAGTCATTCGAGATGTAGGATTGATCTGGTAGTGTTATCCCGGTGAGGACTTTATAGTCATGGACGCCTTGTGTAGGCAAGCAGTGCAGCCTTGGAAATGAGATGGTCGATCTGTGGGTGCCACTTTTGAAACTTGAAATTTGAGAGTTGGAATTTGGGGAATGTTCCGGAAGTTGAAATTCTTTCCCTGTAAAGGGATGTGAGAGTGCATTTGTGGAATTTTGAGCGTTTTGGTTGCTAAGAAGCAACGGAGGAGTTATGCCTATTGGAGGCTTGGAGTTTTGGATTTGTAGACCCTGACTTTTGGAAGCCACTAGCCGTAGGAATATTTATATAGATTTGAGTTTACACAGGAAGTTTGGTCCGCGAGTAATTATCTGGCTGGAAGAAGTATATTTGATCCCTGGCATGTTTTGGATCTCATTTCCTTAGAATTGGACGAGGATTGAGCTATCAGGATCGACCGATGCAATTCTTGCTTCTGAGACAGAAGAATTGTGCAGTCGAGTTACACCTTTGGGAAGGTTCAGTGGAGCCATCATGATGAGTGAGAATGACCACCTGAGAGCCTGAGGATGAGTTGAGGATCTCCCCCCCCCCCCCATTTGATTGAGTCACCCTCCTAAGTATTGGATTGTTCTGGTTTCGAGGACGAAACCTTTTTTAAGGAGGGGAGAGTGTAGAGTACCGGGATTTTGTATAGTGCACCGACCTCGGAAGATGGCGTGGTGCGGAGAAATCGCCTCGGGCGTGTTCTTATCATGTTTACAGATGAGTTCGGGTTGATTCGGATCAACGCGGAAGCCCCAGCTTGATTCGGAGTTTTTCGGGCATTGTGCGCCGATAGAGGACTGGTTTTGGGAAAGCCTCGACTCCACAGTGGTGTACAGAAAAATTGGGAAATACTTGGAACAGGTGTACTCTATGATTACAGCGGAGTTCGGGAGGTTCCGGACTGACGTGGAGAACCCGAAGGCAAAAAGTGAGTTGGAGTTGGCAATTATGGGAGCCGGTTTTTGGATTGAGCACACCGACTCTACGGTTGAGCTTTTTGAGTGGGGAAAGCTCTGGACATGTGTATTTTCAGATTACAGCGGAGTTCGGGAGATTCCGGACTGATGCGGAGGCCCCGAGGGCAAAAAGTGAGTTGGAGTTGGCTAATAAGGAATTAATTAATTAATTAAATTATTTATTTGGAGTTTTTCCTGTGAAGGAATTAGAGAAAGAAAGGGGTTTAAGAAAGAGTTTGTATTTGGGATGAGATATTTTTGGATGGAAAGATTAAATGGACTTTTAATTAATTTGTTTCTTGTTTCCTGTCAAGCACCCATCCCCCCCCCTTAATTAGCCTCACTTAATTAGCCTCCACGTCACTTGTCTTCATCCCTGTAAGAAAATAGAGGAAAAAGAAAGAAGCAGAGAAATGGAAGAAAGAAGAAGAAGGAGAGAAGAAGATGTTGAAAGAGAATGTGAAATGGTGGAAAAGAGAGGATTTTGAATGGGAGTTGTGATGGTGGACCTCCTGCTAGAAGCCGAGCGGAGCACGCGCGTCGAGCCTATTGCGAGGTTGGTAGCTGATTTTGAGAGCTCGGTTTTTATTTGGCTATTTTGCTGTTGGAGGACTATTTGTCCTTTGTCGAGTGGCTGCAGGAGGAGGAGGTGGCCGCGTGGGCGCGGACTGCTGCGTGGGCGCCGCGCGCAGCAGGCGCTAGGCTGCTGCGCGCGCGCAGCAAGGCGGGTGCGCAGCAGGGTGCTGCGCTCCGGGCCCCAGGGTGCCGCGCAGCATGCGGGCGCGCCAGGGCGCGGCGCAGTAGGCGGGCGCACCTGGGCACCGCGCAGCATGCGGGCGTGCCAGGGCGCCGCGCAGTAGGCGGGCGCGCCTGGGCACCGAGCAACAGGGCGGGCGCGCCAGGGCGCCGCGCTGCAGGTGTGGGGCGCCGCGCTGCAGGTGTGGGGCGCCGCGCGGCACGCCAGGTGCCGCGCGGCTGGTGTGCTGGCGCCGCGCGGCAGGCACCTGGTGCCGCGTGGCATGCTCCAGGGCTGCGCGGAGCAGCGCGCGGGCGCCGCGCGACAGGCGGCTAGCGCGGGCGCCATGCGGGCAGCGGCTGGGCGGCGTGCTGCGGTGCGTGCGCAGGAAATTTCTCGCGTGGGCGCGCGGCATTTTCGGCGGCCGAGGGCTGGTTTGCCCAGTAAGCTTGGGGTTCGTGGTTTGGCCGATTTTGATGGATTTTTCTATTTCTTTTCCTTGCTTTGGTGTGGGCAGATGCTGGATATGGGTGACTTGGGTTGGCTGTGACCTTGGTGCCGCTTGTTGGCTATGGGTGAGAAGGGAGTGTGTGTGAGCTTGGTGTGTTGTGGTAGCTGTAGGGGAAGGTGAATTTATGTAATTGTGATGTGAGCATTTATTTGTAGTGTGAAGATTTGTGCTGGACTTGTGTGTGTGTGGATTTTTGGATTTAAGTGTGCTGATGGTGCTGTAGGTGTGTGGAGTGAGCCGTTGCGCGCCGCAAATTTTTTGTGGACTCAAGGGATTTAATCGAGCTTCCGGGGATTTTATTCGAGATTCACAATAGTGTGTGCGCGCACGCCGCGGTCTGACGTTTCTGCAGATTTTTGGCCGGGAGCGGTTCGGCGCTTCACCAACTTCAGCGATTGCCTGCGGAAAGCGTTCCAGGTGGGTGTTTTGTTCCTAGAACCGGTGGACGGTTCTCTAATTCTTATATTAGAATGCATGCATGTTTACGGTACAATAATTATATGTTATTGTGAGGTAAGCTAGGAAGGATGATTGTTTAAGGGAATTGCAAGATTAATATTCATGTTAAATATTATCGAGGACTTGCGGGATTTAGATATTCATGATGATGAATAGTAGATGCTTATCTAAGGGACTTACCCTATGTGATTGTTAGCATGCTTGTTTAATTATACAATATTTAGCATCGAGAGATGGAAGCTTGTGGAATGGCCTAGATTATGCAGATTGATATACCATCATAGTGACCTTTTAGCATGCCTTGTTGCACATAGTCTTTTATGTTATGATTACTCGATGGAGTAGGAGGCTATATCTATGTGCGGGTATTATTCTGATCTTTCTTTTGACCGACCCTGGATTGTGGACAGGTGTAGTTCTTTAGGGATTCTGACATGTTGTTTATTCCTAGTGGATCTATTATATGCTTTACCCCCTTTCATTTCCTTGAGGACATATGCATGCTTGTATGGTCATCTAGTTAGGCCATCTTTTACTTCTACACTACTTATTAGAACTTGACTTAGGAGAAACCATGTTATCCTTTTCTCCTTCTTTGTTAGTCAGGCGGTCTGTGTTGCTCGGGTACGAGCAGGGGTCTGGGGTAGTGTAGCCGGGACATTGGTGTCAGGGACGGGTTGTGCTGGATTGCGGTTGGCAGGGTTTTACGGCAACCGCGGATATTGGGCGGTTTACCGGACATTTATTTATGCACCAGATTGGTTATCAGATTTCTCTAGTGGGCGGAGTTTTCTACTTATTTAGTGTGCGATCGTGCCGGTCAGGAGCCGGTCTGTTACTTATTTAGTGTGCGACCGTGCCGGTCAGGAGCCGGTCTGTTACTTATTTAGTGTGCGACCGTGCCGGTCAGGAGCCGGTCTGTTACTTATTTAGTGTGCGACCGTGCCGGTTAGGAGCCGGTCTGTTACTTATTTTGTGTGCGACCGTGCCGGTCAGGAGCCGGTCTGTTACTTATTTTGGGTGCGACCGTACCGTTCAGTAGTCGGTCTGTCACCTATTTTGGGATGCGACCGTACCGGTCAGTAGTCGGTCAGTATTCCCGCAGATGAGTTCTTGAGTTCGACAGCAGAGCAGAGAGTACCGGGTTTTATACCGGTTCATTGGATTGGGTTTATTCAGTCAGATACGTTTATTATTGCACTCGTGCCTGGGGGCTGAGTGGAGTCTAGTAGCTGTGTTTAGACCAGTGCTAGTGTTGTTGGGAGCTGTTATGTTTGACGGTGGTCCCGTGTCGTGTGAGTACTTTGACCGTTATGTGAGAGGTTGAGCATTTAGATAGAGGCATGATAGCTGTTGAGTGTCTTCAGCTTTCTTGTTCAGTTCTTACTGCATTGTTTATTTTATGTCTCTTGAGGACTTGGTGGGCAGACCGTCGGGCCTGACGGTGGTACCCACTGAGAACTCTCTTTTTTGTGTAGTTCTCACACCCATTGGGGGTTTTCCCCTTTCCTTTCTTTTCTCTCCTTTGTTTTGCAGAGTCTTAGCGGGTGTTGCTGATTCTGCGGTTGTTGATCGAGGCGAGGGAGTCGCGTGCTAGATCCCTACCCGTCGTTGGAGAGTAGCGGTACCCCTTCAGAGGAGAGCTTCAGTAGATTAGCTATTTTATTTTCCTCTTTTGAGAGACTGATGTAGTGAGGACATGACATATTTTGAGAGCCTGTACATTGATGTATTTATTAGAGATACCTCCCTGTTGAGTTCAGAGTTTTGTATATGAGGATATTGTATGATTATCATTTTTGGGAGATGGACATTGTTGTATTATTTCCAGTTGTACAATGGTTGATTTTAGTTTTACAGCAGATTCCATTTATAGCTCTGATATCTGTTAGCTGTAGTACTTTTCTTGCAGGTAGGACGCTTCGCTTATGCGGAGTTTGGCATAGGTGGCGGATCTGTTGGCGAGCCTGGGTCGCAGTTTCGACCCCGGGGCGTGACAGATTAGGTTGGTATCAGAGCCTAGGTTGTAGGTCATGGTGGACTTAGAAACCCTAGTGTAGAATACCGGGATTTCGGATAGCGCACCGACCTCGTGAGATGGCGTAGTGTGGATAAATCGCTCGAGCGTGTTCCCTTTTGGATTACAGATGAGTTTGGGTCGACGCAGATCTACGCGGAAGCCCCAGCTTGATTGGGAGTTTTCCGGGCATTGTGCGCCGATAGAGGACTGGCTTCGGGGAAGCCTCGACTTCACCGTGGAGTGCAGAAAATTTGGGTATACTTGGAACAGGCGTACTTAGAGTTTACAGCGGAGTTCGGGAGGTTCCGGGCTGACGCGAAAGATCCGAGGGCAAAAAGTGAGTTGGAATTGGCAATTTTGGAGCCGGTTTTTGGATTGAGCACACCGACTCCACGGTTGAGCTTTTGAGGAGAAAAAGTTGTGGACATGTGTATTTTCATTTTACAGCGGAGTTCGGGAGGTTCCGGACGGAGGCGGAGGCCCCGAAGGCAAAAAGTGAGTTGTTGGGGGGCTTTATGGATTATTTAATTAATTTAATTAATTGAAAACTTGGGTCTGTGAGGTATGGATTAAAAGAAAGAGAGAGATTGAGAATGGATTTTGGTGGTTGGAGATATTTTTGTTGGGCTTTAAATGCTGCCCACCCACCTCAATTAATTAGGCATGGCTTCCCCCCTAATTAATAAGTCGCCACGTCATCGTCTCTTTCAACCAAGTGAAATAGAGGAAGTGGGGGTGAAGCAGGGGAATGGAAGAATGAGAGAAATGAAGAAGAAGAAGAAGAAGAAAGGAAGGAAAAGTGAGGGATTAGAAGAGCTTTGATGGAGAGAACTTTCTGCATGGAGCCGCGGCACCAAGCGGAGCGTAGCGCGTGCGCGGAGCCTCTTTAAGGTATGTGCAGTTTTTGGTGTTTTTAGAGTGAGAGAAGGTGAGCTCGGTTTTGTGAGAGGTTGAGCTTGGCGGAGCTGTAGGTGGACTGGATGTCCTCTGTGGGTGTGGCTTCGGGAGGTGGCAGTGCGGGGGCAGGGGCGCGCGGCCAGCGTGCACGGCTGCGCGGGCGCGCATAGGCGCCACGCGCAGCGCGCGCTGCTTGCGAGCGCGCCAGGGCACCGCGCGCTGCACGCGTGCGCGCCTGGGCGCCGCGCGCAGTGGAGGCGGCGCCGCGCGGCTGGCACCTGGCACCGCGCGGCACGCGCCAGGGCCGCGCGCGGCAGTGCTTGGGCGCCGCGCGGCAGGCGGCTAGCGCGGGAGCTTGCGGGCAGCGGCTGGCCGGTGCGCGGTGACGCGTGCGCAGGAAATTCCTCGCCCGACGCGGGGCGTTTTCGACGTCCGGGGCTGTCTCCTTGCCGACGGACGCGCGCTTTGTGGCAGAGCTTTGCTGACTTTGGTTTCCTCCTTCTCTCTCTGTGTTGGTGCAGTATCTTCGGTGCACGCGACGAGCTTGGTGCCGCGCGGGGGTTTGGGACCGGCAGTAGCGGCACGTGGATCACCCTCAAGTTAATTGGATTAATTGTGCAAGTTGGTAGTGTGTAAGGCTGAATTAAGGGAATTGTATATGTGCACTTTACTAATTGATATGCAAATGGAGTTTCGTGCTGTGTGAGTTTTTATGGAAGCAGGGTGTGCTGGGGAGGTTTTGTATGTGATGTTTTATGTTGGGTTTGTGTTTTGAGTGGACTGTGGGATACTCGGAGCTTGCAAATTATGTATTTGGAGCCTGGCAAGTGTATTTGAGCAGTGAGTTGAAGCAGTTTGTGTATGTGAGCATTTGTGATTAAGTACACATTAGTTTAAGTTGTTATGGGAACTTACGAGTTGGTGTTGGAACTTGAGTGCTGGGAGTTTGTGGAGTGTACATGAGAGATGAACATGAAAGTTGGTGAATATGTAATTGTGGTTGGATGAACTTTTGTTGTTAGTGTGCTGCTTGTTGCCTGGAGATTTTATGTGTGTGCTAAGTGCTTGATGAGGATTGTGGAAGATTAAATATTTGAGGAATGCTATGGGCAGAGGCTTAATGTTGGTACTTTGGTGGTGGATTTATGGTACTTGAGCTGTCACGCCCCGGGGTCGAAACTGCGACCCGGGCCCGCCAAACAGATCCGCCACCTATGCCAACCTGCATAGGCGAAGCGTCCTACCTGCAAGAAAAGTACTATAACTAAACAGATATCAGAGCTATAAATAAAAATCTGCTGTAACTAAAATCAATCACTGTACAACTGGAAATAGAACAACACTGTGTGCCTCCCAAAATAATAATAATAATACAATATCCTCAAGTACAAGCTCTAAACCCAACCGGGAGGTAACTCCAATATACAACAGTGTACAGTCTCTCAATACAAAATATCCTCACTACAATAGTCTCTCAAAAGAGGAAAAAGAAACAACTAATGCACTGATGATCTCCTCTGAAGGGTACCGCTACTCTCCAACGACGGGTAGGGATCTAGCTCGCGACTCCCTCGCACGATCAACATCCGCAGAGTCGGCAACACCCGCTAAGACTCTGCAAAACAAAGGAGAGGAGAGAAAAAGAGGGGGGAAACCCCCAAAGGGTGTGAGAACTACACCAAAAAGGGAGTTCTCAGTGGGTACCACCGCCAGACCTGACGGTCTGCCCACCAAGTCCTCAAGAGACAAAACTAACCCAAGTCATAAGACTGAAATGAGTAGGCTGGAGACTCTCGACAGCTACCCTGCCCCTAACTAAAGGCAAAAAGGGGGAGAACCAAACAGTGGTATGCAACCACTAGCACATGAAGTGCACCATTGACCCAATCGAGCTGACTGCCACATCTGGTCCAGTCAAACCTGCGCCCACCTACAACCACCTCCCGCTGACGGGCAGGAATTACGTAGGGCGTCCAAACGGACTAGCTCGCTATCGAGTAGAGGATCATGCAGGCTATGGTCAAAACCCACGCTCTCTCTCAGAACGGATAGAATCAAGATGCTCAACCTCTCACACAGCGGTCAAAGTACTCGCAACAACACGGGACCACCGTCAACCAGACGGCTCTCAACAATACTAGCACTGCTCTAAACTCAACTACCAGTCTGCACTCGGCCCCCAGGCACGAGTGTAACAATAAAAGTATTTGACCGAAATAAACTCAATCGAATGAACCGGTATAAAACCCGGTACTGCCTGCTCTGTCACCAATCTCCCGAACTCAGTATCTCCACTGTCCAAATGACCGGAACCCAACACGGTCTGACCGGCACCCGACACGGTCTTACCGGAACCCAACACGGTCTGACCGGAACCCAACACGGTCTGAAGCCTACTCCGGAGCGGCACTCGAGGGGAGCTACCCACACGAGTAAAGCATCTCTGTCATCAATGTCACCAGTATCTCTAAACGGCAGGGCTTGATCATCAATCTGATCAAAGTGGGAAAACTCAACCACCAAGGAAAGACCCGACCTCAATCGGATGCACTAAACGATAAGTGGGAAACTCCATCCACTAAAGAAAACTGATACCCAATCAGGTGCATAGAGAAACATCCGGTCAACCGCCCAATATCCGCGGTTGCCGCAAAGCCCCACAACTAAGCCAACCTGTCCCAGACACGAAGTCCTGACTACCCTATCTAGACCCCTGCTCGAACCCGAGCAACACTGACCACTTGACTAGCAAAGGCGGAGAAAGGAAAAGCATGGTTTCTCCTAAGTCAAGTTCCCATAAGTAGTGCAGCAGTAAAAGTGTGATGACCTGGATCTCTGCAGAGCTGTGGTAGAGTCATTGGTGACATCTGGGGAGCCTGTACTGTGTGTTGGAGGTGTTTGTGCACCAATTGGGCAATTGTGGCGGACTTCGGGCTTATTGGATCACGTGGGTGATCAATGGACTCCGTTGGATTGTTAGAAGTGGTTTTGCGCGATGCGGATATTAAAAATGGACTCAGCGCGAAGTTTGGACCAAGGAATACCTTTCCGGATGCCTTCGGCAAATTTTGGAGTTGGAATTTGGCAAAATGGACGTCAAATTCGGATTCAGCGCGCGAAAACGGTCAAAACGGACTACCCACTTGTTATTTTTGAGCTTCGGGTACTGTTCATGCCGGAACAGTGTTCCCGGCGGCGGCGGCAGCGGCGGAGCAGCCGCAGGCAGCGCGGCGGATGGTGGCGCGGGCCGCCCGGTCCACGCGGCAGGCGTGCACCGGGGGCGGGACGCGTGGCGGCTCGGGAGTGGGCCGGTCCGCGGGGCGGGGTCTACGGAGAGTGCGGGGCGCACGGTGGACCGGGGGGTTGGACACGTGGCATTACTGGATTGGTCGGTGCAGTGGACTTGGTCTACGGAGAAGTGCGGGGCGCACGGTGGACCGGCGGGACACGTGGCGTCTTCTGGTTGGCGGGCTCATGCAGGCTGGGTCCACGGAGGTGCACCGGGTGCCTCGGAACAGTGCGTGGCAGGCGGGCACAGGCGGCGGGCGCAGGCGCACGTGGGCGCGTTGACGCGGGGTTCCCGCGCGTGGGCCGCCACGTGTCGAGCTCCGCGTGGGCCACGCGGCGGGGCGTGAGCGGGGGGTTCCGCTGTAGCCTGTTGAGGGGGCGACGTGGAGGCCCGGGAGGATTTCGGGCGCGCACAGTGTTGGGCCGGGCCCAACACTGTAGCCGCCCGAAATCGGGAGCGCCCGGAAACGGGGACACATTGGGAATTTTCAGATTTGTTTCCAGCAATGTATTTAAAGGCCGAGTTCAACCGAGGAGAACTTCTTCTCCGCGCGGATTTTCACAGTGCCACCTTCACGAGTTTTTCTTCATCTCCCTGTGGCGGATCAATCTGCAGAGTTCCAGATTTTTCAGCGGCACGCATCCCGAGGTTACCATTTTTACGGCGCGGCGCGACGCTCGTTCGTTGGTGGTCTTCTTCGTCGCGTTTTGGTGCGAGGACTCCCCCGGCTTACCCCGAGCACCTTTTTCTGTGATTCTTGTGCCGTTGGCTTCACGACAGGTAGGGCTATGTTTCCCATGTTTACTGATTTTTCCCATTCCGAGCTTTTCATGGATTTTTCGGATCATCTTGTGACCTCATTTTCTAGGCGGAGTTTTGGGGCAGCGGTGTGGTATTTTGGCGATATCTTCGCGCACAGGCATCGGATTGGGGCGATTCAAGAGGCGATTTGCATCTACACATCACGAGGAATATGCCCAAATTTTCTTGGAATTTCTGAATATTTCTCGAAGGTGAGGAATATCTGTGAACAGTAGTTATTGCTACAGTTTTTGAGAGTAGTTTAATTCGGGGTGGTTCCCTTGTCGGAATTGTTTCTCAGTGTAGGAAGCTCGGAATTGAGCGTGCAGGTACTCGTTTCGACGGGTTCGTCGCGAGGATCGTGAGAGTATTTTTCTTGGAATTTTCTGGGCACTTCTCGCAGGTAAAAACAGGGCATCTTTGGGACTGAATTCTGGACAGCATGTATTGGTACTTGTGTGCTTATTTGTGTGTATGGTTGGGGTAATTTTGTACAGCGATCGCGGCGGCTGATTGGTTTGGGCGAGAGCACTTCTTGGACTTGGAATTAGCGATCAAGGTGGGTGGTTGTTGCTTACCTCTATTTTGACATGCTCACTAGGAATATTAGAGTGATCTCTCTTTTTGGACATGCATGCTTAAGTCATATACTATTGTGGATATCTGATAGTGGTTGGAATTTATACATGTTGGTATGGATGGAATGTTAGCAGTTAACCTTGCATGTGGATTGGAATGTATATCACGGGCTTTATGATTATCTGACAGTGGTTGGTACTAGTTGAGGATTTTATGACATGCATAGGTGGATAGTGATGCTTTATTATGGAATTTGGATCATAGACATGTGTGGTTGGATAATGTTTTAGCATGATGGTTATATCTATGCGGCTCTATTAATTGTTACACATGTGGAACCACTTGGTCGCCTTTTTCTTTATTTTCTTGAGAACACTTGCATGCTTGTTTGGACATCTAGGTAGGCCATCTTTTATCGCTACACTTTCATGCTGGAACTTGACTTAGGAGAAACCTTGTTTGTTTCTTTCTCCTTTTCGTTAGTCAGGTGGGTTGCTCGGGTTTGAGCAGGGGTTTGGGATAGTGTAGCCGGGGCCTGGATTATGGATCATGGGTTTTGGCGGCGACCGCGGATATTGGGCGGTCGACCGGATGTCGGTTATAGGACATCGGTGATAGAGCATGATTATGGACTAGAGGGTTTTGTGGCAACCGCGGATAGTAGGCGGTTGGCCAGATGTCGGATGTGGGACATGTTTGTGATTGTGGGTTATTCCGGCGACCGCGGGTATTGGGCGGTTGACCGGAGGTCGGTTTGTTAGACCTGGTCGTGGATTGTGGGGTGTTGCGGCAATCGCGGATATTGGGCGATTGACCGGATGGTTACTCTTGCATCTGATTGGGAATCAGTTTTCTTTTAGGGAAGGTTGTGTTCCACTGGGGCTTTATAGTTGTGATCCAATCCTGCTTTTATCACCGGCGCGGTTATTGCCCGATGATGCTTTTTATTACACCGGCGCGGTTATTGCCCGGGTGATGCTTTACTCGTGTGGGTGTTTTTGTAAACCTCTCATTTGGGATTTATCACTAGGCCTATTAGAGTGCTCTTGATTTTGCTGTTAGTAAATCTGTGGAATGGACCTAGCATGCTTGTATGAAGTCCTGGTTTCTTTGTTGATAATCGCATTGTTAGAAAACTACAAGTTAATTAATGGTGAGTCCATGCTTTAAACATGTAGTAGAATTACTTGGAATTTATGCTAAATCCCTGTCTTGTTGATTGATTAAATGAAAGGCTGAGGTATGTGGTTAGGGTACTTAAAATGGTTCAACGAGTTAATGACTTTTGCATGCTTGAATGGTCACCTAGATAGGCCACCTTCTTTTCTGCTACACTATCATGCTGGAATTGACTTAGGAGAAACCATGTTGCATTCTTTCTTCAGTCACTTAAACATAGGGGATATTATGCTCGGGTCAGAGCAGGGGCTGGGATAGTGTAGGCAGATACTTGGGTTTCGGGGAGAGGGTTTTGGGCTTCCTTCGGGAGACGGTACTTTTCCTTATAGAGCTGAGTGCGCAATTTACAGACTTGAGACCCTGGGACTCCTGTCCCATATCGGTGTTATGCGTAGGCTGGCATACCCGATTGGCAGACATTGAGAACCCTACCCCTTATCGGTGCTATGCGTTGGCTGGCATACCCGATTTAGCAGACCCTGGGACTCCTGTCCCATATCGGTGTTATGCGTAGGCTGGCATACCCGATTTGGCAGAACATTGAGAACCCTACCCTTATCGGTGCTATGCGTAGGCTGGCATTACCCGATTTAGCAGACCCTGGGACTCCTGTCCCATATCGGTGTTATGCGTAGGCTGGCATACCCGATTTGGCAGACATTGAGAACCCTACCCTTATCGGTGCTATGCGTAGGCTGGCATACCCGATTTGGCAGACATTGAGACTCCTATCCCACACCGGTGTTATGCGTAGGCTGGCATACCCGATGTGGCAGGCTTCGATTTTCTGATGCATAAATTTAGCTATCTTTAGCTGGGCAGGTAGAGGCATTGTAGTGGTAGATTTCCCTTTTGGTAGCGGTTTCATTTCTTACCACTCTCTTTATTCTTTAGCCTCTGGTTGACCTAGTGGGTGTGTCAGAGTTTGAGGGATTTACCCACTAGGGGAGGCTACTGGTTACTAGTAGTTCTCACCCCATTCTTCTTTCCTCTTTTGCTCTTCCTTGTTTGCAGTGTCCTTCTTCGGGTTGCTGCTAGGCTTTCAGCGGCGGGTCGAGGAGAGAGGACGGCTGAGTAGATAGATCTCGAGGCAGGATGAGCGTGTTAGCTGGACTGTTGGTGTACCACAGGTTTTCCTCAGGACGGTTGTACTCTTTCATTTGGGACGGCTTTTGCCAGCAGGTTGTATTTATTTTGGTGAGCTGGGAGAGACAGATGTATCATTATACAAATTGTATTGTATTTTATTTCCAGCTTCAGTCTGAGATGTATTAGTTTTAGTTCAGCTCTGTTTTATTGCTCTTTATTGTTATCTCTTATATCTGAGCAGGCTTGGCGCTTCGTGTACACGGGAAATACCGTGTGCACGGCGGATCTGTAGACGGGCCCGGGTTCTGGTTACACCCGGGGCGTGACAGATTAGGTGGTATCAGAGCTTAGGGATAGGTCATTTGGGACTTAGGAAACCCTAGGCTTTTCGGCGGACCCTAGGATGTTTGTGCGTGAGAGACGCGACATTTTGCGGAAGTCGGTGATTTATTTGTTTGACTTCTCATGTGAGTGAAGAGGGATCGACATATCCTATTTTTGTGGGACAGTTATGTTGGCTGCAGACAACATTAAAGTTAGAAAAATAGAGGGATGTCTTTGACTTTCGCTAGATTGGGTTCGAGTGTTTGGGGTGTGCTGATTTGCGGTTTTGTCGTGGTGAGCTGGTGTCTCCCCGACGTTGGGGCCCTGACCCGGGTGCACCTTGGTGCGGTAGTTGGGTTCAGAGCTGGTTGTTTCGGGCCGGATACCCAGATTGGAGTCTGAGAGCTCCGGACCCGAAGGGTCGGTGCTTGTGTTGGCGGCAGATCAGCAGAGCGGTGCACAGTTGTCGGATCAGGCGCAGTTGACACAGTGTCGGAGCGGTGACCACAGTTGTCGGATCAGCGCCAGTGAACCAGTTGTCGGAGCAGTGACACAGTTGTCGGGTCAGCGCAGTGGCACAGTTGTCGGATGTGGTGACCACAGTTGTAGGAATCAGCGCAGTGACACAGTTGTCGGCGTGGTGACACAGTTGTCGGGTCAGCGCAGTGGCACATTTGTCGAGTGGTGACACAGTTGTCGGGTCAGCGCAGTGGCACAGTTGTCGGAGCGGTGGCACAGTTGTCGGAAGTGGTGACACAGTTGTCGGATCAGCGCAGTGGCACAGTGGTCGGAGTAGCGAGTAGCCCCTCCGTGCCGACGTTTAGTGTTGGGGCACCGAGGTAGGGTGGCCAGTTGACAGCGGGTAAGCTGTGGGATTGCTTTGATCGAAGTGAGCCAGTTTTGGCGGATGAGTCATCCCGATTTGTGGGAGTGGAGTATGGAGCCCTTGGAGGCAGGGTCTTGTTCGGTGGGGGATAGAGATTACTTGAAGGTCTTTATGGCAAGAGTTAACGCAGTTGCTGAACTGCACGCTCCATGTATAGAGGGACGGGGCGCATAGATGTGAGTGTCTGAGACGTGGATTGCGCCAGGATACTTGTAACTCATTGGGTCCCTCCAGTAACGGATTTAGGACGCCTCATTGGAGTAGGCGCGGGTGTGGAGCGTGGTATTGTAGTTCCTTTGGATTGGGATCTACGCCTGAGGCTAGTTCTGATTGAGGCGCTTGGCGCCGGGTGATGGAGGACAGATCAGTCGGTGGAGGCATTCTCGATTTCTTTTTTTTTTTTTTCAGGATAGTGGATTTCTGAGGCCAGTCGGAGCACATATGTTACAGCGTCCGGTGTGGTGGTACTTGTTGGGCTGGCGGGTTCAGTTTTCTTTCGCGGCGGTTGATTATGCCGCGAGGACAGTTTTCTTGGGGGCAGCCAGGCCCGGAGGTGTTGGTGTACTTGGGTTGCTTGAGGTTATCTTCGCCTCTATAGTTTTGACTTCGGGAGCGAGGCGGATGTTTCGCTGTGGATGAGTAGACTTTTGGCTGGGTGCTGATGCAGGAGAGTCGGGGAATTGCTTCTACATCCCGACGGTTTAGAGATTTGAGAGCAGAGGTCTACGTGATCAGTTGGGGGGCTTATATTGGATACCTTGGGAGTCCAGAGGTATGGGGATCGAGCATTTGTGCCGATGGACTTGTGGTTGGATTATTTGAGACCCCGGGAGGAGCGATGCTTGTACCGATGCAGACTACTTGTAGCTCGAGCGGTTAGCCCCGCTGTACTTGGATGAGGTGGTGCGGTTTTTTCTGGAATGCCCGCCTCTGTTTGTTCCTTGTTAGAGACCCGAGGGTTGTATCGCGTCTCTGGAGGAGGTATTAGACAGCTTTGGGAGCTTTAGTGGTGGACGATTGGATTTTTACCCCTCTTTTGGTTTGAGGTTTCGGGTTGAGGATTGATTTTAGTTTCGAGGACGAAACTTTCTTTTAGTGGGGGAGGATGTGATGACCTGGATCTCTGCAGAGCTGTGGTAGAGTCATTGTGACTCTGGGAGCCTGTACTGTGTGTTGGAGTGTTTGTGCACCAATTGGGCATTGTGGCGGACTTCGGGCTTATTGGATCACGTGGGTGATCAATTGGACTCCGTTGGATTGTTAGAAGTGGTTTTGCGCGATGCGGATATATTAAAAATGGACTCAGCGCGAAGTTTGGACCAAGGAATACCTTTCCGGATGCCTTCGGCAAATTTTGGAGTTGGAATTTGGCAAAATGGACGTCAAATTCGGATTCAGCGCGCGAAAACGGTCAAAACGGACTACCCACTTGTTATTTTTGAGCTTCGGGTACTGTTCATGCCGGAACAGTGTTCCGGCGGCGGCGGCAGCGGCGGAGCAGCCGCAGGCAGCGCGGCGGACGGTGGCGCGGGCCGCCCGGTCCACGCGGCAGGGCGTGCACCGGGGGCGGGACGCGTGGCGGCTCGGGAGTGGGGCGGTCCGCGGGGCGGGGTCTACGGAGAGTGCGGGGCGCACGGTGGACCGGGGGGTGGACACGTGGCATTACTGGATTGGTCGGTGCAGTGGACTTGGTCTACGGAGAAGTGCGGGCGCACGGTGGACGGCGGGACACGTGGCGTCTTCTGGTTGGCGGGCTCATGCAGGCTGGGTCCACGGAGGTGCACCGGGTGCCTCGGAACAGTGCGTGGCAGGCGGGCGCAGGCGGCGGGCGCAGGCGCACGTGGGCGCGTTGACGCGGGGTTCCCGCGCGTGGGCCGCCACGTGTCGAGCTCCGCGTGGGCCACGCGCGGGGCGTGAGCGGGGGGTTCCGCTGTAGCCTGTTGAGGGGGCGACGTGGAGGCCCGGGAGGATTTCGGGCGCGCACAGTGTTGGGCCGGGCCCAACACTGTAGCCGCCCGAAATCGGGAGCGCCCGGAAACGGGGACACATTGGGAATTTTCAGATTTGTTTCCAGCAATGTATTTAAAGGCCGAGTTCAACCGAGGAGAACTTCTTCTCCGCGCGGATTTTCACAGTGCCACCTTCACGAGTTTTTCATCTCCCTGTGGCGGATCAATCTGCAGAGTTCCAGATTTTTCAGCGGCACGCATCCCGAGGTTACCATTTTTACGGCGCGGCGCGACGCTCGTTCGTTGGTGGTCTTCTTCGTCGCGTTTTGGTGCGAGGACTCCCCCGGCTTACCCCGAGCACCTTTTTCTGTGATTCTTGCGCCGTTGGCTTCACGACAGGTAGGGCTATGTTTCCCATGTTTACTGATTTTTCCCATTCCGAGCTTTTCATGGATTTTTCGGATCATCTTGTGACCTCATTTTCTGGGCGGAGTTTTGGGGCAGCGGTGTGGTATTTTGGCGATATCTTCGCGCACAGGCATCGGATTGGGGCGATTCAAGAGGCTTTGCATCTACACATCACGAGGAATATGCCCAAATGAATTTTCTTGGAATTTTCTGAATATTCTCGAAGGTGAGGAATATCTGTGAACAGTAGTTATTGCTACAGTTTTTGAGAGTAGTTTAATTCGGGGTGGTTCCCTTGTCGGAATTGTTTCTCAGTGTAGGAAGCTCGGAATTGAGCGTGCAGGTACTCGTTTCGACGGGTTCGTCGCGAGGATCGTGAGAGTATTTTTCTTGGAATTTTCTGGGCACTTCTCGCAGGTAAAAACAGGGCATCTTTGGGACTGAATTCTGGACAGCATGTATGGGTACTTGTGTGCTTATTTGTGTGTATGGTTGGGGTAATTTTGTACAGCGATCGCGGCGGCTGATTGGTTTGGGCGAGAGCACTTCTTGGACTTGGAATTAGCGATCGAGGTGGGTGGTTGTTGCTTACCTCTATTTTGACATGCTCACTAGGAATATTAGAGTGATCTCTCTTTTTGGACATGCATGCTTAAGTCATATACTATTGTGGATATCTGATAGTGGTTGGGATTTATACATGTTGGTATGGATGGAATGTTAGCGGTTAACCTTGCATGTGGATTGGAATGTATATCACGGGCTTTATGATTATCTGACAGTGGTTGGTACTAGTTGAGGATTTTATGACATGCATAGGTGGATAGTGATGCTTTATTATGGAATTTGGATCATAGACATGTGTGGTTGGATAATGTTTTAGCATGATGGTTATATCTATGCGGCTCTATTAATTGTTACACATGTGGAACCACTTGGTCGCCTTTTCTTTATTTTCTTGAGAACATTGCATGCTTGTTTGGACATCTAGGTAGGCCATCTTTTATCGCTACACTTCATGCTGGAACTTGACTTAGGAGAAACCTTGTTTGTTTCTTCTCCTTTTCGTTAGTCAGGTGGGTTGCTCGGGTTTGAGCAGGGTTTGGGATAGTGTAGCCGGGGCTGGATTATGGATCATGGGTTTTGGCGGCGACGCGCGGATATTGGGCGGTCGACCGGATGTCGGTTATAGGACATCGGTGATAGGGCATGATTATGGACTAGAGGGTTTTGTGGCAACCGCGGATAGTAGGCGGTTGGCCAGATGTCGGATGTGGGACATGTTTGTGATTGTGGGTTATTCCGGCGACCGCGGGTATTGGGCGGTTGACCGGAGGTCGGTTGTTAGACCTGGTCGTGGATTGTGGGGTGTTGCGGCAATCGCGGATATTGGGCGATTGACCGGATGGTTACTCTTGCATCTGATGGGAATCAGTTTTCTTTAGTGGAAGGTTGTGTTCCACTGGGGCTTTATAGTTGTGATCCAATCCTGCTTTTATCCGGCGCGGTTATTGCCCGATGATGCTTTTATTACACCGGCGCGGTTATTGCCCGGTGATGCTTTACTCGTGTGGGGTGTTTTGTAAACCTCTCATTTGGGATTTATCACTAGGCCTATTAGAATGCTCTTGATTTTGCTGTTAGTAAATCTGTGGAATGGACCTAGCATGCTTGTATGAAGTCCTGGTTTCTTTGTTGATAATCGCATTGTTAGAAAACTACAAGTTAATTAATGGTGAGTCCATGCTTTAAACATGTAGTAGAATTACTTGGAATTTATGCTAAATCCCTGTCTTGTTGATTGATTAAATGAAAGGCTGAGGTATGTGGTTAGGGTACTTAAAATGGTTCAACGAGTTAATGACTTTTGCATGCTTGAATGGTCACCTAGATAGGCCACCTTCTTTTCTGCTACACTATCATGCTGGAATTGACTTAGGAGAAACCATGTTGCATTCTTTCTTCAGTCACTTAAACATAGGGGATATTATGCTCGGGTCAGAGCAGGGGCTGGGATAGTGTAGGCAGATACTTGGGTTTCGGGGAGAGGGTTTTGGGCTTCCTTCGGGAGACGGTACTTTTCCTTATAGAGCTGAGTGCGCAATTTGCAGACTTGAGACCCTGGGACTCCTGTCCCATATCGGTGTTATGCGTAGGCTGGCATACCCGATTTGGCAGACATTGAGAACCCTACCCTTATCGGTGCTATGCGTTGGCTGGCATACCCGATTTAGCAGACCCTGGGACTCCTGTCCATATCGGTGTTATGCGTAGGCTGGCATACCCGATTTGGCAGACATTGAGAACCCTACCCCTTATGGTGCTATGCGTAGGCTGGCATACCCGATTTAGCAGACCCTGGGACTCCTGTCCCATATCGGTGTTATGCGTAGGCTGGCATACCCGATTTGGCAGACATTGAGAACCTACCCCTTATCGGTGCTATGCGTAGGCTGGCATACCCGATTTGGCAGACATTGAGACTCCTATCCCACACGGTGTTATGCGTAGGCTGGCATACCCGATGTGGCAGGCTTCGATTTTTGATGCATACATTTAGCTATCTTTAGCTGGGCAGGTAGAGGCATTGTAGTGGTAGATTTCCCTTTTGGTAGCGTTTCATTTCTTACCACTCTTCTTATTCTTTAGCCTCTGGTTGACCTAGTGGGTGTGTCAGAGTTTGAGGATTTACCCACTAGGGGAGGCTACTGGTTTACTAGTAGTTCTCACCCCATTTTCTTTCCTCTTTTGCTTCTTCTTGTTTTGCAGTGTCTTCTGCGGGTGCTGCTAGGCTTTCAGCGGGGTCGAGGAGAGAGGACGGCTGAGTAGATAGATCTCGAGGCAGGATGAGCGTGTTAGCTGACTGTTGGTGTACCCAGGTTTTCCTCAGACGGTTGTACTCTTTCATTTGGGACTGGCTTTTGCCAGCAGGTTGTATTTATTTTGGTGAGCTGGGAGAGACAGATGTATCTTTATACAAATGTATTGTATTTTATTTCCAGCTTCAGTCTGAGATGTATTAGTTTTAGTTAGCTCTGTTTTTATTGCTTTTATTGTTATCTCTTATATCTGAGCAGGCTTGGCGCTTCGTGTACACGGGAAATACCGTGTGCACGGCGGATCTGTAGACGGGCCCGGGTTCTGGTTTACACCCGGGGCGTGGCAAAAAGATGGCCTAATACATGACCATACGAGCATGCAAATGTCCTCAAGGAAATAAAAGGGGGGGGGGGGGGGGGTTAAAGCATAATAATAGTTCCTTAGGAAATAAACAACATGCCGGAATCCCAAAACTAGACCTGTCCACAATCCAGGGTCCATCAACAGAATGATTATAATAACTCCTCAGAGTACAAATTCGCCATAGCTACGAAAACCCTGTCCCAAAGCATAACCAAACCACATGAAAGGTATGTGCTAACATGGCATGTTACATAATCTCATAGGGTAACATTATCCTAGGTAAGCTTACACTAGTATCACCTAGATGTCAAAGTCATGCAAGTTCTCAGTATACCTCATAAATACTATTCTTGCAATCATTATACAAATATCATTATCAAGCTTACCTGCTTACCAACATAAACCATGTACCCTAAACATGCATGCCTCAGTCATAGAGGGGTGACATCCCCACAAGTGTGCTTATATTTGCCACAACATACTCAATGCCTTAAATAGTTACTGCTATTAAAGCTTACCCACCTGAAGCGCTTAAACCAAGGCAAACCTGAAGTCGGTGAAGTGGGTAGACCCCCAGGGTCCAAAATCTGCCAACATATCACCCTCGGTACAGTCGCGCAAGCCTTGGCTCCAAACGACTGAAAACACCCCTGAGTACATCAATAAGGCTCAACATTACACTTTTATTCCAAAATTAACCAAGTATACACAATCTGAAAATCAGTCCCAAAGTCGTGCTTATTCACCTGCCGAAAGTGCCCAGAAAAAATCCCATAAAAATACTACAGTAATCCTCGCGTCGATACCTTCGAAACGAGTACCTGCACGTCCAATTCCGAGCCCGTAGGCCGAGTTACAAATTCCACAGTACAGGTGCGCAAAACCACACAGCAACATAACTGTAATTCCATTTACAGATAAGGGGAAGAACATATACCTTCGGGGAAAAATCAGAAAAATCCAATAAAAATACTGTATATTCCTTGCGCCGAGTAGATGAAAAAAGTGTATAAGCACGTCGTCAAACGATGCCCGGTTGCGGAGATAACGCCGAAATACCAAGCCGCTGTCCAAATCTCCTTCACAGAAATGGGGTCACAGTAAGTTTGAACAAACACCTCAAAAAGCGCGAAATGAGGGAAAGCTGAAAATACCAAGATCGTAGATCTGTCCGTCGCGAATCCAGTGGCGAAGAAATCACTCGAAAAGGTGGTCGGAGTAGGCCGGGGGAGCTCGCGCACCGAAACGCGACGAAGGGGAACCCAAAAGGACGAGCGTCGCGCCGCGCCGTAAAAATAGAAACCTCGATAAGCGTGCCACCAAAAATCCCAAAACTTTGCAGAAGGATGCAGTCAAACTCGGGGATCATCTTTGCTGAAGGCACCCAGGCGAGAGGAGGCTCGGAAATGGCGGAAAAAGGGGAAAAGAAGGAGGCTCGGATCGCTTTTATAGGCTGCAGAAACAATTGAAGAAATACCGGATATGTCCCCATTTCCGGGCGCAGGGGATTTTTCGGGCGCGCACTGTAGCAGCCCGAAATCCCGCGCGCGAGTACTGTAGCCGCCCGAATCCGCCCTGGGCCTCCACGTCGCCCGCCAAACAGGCGACAGCAACACCAGCCGCTCCCCGCGCGACACGTGGCGCCCCCAGACGCCGACACGTGGCCGCCCCAAGCGCGGGAACACCCCGTCAACGCGCCCACGTGCGCTCTGCGCCCGCCGCCTGCGCCTCTGTGCGCATGCTTCCGAGGCGCCCGCAGGTGCACCGTGGACCGGGTGCACGTGGACCGGCCAACCGGTGTGCGCCACGTGTCCCCCCACCGGTCCACCGTACACCCGCCTTTCCCGTGGACCGCGCCCGCTGCGCCGGCCCAACCGGGAACCGCCACCTGGCCGCGACGACGGTGCACGCCTCCGCGGTGGACCCGCGCACCGCAGAGCCTGCTCCGCCGCGCTCCGCCCGCTGCCGCCGCCGCGCGCCGCCGCCGCCGGTGCCGGAACAGTACCCTTGCCTCGAAAAAAGTGCCGAATCACCCGGACTCCGGAAAAAAAAAGCAAGTGAATAGTCCATTTTCATCGTTTTCGCGCGCTGAATCCAAATCCGAAGTCCAATTTGCCAAATTCCAACTCTAAAAATTGCGAAGGCAGGGAAGATGTTCCTTGATCCAAACTTCGCGCTGGGTCCAATTTAATATCCATGACGCGCGAAACCACTTCTGGAGCTCCGACGGAGTCCCAGATCACCCACGTGATCCATTAACACACTGAGCCCAACACTAATGTCCAATTGGGGCACAAATCCCACCAACACGCCACATAGGCCTCCGGGAGCTGTAGATGAACAGTAATCTCGTCGTGGGGATCCAGGTCCTCACATCCTCCCCACTAAGGAAAGTTTCGTCCTCGAAACTAGCTCAAATCCCCCAAGAGTCACAAATACCACGGGTAGGTATCCATCAATAACGCCTCCAGCTCCGAAACATCACTCATCCCCGTGATTACTCCCCAACACCACTACAACAAGTACGGCATGGCCCGATATGCGATTTCTCAACTCTCGAGCCAGAAATCGCAACGGGCGTCCCTCGTACTCCAACAATCACAGATCTCAAAAGGGGCAAGTCAATCACGGGCGAGGGATCCAAAGCAAAACACTCCTGAGCTGAGACGTGAAACAACACAGAGGCTCCATAAGAGCCGGGGGAAACGGAATAACCATCCGCGCAACACGCACCAAACCACCTCCTGGTGTCAACTCAACCAGGACCTCCCGAAGTATACACAGATTCATCCTATGAGGAAAAGGATCCAAAAGCTGGGGTCTTCACTCGGTTACTTCCGATCCAAAATCACCCGAGTGGCCTACCCAACCACGAGCTACCCTCAAAAGGGATCCTCAAGAGACACAATCTCAAGCCACGGTTGGACACTCAACAAGCCAACATAAACCCGACAGACCCACGGGTCGAAGGATGCCCTGACGGGGACCAAACCGTCAGTGAACGGGAGTGAAAACTGGCTCGAAAGGCGATCATAATGCGGATGCAAACTCGCGGTCAAAAATCCCAAACCAGCACGACAATCCCGGGAATCCCACTCAAGATGCTGAGTAATCAGAACTGATAGCCAAACGGCATGGCCTACGCCCAGGTATATCAATCCAAGCTGGAAATAAAGGACGTACAGAAAGGCTCAACTGTGGGACTCCAAGCTGCCTGCCATAACACTCATAGGGTTGGACTAATGAAGCGTGGACCGAAGATCCACACCACGGTAACTCTACCGCCACAAAGGGAGGCATCACTAAATCACCAATTCCATCTCCCAACACAGGAAACACTAGCATTGGCGCTAATATCAGGCACATTATCCATTGGCCATGCTCTCTCGGCACCGCCAAGTCTAGAAGCTCCTCACCTCAAAAAATGAAAGTTGGTCTCAGTCAACTGAATAACATCCATTAGGTCGGGTCCACCGCCGCCCCTACGGCTCGAACAAAGCGACCCAAGAAAGGTATGCTTCTGCAGCTACAACTTGTACCTCAATAACTGGGCATACCGCTTCATCCACACGGCATGGTAGCACATCCACAAAGTGCTCCTCGTGCTCCAAGTCACTCTGGGAGGTAAATCAAAATATCCTCGAAAACACCACTCCCAGTCCGTCCAAGTACAACGGGGACATACAATCCCTCAGATCTTGAAGTCACAGGGCATCGTCATTCCATTGGGGCCTCGCTAACAACTCATAATGCCACCACCGTGTCCAATACGCCATCTAGGCGAAGTCCTCGGACTGTCAACTCCCAAGTGGGTACTCGACTCATACACCAACTGCCGGAGTATAATTCCATCATACGGTCCTGGATACCAGAAAAAAAGGACCATCACCATTCGTGTATCAATGAAGTGGCATCACCACTGTATAACAACGACGTTGGCACTAGGTCAAACAGA
>CM055070.1:10752307-10821867 GCA_029204045.2 Tillandsia leiboldiana
ACGCACGTCGTCCAAACGATGCCCGGTTGCGGAGATAACGCCGAAATACCAAGCCGCTGTCCAAATCTCCTTCACAGAAATGGGGTCACAGTAAGTTTGAACAAACACCTCGAAAAGCGCGAAATGAGGGAAAGCTGAAAATACCAAGATCGTAGATCTGTCCGTCGCGAATCCAGTGCGAAGAAATCACTCGAAAAGTGGTCGGAGTAGGCCGGGGGAGCTCGCGCACCGAAACGCGACGAAGGGGAAACCCAAAAGGACGAGCGTCGCGCCGCGCCGTAAAAATAGAAACCCGAAAGCGTGCCACCAAAAATCCCAAAAATTTGCAGAAGGATGCAGTCAAACTCGGGGATCATCTTTGCTGAAGGCACCCAGGCGAGAGGAGGCTCGGAAATGGCGGAAAAAGGGGAAAGAAGGAGGCTCGGATCGCTTTTATAGGCTGCAGAAACAATTGAAGAAATACCGGATATGTCCCCATTTCCGGGCGCAGGGGATTTTCGGGCGCGCACTGTAGCAGCCGAAATCCCCCGCGCGCGAGCACTGTAGCCGCCGAATCCGCCCTGGGCCTCCACGTCGCCGCCAAACAGGCGACAGCAACACCAGCCGCTCCCCGCGCGACACGTGGCGCCCCAGACGCCGACACGTGGCCGCCCCAAGCGCCGGGAACACCCGTCAACGCGCCCACGTGCGCTCTGCGCCCGCCGCCTGCGCCTCTGTGCGCAGCTTCCCGAGGCGCCCGCAGGTGCACCGTGGACCGGGGGCACGTGGACCGGCCAACCGGTGCGCCACGTGTCCCCCCACGGTCCACCGTACACCCGCCTTTCCGTGGACCGCGCCCGCTGCGCCGGCCCAACCGGGGAACCGCCACCTGGCCCGCGACCGGTGCACGCCTCCGCGGGGACCGCGCACCCGCCAGAGCCTGCTCCGCCGCGCTCCGCCGCTGCGGCCGCCGCGCGCGCCGCCGCCGCCGGTGCGGACAGTACCCTTGCCTCGAAAAACGTGCCGAATCACCCGGACTCCGGAAAAAGCAAGTGAATAGTCCATTTTCATCGTTTCGCGCGCTGAATCCAAATCCGAAGTCCAATTTGCCAAATTCCAACTCTAAAAATTGCCGAAGGCATCGGGAAGATGTTCCTTGATCCAAACTTCGCGCTGGGTCCAATTTTAATATCCATGACGCGCGAAACCACTTCTGGAGCTCCGACGGAGTCCACCGATCACCCACGTGATCCATTAACACACTGAGCCCAACACTAATGTCCAATTGGGGCACAAATCCACCAACACGCCACATAGGCCTCCGGGAGCTGTAGATGAACCAGTAATCTCGTCGTGGGGATCCAGGTCCTCACATCCTCCCCCACTAAGGAAAGTTTCGTCCTCGAAAACTAGCTCAAATCCCCCAAGAGTCACCAATACCACGGGTAGGTATCCATCAATAACGCCTCCAGCTCCCGAAACATCACTCACTCCCCGTGATTACTCCCCAACAACCAACAACAAGTACGGCATGGCCCGATATGCGATTTCTCACTCTCGAGCCAGAAATCGCAACGGGCGTCCCTCGTACTCCAACAATCACAGATCTCAAAAGGGGCAAGTCAATCACGGGCGAGGGATCCAAAAGCAAAACACTCCTGAGCTGAGACGTGAAACAAACAGAGGCCCCATTAAGAGCCGGGGAAACGGAATAACCATCCGCGCAACACGCACCAAACCACCTCCTGGTGTCAACTCAACCAGGACCTCCCGAAGTATACCCACAGATTCATCCTATGAGGAAAAGGATCCAATAAGTGGGGTCTTCACTCGGTTACTTCCGATCCAAAATCACCCGAGTGGCCTACTCAACCACGAGCTACCCTCAAAAGGATCCTCAAGAGACACAATCTCAAGCCACGGTTGGACACTCAACAAGCCAACATAAACCCGACAGACCCACGGGTCGAAAGGATGCCTGACGGGGACCAAACGTCAGTGAACGGGAGTGAAAACTGGCTCGAAGGCGATCATAATGCGGATGCCCAAACTCGCGGTCAAAAATCCCAAACCAGCAACGACAATCCGCGCGAAATCCCACTCAGATGCTGAGTAATCAGAACTGATAGCCAAACCGGCATGGCCTACGCCCAGGTATATCAATCCAAGCTGGAAATAAAGGACGTACAGAAAGGCTCAACTGTGGAATCCAAGCTGCCTGCCATAACACTCATAGGGTTGGACTAATGAAGTGTGGACCGAAGATCCACCCACGGTAACTCTACCGCCACAATGGGAGGCATCACTAAATCCCACAATTCCATCTCCCAACACAGGAAACACTAGCATTGGCGCTAATATCAGGCACATTATCCATTGGCCATGCTCTCTCGGCACCGCCAAGTCTAGAAGCTCCTCACCTCAAAAATGAAAGTTGGTCTCAGTCAACTTGAATAACATCCATTAGGTCGGGTTCCACCGCCGCCCTACGGCTCGAACAAAGCGACCCAAGAAGGTATGCTTCTGCAGCTACAAACTTGTACTCAATAACTTGGCATACCGCTTCATCCACACGGGCATGGTAGCACATCCACAAAGTGCTCCTCGTGCTCCAAGTCACTCTGGGGAGTAAATCAAAATATCCTCGAAAACACCACTCCCAGTCCGTCCAAGTACAACTGGGACATACAATCCCTCAGATCTTGAAGTCCACAGGGCATTCGTCATTCCATTGGGCCTCGCTAACAACTCATAATGCCACCACCGTGTCCAAAACGCCATCTAGGCGAAGTCCTCGGCTGTCTAACTCCAAGTGGGTACTCGCATCATACACCAACTGCCGGAGTATAATTCCATCATAAGGTCCTGGATACCATAAAAGGACCCTCACATTCGTGTATCAATGACGTGGCATCACCACTGTATACCAACGACGTGGCACTAGGTCAAACAGACCCCTCGATCCATCGGACCCTGCAACAGTGCCATCGGGTCTCTCTCAGCTCTACGGCGATATCCAATGAGGTGCTGTCCAGGGTGGCGCGGTTTCCTCGAACCCGTCAAACGCAATCTCTATCTCCCTAACCGGCGGCATTACCAACAACTAAGGTGAAATCACACACGGGATCTCGCGGGCAACAGAGATATCCCTGAGTCCCGGTGCCGCCGTAAGCACCTCTCACCCTGTCGCTAAAACCAGAGTGCTCTAACAACCCCAACGAGCATGCCTCCAATTGCCCGCCTTGCCGAAGATCAAAGTCCTCTCTTGCCGCAGTCGAACATCCTGTGGCATAGTGCCCAACAATCTCAAGCATAAGGTCAAAACACCTAATTGCTATAATTTCCAATAATTCTGCCGGTAGCTCGCGGTCTCGGCCGCACTGGACATGATCCAAAAGCCTCCTCCACGTGCACAACAACAACAGGAACCTGTACCTCTAGTGCACGTGGTAACAAATCTGCCTCTAACCCATGTAAGAGTGGAACATGCTCTAACTCCGACTACCGTGGTGAAATCCCACCTGCGACACTCAATCCACTACCGTGGCGCCCTCCAACCGGGCGGCACAGATTCATCCGCTCAAAGCAAGTGGTTGTCGCTCAATCTGCCTGAAAATCAGGGCTATCACTAGGAAGCACGACCTCTGTCTCTGATCACATTGAGGCGACGAACAAGATCCTCCGCAGATAACAAATCCACGCTATCGCTGCGCCACTCAAATGAAAATACTGATGTTGCCTTCGGGGTCCACCCGACCTCTGACATCTCGGGAACTCGTTATCCAGGAAAAGAAATTAGACATGCCCCTGCCGGCCGATCTGTCCTCCATCATCCGGCGCCAAGCGCCAAAATCCAGAACTCACCTCTGGCGGCTGATCCCTATCCAAAGGAACTGCAATGCCACGCTCCATACATAATGCCTGCTCCAACGAGGCGTCTAAATCTACAATGAGGGACTGAATAACAGAAAGGTGTCCTGGCGCAATCCACTCCCAGTCTCATATATCCTATGCGCCTCGTCCCTCGAATCTGGAGCGCGCAGTTCAACAACTGCATACACTCACAAGCACAGGGAGGCTCTCAATTAATCACTCCATCACCACCAGCCGCGACTCTGCCTCCAAGGGCTCCAAACTCAATCTTACGAGTCGGGGTGGTTCATCTGCCAAATATGGCTCAATAGGTCGATCATGTCCCACTGCTCACCAGCTGTCAACCACCCACCCTGCCTCGGTGCCTCGACACTAACATTGGCACAGAGGGGGCTACTCAGTGCTCCGACAACTGTGTCACCAAGACCAGCTGCTCACTCTGCCGCTAACAAGCCTCAGACAATCCTGTCATCTGGGTCCGGGGTTCTCTGACCTCAATCCGGGTATCCGGCCCAAAACCAACTACTCAAGCTCAACAGCTATGACAGGATGCACACGGGTCAAAACCCAGCGTCGGGGAGACACCGCTCGCCACGACGAAACAACAAAACAGCACACAACAACACTCGACCCAATCCAGCGAAAGTCTAAAGCATGTCACCCGTTCCACAGCATTATGTTGTCTGCAGCCAACATAATCACTTAGGAGAATAAGCATGCCAATCACTCCTCCCGTCCCTTGGGAGAGGTATAAAACTCAATCAGGACTCTCGCTAAAAAAAATCACGACTCTCACAAAGTCAACCAAGGGTCAAACCATAAGCCTAGGGTTTCTAAGTCCACCATGACCTACAACCTAGGCTCTGATACCACTCTAATCTGTCACGCCCCGGGGTCGAAACTGCGACCCGGGCCCGCCAAACAGATCCGCCACCTATGCCAACCTGCATAGGCGAAGCGTCCTACCTGCAAGAAAAGTACTATAACTAAACAGATATCAGAGCTATAAATAAAAATCTGCTGTAACTAAAATCAATCACTGTACAACTGGAAATAGAACAACACTGTGTGCCTCCCAAATAATAATAATAATACAATATCCTCAAGTACAAGCTCTAAACCCAACCGGGAGGTAACTCCAATATACAACAGTGTACAGTCTCTCAATACAAAATATCCTCACTACAATAGTCTCTCAAAAGAGGAAAAAGAAACAACTAATGCACTGATGATCTCCTCTGAAGGGTACCGCTACTCTCCAACGACGGGTAGGGATCTAGCTCGCGACTCCCTCGCACGATCAACATCCGCAGAGTCGGCAACACCCGCTAAGACTCTGCAAAACAAAGGAGAGGAGAGAAAAAGAGGGGGGAAACCCCCAAAGGGTGTGAGAACTACACCAAAAAGGGAGTTCTCAGTGGGTACCACCGCCAGACCTGACGGTCTGCCCACCAAGTCCTCAAGAGACAAAACTAACCCAAGTCATAAGACTGAAATGAGTAGGCTAGAGACTCTCGACAGCTACCCTGCCCCTAACTAAAGGCAAAAAGGGGGAGAACCAAACAGTGGTATGCAACCACTAGCACATGAAGTGCACCATCGACCCAATCGAGCTGACTGCCACATCTGGTCCAGTCAAACCTGCGCCCACCTACAACCACCTCCCGCTGACGGGCAGGAATTACGTAGGGCGTCCAAACGGACTAGCTCGCTATCGAGTAGAGGATCATGCAGGCTATGGTCAAAACCCACGCTCTCTCTCAGAACGGATAGAATCAAGATGCTCAACCTCTCACACAGCGGTCAAAGTACTCGCAACAACACGGGACCACCGTCAACCAGACGGCTCTCAACAATACTAGCACTGCTCTAAACTCAACTACCAGTCTGCACTCGGCCCCCAGGCACGAGTGTAACAATAAAAGTATTTGACCGAAATAAACTCAATCGAATGAACCGGTATAAAACCCGGTACTGCCTGCTCTGTCACCAATCTCCCGAACTTAGTATCTCCACTGTCCAAATGACCGGAACCCAACACGGTCTGACCGGCACCCGACACGGTCTGACCGGAACCCAACACGGTCTGACCGGAACCCAACACGGTCTGAAGCCTACTCCGGAGCGGCACTCGAGGGGAGCTACCCACACGAGTAAAGCATCTCTGTCATCAATGTCACCAGTATCTCTAAACGGCAGGGCTTGATCATCAATCTGATCAAAGTGGGAAAACTCAACCACCAAGGAAAGACCCGACCTCAATCGGATGCACTAAACGATAAGTGGGAAACTCCATCCACTAAAGAAAACTGATACCCAATCAGGTGCATAGAGAAACATCCGGTCAACCGCCCAATATCCGCGGTTGCCGCAAAGCCCCACAACTAAGCCAACCTGTCCCAGACACGAAGTCCTGACTACCCTATCCAGACCCCTGCTCGAACCCGAGCAACACTGACCACTTGACTAGCAAAGGCGGAGAAAGGAAAAGCATGGTTTCTCCTAAGTCAAGTTCCCATAAGTAGTGCAGCAGTAAAAGATGGCCTAACTACATGACCATACGAGCATGCAAATGTCCTCAAGGAAATAAAAGGGGGGGGTAAAGCATAATAATAGTTCCTTTAGGAAATAAACAACATGCCGGAATCCCAAAACTAGACCTGTCCACAATCCAGGGTCCATCAACAGAATGATTATAATAACTCCTCAGAGTACAAATTCGCGCATAGCTACGAAACCCTGTCCCAAAGCATAAACCAACCACATGAAAGGCTATGTGCTAACATGGCATGTTACATAATCTCATAGGGTAACATTATCCTAGGTAAGCTTACACTAGTCATCACCTAGATGTCCAAGTCATGCAAGTTCTCAGTATACCTCATAAATACTATTCTTGCAATCATTATACAAATATCATTATCAAGCTTACCTGCTTACCAACATAAACCATGTACCCTAAACATGCATGCCTCAGTCATAGAGGGGTGACATCCCCACAAGTGTGCTTATATTTGCCACAACATACTCAATGCCTTAAATAGTTACTGCTATTAAGCTTACCCACCTGAAGCGCTTAAACCAAGGCAAACCTGAAGTCGGTGAAGTGGGTAGACGCCCAGGGTCCAAAATCTGCCAACATATCACCCTCGGTACAAGTCGCGCAAGCCTTGGCTCCAAACGACTGAAAACACCCCTGAGTACATCAATAAGGCTCAACATTACACTTTTATTCCAAAATTAACCAAGTATACACAATATGAAAATCAGTCCCAAAGTCGTGCTTATTTCACCTGCCGAAAGTGCCCAGAAAAATCCCATAAAAATACCACAGTAATCCTCGCGTCGATACCTTCGAAACGAGTACCTGCACGTCCAATTCCGAGCCCCGTAGGCCGAGTTACAAATTCCACAGTACAGGTGCGCAAAACCACACAGCAACATAACTGTAATTCCATTTACAGATAAGGGGAAGAACATATACCTTCGGTAAAAACTCAGAAAAATCCAATAAAAATACTGTGATATTCCTTGCGCCGAGTAGATGAAAAAAGTGTATAAGCACGTCGTCAAACGATGCCCGGTTGCGGAGATAACGCCGAAATACCAAGCCGCTGTCCAAATCTCCTTCACAGAAATGGGGTCACAGTAAGTTTGAACAAACACCTCGAAAAGCGCGAAATGAGGGAAAGCTGAAAATACCAAGATCGTAGATCTGTCCGTCGCGAATCCAGCGGCGAAGAAATCACTCGAAAAGGTGGTCGGAGTAGGCCGGGGGAGCTCGCGCACCGAAACGCGACGAAGGGGAACCCAAAAGGACGAGCGTCGCGCCGCGCCGTAAAAATAGAAACCTCGATAAGCGTGCCACCAAAAATCCCAAAACTTTGCAGAAGGATGCAGTCAAACTCGGGGATCATCTTTGCTGAAGGCACCCAGGCGAGAGGAGGCTCGGAAATGGCGGAAAAAGGGGAAAGAAGGAGGCTCGGATCGCTTTTATAGGCTGCAGAAACAATTGAAGAAATACCGGATATGTCCCCATTTCCAGGCGCAGGGGATTTTCGGGCGCGCACTGTAGCAGCCCGAAATCCCCGCGCGCGAGTACTGTAGCCGCCCGAATCCGCCCTGGGCCTCCACGTCGCCCGTCAAACAGGCGACAGCAACACCAGCCGCTCCCCGCGCGACACGTGGCGCCCCCAGACGCCGACACGTGGCCGCCCCAAGCGCGGGAACACCCCGTCAACGCGCCCACGTGCGCTCTGCGCCCGCCGCCTGCGCCTCTGTGCGCACGCTTCCCGAGGCGCCCGCAGGTGCACCGTGGACCGGGTGCACGTGGACCGGCCAACCGGTGTGCGCCACGTGTCCCCCCACCGGTCCACCGTACACCCGCCTTTCCCGTGGACCGCGCCCGCTGCGCCGGCCCAACCGGGAACCGCCACCTGGCCCGCGACCGGTGCACGCCACCGCGGTGGACCGCGCACCCGCCAGAGCCTGCTCCGCCGCGCTCCGCCGTTGCCGGCCGCCGCCGCCGGTGCCGGAACAGTACCCTTGCCTCGAAAAACGTGCCGAATCACCCGGACTCCGGAAAAAGCAAGTGAATAGTCCATTTTCATCTTTTTCGCGCGCTGAATCCAAATCCGAAGTCCAATTTGCCAAATTCCAACTCTAAAAATTGCCGAAGGCATCCGGGAAGATGTTCCTTGATCCAAACTTCGCGCTGGGTCCAATTTTAATATCCATGACGCGCGAAACCACTTCGGGAGCTCCGACGGAGTCCACCGATCACCCACGTGATCCATTAACACACTGAGCCCAACACTAATGTCCAATTGGGGCACAAATCCCACCAACACGCCACATAGGCCTCCGGGAGCTGTAGATGAACCAGTAATCTCGTCGTGGGGATCCAGGTCCTCACATGAGCCCTTGTTTGCTCCCTGATTTAGCCGTGAGGTGAGCCAGTTGCACGCAGGTTCTATGGGAACTCAAGGAATTTATTTCAGCTTCCGAGGTTTCTTTTCGTGCTTAATGGCAGAGTGTGCGCGCGTCTTCCGTTCGGAATTCCGGCACTTCCTCGACTTCAGCGTTGCCTGCGAAATGCTTTTCAGGTTGGTTGGAATTTCTCCAAAATTTCTGGAATGCCCCTAAATGCTATTGAACGCAAGTTGATCATGGTTATCTTGCTATTTTTCACTGTTTTTAATCTGATAGTTGCCTGGAATTTTCTGTATAATTTATTGGAACCCCAGATTATTTTTAGTAGACTCCTGATATTATATGACACTACGCTTCATGCTTTGTTTGCATCATAATTGCACCTGAACCGTTTTAAAAATCGAGAAACCCGTTTTAAGGAAAAATCAAGGTTTTCAAAGATGGTTTTTAAATTATGAGTTGCCAAAGGTATGGCATAGGTTCAGGGTGCTTGTATACTCGTGCCGGGGGGCCGAGTGGATTTTTAGAGCATGTCTGTTGAGCTCTAGTGTCATGTGAGATGAGCTTCCTTGTGGGGATTAGGTGATTGCTCTAGATTGTGTTTTTTGGCTTTAGTCGTTGAGGTGGACCTCCGACTTAGCTTGAGAGTTGGGGTTCTGGCAGATCGAGTTGTGGAGGTTTCCCGACTTAGCCATGAGTTGTGCATTATCAGATTGAGTCGTTGAGGGTTCTCCGACAGATCATGTGAGGATTTGGGCTGTTCTTGTTTGAGTCGAGGAGTCTTTTCCGACTGAGTTGTACTTCTGAGCATTGAGTTGTCGATCTGTTTGATCGTGGACCATAGCCTGCATATGCCATTTTTTTGAGACAGTTGAGACTGATGTGATACTTGAGCTCGTTGGGGTCGCTCCCCTCGGGTCATGCTCCGGATGCGTAGATGTGTTGATGCCCCTGGCCGAGTTACCAGGTGGTTACATGCCCCTGGCCGAGTTACCAGGTGGTTACATGCCCCTGGCCGAGTTACCAGGTGGTTACCTGCCCCTGGCCGAGTTACCAGGTGGTGGATGCCCTGGCCGAGTTACCAGGAGGTTACTTGATTGAGATTGAGATAGTCGGACAGGACGCCCCACGTAAATCCCGTCCTCACGGGGATGTGTGGTAGTGGGCAGGTGCATTCCTAGTCGACAGGCGCAGGCTTGACTGGAACCTATGCGGCAGTCCTTGGGATTGGGTGTCACGCCCCGGGGTCGAACTGCGACTAGGGCTCGCCAACAGATCCGCCGTCTGTGCTGAAACTGCCGCACAGACGAAGCATCTACCCTGCAAAAGATCTATAGCTAAACATGTATCAGAGATGAAAAAGAACTAATAGCTACAGAAATCCACTGAACATCTGATATAAATAAATCTCAATACAAAGTCTCTCAGCTCTATAAAAAAAACATGAACTCCTCCCTGATCTCTCAGAATGTCCAGTAGAAAAGTGGAACATAAAATACACCGGGTACATCTACCTCAGACTCTCAATGCTGGTAAGGAACTAATCGGCCGCGTCCTCACCTCGATCTGCTGTCTCCGCGCGAACCAAGCCGGAACAGCTGCCTCAAACCTGTCACCGCAGCGGGTGTGAGATCTACTGCAGAAGGCAGATCTCAGTGGGTACCGTCCCAATATCCACGATATGCCCACTAAGTCTACTGGAGGCAAAACAGATAGGTATGCAGATAGATAGATAGATAGATAAGCGGAAGGAAAACTACAGCTAATATGTCTCAAACATAATGCTCAAAAGGAAACTCTATCATAAACATGCTATGCATGCTCTCGCTACTGCTAACATGCCTCAGTATCAATGCTCAAAGGAAAAACCATCTAAGAACATAATATGTAACCACCCGCTCATAACACCCAATCTCAAAGACTGCCAAAACTGGCTCAGTCCATCCTGCGCCTGTCGTCTAGGAACGCACCTGCCCACTACCACGCATCCACAAGAGGACGGGATTTACGTGGGGCGTCCTAAACCGACTATCTCAATCTCACACAAAGTGACCCCATGGTAACTCGGCCAGGGGTATCAAGAGACCACTAGTATATGAACTAGGCGCATATCCACATCGCAGCCTCGTCAGGCTCGGTATCATCATCGCACCCGGGGCGTAGCTCGAGGGGAGCGACCCCACCAAACTCAAGTATCACATCTGTCTCACTGTCTCAATATGCGGCACATGCAGGCTATAATCCACGATCAAACAGATCGGTATCCCAAAGCTCGAAAACACAACTCAGTCGGAAAAGAACCTCGACTCAAACACGAAAAGCCCAAATCCTCACATGATCTGTCGGAGAACCCTCAACGACTCAATCTGATAATGCACAACCCATGGCTAAGTCCGGAAACCTCCACGACTCGATCTGCCAGAACCCCAAAACTCTCATAACTAAGTGGGAGAACCACCTCCACTATCAAATCAGAGATACATGACCCATGAACTAGAATAATCTCATCAGAAGCTCAAAACTCAAATAACACTATAACACAACTCAACACTCAAAAAGAGACCCTTCGGCCCCCAGGCACGAGGTCAGAAGCACCCTGAACCAAAGCCATACCTCTTACGAACTCCTGATTTAAAAACCACATTTAAAAAGCTGATTTTTCCTTAAAACGGGTTTTCTCGATTTTTAAAATGATCAGGGTGCAAAATAAATGCCAAAAGAACATGCAGTCTAGTGTCATACAGTATCAGGAGTCTACTAAAAATAATCCGGGGTTCCAATAAATTTTACAGAAAATTCCAGGCAACTATCAGATTTAAAATAGTGAAGATAGCATGATCAAATTGCATTCAGGAGCATTAAAGGGCATTCCATGCATTCTGGAGAAATTCCAACCCACCTGGAACGCTTTCCGCAGGTAATCGCTGAAGTCGATGAAGCGCCGGATCCTCCAGCTGTCGAAACCTCGAAAAATGCGCCGCGCGCGCACACTACCGCGAGTCACGAAAAACTTCCCCGGAAGTCCAAATAAAATTCTGGAGAAATTCCAACCCACTTTTTGCCCTCGGGGCCTCCGCACGGGTCCGAAACCTCCCGAACCCCGCTGTAATCTGAAAATACACATGTCCACAACTTTTTCTCCTCAAAAAGCTCAACCGTTGAGTCGGGGTGCTCAATCCAAAAACCGGCTCCAAAATTGTCAGTTCCGACTCACTTTTCGCCTTCGGGTCCTCCGCGTCAGTCCGAAACCTCCCAAACTCCGCTGTAAACATAAAATACACCTGTTCCAAGTGTACCTAAATTTCCTGCGCTCCACTGCGAAGTCGGTATTTACCCAAATCCAGTCCTCAATCGGCGCACAATGCCTGCAAAAATCCCGAATCAAGCTGGAGCTTCCGCATTGATCCGAAACAACCCGACATCACTGTAAACACATAAGAAACATGCCTGAGGCAATTCCTCCGCACCGCGCCATCTTGCGAGGCCGGCGCGCCATCCGAAAGTCCGGTGTTCTACACTCTCCCCTCCTTAAAAGGGTTTCGTCCTCGAAACCAGAATAAATCCATAACTCAGGAGGGTGTCTCAATCCAAGGAAAAAGGAGATCCTCAACTCATCGGCAGCTCTCAGGTGGTCGCTCTCACACGCAGAATTTGCATCGGTCGCTCGAGATAGCTCAAATCCTCGACCAACTCCAAAGGCATAACTCTCACGTTGCTTCATTGCAACCAATATTCAAGTTCTACAGATACAACTCTTGTATCCATCCACAGGGGAAAAAGTTCCACATCGGGAATAATGCTCAACCCTTAGCTCTTAATTCCAAGTTCCAGAGGGGCACCCACTGATCGATCATCTTATTCCCAGGTACACAGCTCGCCCAAACACAGCGTCCATGACCTTAGAGTCACCACCGGGAATAAATCCAAACATCCACGACGGGTACAACCACCAACCCGTCCAACGTAACCGGAACACTCAATTCCCTCAAATCCAAAAGGCCGCAGGGCCTCAGTCAATCCACTTGACCACAAGGCAAGCTCAGAAGGCCCCTACCGGGTCCCGAACACTAACCGGGAACAACCCTCGGCTGTAAGGTTCCACAAGCGATCAATCTCACAAAGGGCATCTGCCGCAACACAAACCAAGTCTGTCCGTGCTCGTACCATCCAAGAACTCTCACCGTTGTGTACTCACAACGGGGCATCACTGCCGTGAACCAACGGCATGGCATCCTACTCAAGTAACAATCTCTAGGATCCTCGCAGTCACATACCCACGACGTGGCTCTGGGTCACTGAGACCCGCTCGATTCATCCGATCCTGCAACTGCGCTAACAGCTCTCTTTCTCTATCTCACGAGTGATACTCCAAGGGGTGCTGCCGAAGTCGGCGCGGTTTCCAAAATCACGTCGATCACTAATGTTGGGTTACGATAGAATATGGATCTAAATAGGGGAAAAAACACCTAGAGGGGGGGTGAATAGGTGTAAACCATAAACACTCAAAAATCGTTGCGCAATAAAACCCAATGCGGAAATGAAAAAATAACACGCACGATTTTTACGTGGAAAAACTCCAAACCGGAGTAAAAAACCACGAGACCGATAACACGGCAAAATCCACTAGAATTAACACACGTACAAGGTGATATACCGTACTCACAGACGACTCAGCCTTTTTCATACGCTCGTAGTAGATCTTCTCCGCTCGCTCCGCAACGCTCCTCGAATCCACGAATAGCGTCCAACGCCGAACCCACGGCGTCCAACGTCGAATCCACGACGTCCAACCGAATCCACGGTCTTCACCCAGTAGCACGTATCGAATCCACGAACGTACCTCGCTCCGAATCCACGAGAGCGGTTGCACCTTGAATCCACAAGGCCACGCGAGTCCACGCGCCGATTTTGGGAAAATCGTTGTTTTTGGGTGGTGATAATCCGCCGAATACTTAGATTAGAAATAGATAGGAAATACCATCTAAGTATTCATAAATTTGATTCTACTCAAAACCTGAGTTTGAAACCCTAGAATCAAATCAATCAATATAGATGAAGAAACATAGAATTAAATCTATTGATTTCCTTTCTTCTCTATAGGTGGATTTTTCTTTTTATGACCGTATTTGGATTACCCTAAAAAAATGAATCGTAGGGTCTATTTATAGGTTAGAAACTGTTGGAAGAGGATAAGATCAAAAACTAACATTTTCTGGAATTTTACAGGACGACGGTCCGGACTGGAATTATGGCGGTCCGGACTGTCGTAACGAAACAGACTATTTCCAGAAAAACAAACGTTCGGGGTCCGAACTGAAGTGCCTGATCCGGACTGTTCATACATTTCAGCAAAAACCCATGTTCCGGGTCCGGATCAGAATTGGCTTGGATCCGGACTGGATTTGCGCATGAACAAACACCGTTCGGGGTCCGGACTGTCGTGCCTGATCCGGATCCTAAACATGTCCCATGTCCAGTTTTTGATTTTTATGCAATTAAAAATTCATCCAAGTGTTTCTACATTATAAGAAGTATTCGGATCACCAAAAATATTTAGTTAAACATACCTGATCCTTTTGAATTCTTCTTTCTTGAGATTGAGGCATATGATCCAAACTTCTTCATTTTCAATCTTCAAGACTTAAATAATTTCACGAAATACACCAACACAAATTCCTTAACAACTAACTCGATCCAAATCCCACTAAACGACGGCTTCAATAACAGCTCAGGTAGACTCTCTCCCGGGATCACACGGGCGATAAGGATAATCTTTAGTGCCGGTGCCGCCGTAGGCACTTTCTCAACAGTCGCTCGCAAGCGAAACGACCACGACTCAACTTCTGTCGTGCTCCAACTCCCTCTATAAACACACTCCTCCTGGCCAGGTCCACGGAGGGTCATTGTCCTCTCTTGGCAAACCATGATAGCATAACATTGGGTTATCCAATCCCTATCCAACCTCATATCAACACCTCGAAGCTGATGTAGGACTAACAACTCTAGGATCAAATGCAAGGCCCTACTGAACTGGGCGGGACTGGCGACACTCATCCATGTGCTATACGTGATCTGGAACCTGATCCTCACGTGCACAAGCCAACCATCCTATCTCCGGCCCACGCGAAGCTACCCCTGCTCTACTAAAACACGCGCAAGCGGCGTCGGCATCAAACATGCACCAACTCTGACAACCGTCAGCAGAAGCACACCTGGTAAGACGCGATCCACTATCCTGGCGTCCCTTAACTGGCTGCAAAATCTCATCCACAAGATGCTGGTGGCCATCACTTGCTCTGTCTCGGCGTCACGGCTCCATCGGCCTACCGGTAAGTCGGACAACCCTCTATATCCTGAAGGGTAGAGGGGTGCCGTCGCAAGCGACAAATCCACGAGCACCACTCTGGAACACTTTGCCTGAAATGTCCTGATTATCTATGAGAAAACCATCGCCCCTGCCTGAGGTCACTCTATGGCGAGGAATGCGGCCTACCGCATAAAACACACTCATCCCGACACTACCGCTGGCGCCTCAACAGTCGAGACCCTCCTGGTCTCTGTCTCCTCTGAGACCCATGATCCTGAAACTGGAACTGTGGCGACCTCGATCCACTCAATTATTCCAAAATCAGGCGATACTAGATGTCCCTCTCAGGAGCTGGTCCCTCGCTCACCGTTCCTCTCGGACGTGATCGCAGATCCTCTGTCTATCCATTGAGCATGCACAATCGGTGCATCTAAGGTCGCTTGCCAAAAATTCCCAAAATGAAAAAAAATACCTCAAAGTAGTCCCCTCTCAAGCACGATCAATCTCCTGAGTCTCATCCTGGGCGACATGGGGCACTCTGCTCAACCGTCGCAGCAACTCGCGAATGCACTCCTGAAGGGGTCAACTCCCCTACTACAGGTATCTCAAATCCCCTTCCAGTTTCTGCCTAACACTGTTGGGAGAAGGCCCTCGAACAGCAAAGCACGAAGCTCGATCCAAATCCTCAACTACTCTCCTGGTGGTCCAATAGGACGAACTCGACGCTACACTCTCTCGGTGTCCTTATCCAAAAGTGCGCAACTATGTGCACCAGATGCTTTTCCCAGACGAATGAGTCCTTAAACGACTCTCCCAAAGCAGCAATCCAGTGCTCGGCCTTCCAAGGCCGCAAATTCTGCCGCGAAACCTGAAGGGGATGGAACTGGCGGATGCACATCAACCAATCAGCAAACTCTCGCTACTCCTGCACTATCCACAGTGCGATCTGGGTTGAAGTCGACGATGTCACGGCCGGAGGTACTACTGGCGATACCCCGGGAGATGCTCTTTGCTCACACTTGCGCCTCACGCACTCCATGTTCTCCTCCTGGCGCCGCGTCGCCTAAACCTCTGGCTATGTGGGCCTGTAACTCCCGGACCTCACTCTGCTTTGTCCATTCAGCCTCCTGCTGATCGGGCTCCTCACCCAAGGTCAAATACGCCCTCGCCGCTGCACGGCGTCTCGGAAGCATCGAAATCACTGCAACATAACAAACATTAGGACCAAAACTCTCTCGACCCAATCAAGCGAAAGTCTATAACATGTTATCCTTACTAAAGCATTATGTCGTCTGCAGCCAACATAATCACCTTTAGAGAGATAACATGTAAGATCACTCACCCCAACCCTCTGGGGGAGGTACAAACTCAATCAGGACTCTCGCTAAGGTCACGTCTCTCACGACAGTCATCCTACTTAGCTTGAGAGTTGGGGTTCTCGCAGATCGAGTTGTGGAGGTTTCCCGACTTAGCCATGAGTTGTGCATTATCAGATTGAGTCGTTGAGGGTTCTCCGACAGATCATGTGAGGATTTGGGCTGTTCTTGTTTGAGTCGAGGAGTCTTTTCCGACTGAGTTGTACTTCTGAGCATTGAGTTGCCGATCTGTTTGATCGTGGACCATAGCCTGCATATGCCATTTTTTTGAGACAGTTGAGACTGATGTGATACTTGAGCTCATTGGGGTCGCTCCCCTCGGGTCACGCTCCGGATGCGTAGATGTGTTGATGCCCCTGGCCGAGTTACCAGGTGGTTACATGCCCCTGGCCGAGTTACCAGGTGGTTACATGCCCCTCGCCGAGTTACCAGGTGGTGGATGCCCTGGCCGAATTACCAGGAGGTTACTTGATTGAGATTGAGATAGTCGGACAGGACGCCCCACGTAAATCCCGTCCTCACGGGGATGTGTGGTAGTGGGCAGGTGCGTTCCTAGTCGACAGGAGCAGGCTTGACTGGACTCTATGCGGCAGTCCTTAGGATTGGGTGTTATGAGCAGGTGGTCACATATTATGTTCTTAGATGGTTTTTCCTTTGAGCATTGATACTGAGGCATTTTAGCAGTAGCGAGAGTATGCATAGCATGTTTATGATAGAGTTTCCTTTGAGCTTTATGTTGAGACACATTAGCTGTAGTTTTCTTTCAGCTTACCATTATCTATCTATCTGCATACCTATCTGTTTGCCTTTAGTAGACTTAGTGGGCATACCGTGGATTTTGGGACGGTACCCACTGAGATATGCCTTCTGCAGTAGATCTCATACCCGCTGCGGTGACAGGTTGAGGCAGCTGTTCCGGCTTGGTTCGCGCGGAGACAGCAGATCGAGGTGAGGATGCGGCCGATTAGTTCCTTACCAGCATTGAGAGTCTGAGGTAGATGTACCCGGTGTATTTTATGTTTCCACTTTTGTACTGGACATTCTGAGAGACTTGTGAGGATAGTATTTGTTTTATTCCTGTGAGACTTTGTACCTTGAGGATTTGTGTACTAGTGGAGATTTTACTATCCCAGATGTTCAGTTTTATTCTATAGCTTTTGGTTTTAGTTTCAGCTCTGATACATGTTTTTATCTATAGATCTGACCTGCAGGGTAGACGCTTTGTCTGTGCGGCAGTTTCCGTACAGATGGCGGATCTGTGGGCGAGCCTGGGTCGCAGTTCGACCCCGGGGCATGACAGATTTAGGTGATATCAGAGCCTAGGAATATAGGTCGTTGAGGACTTAGGGACCCTAGGCTATTGGTTGGACAGTAGGATGACTGTCGAGAGAGACGTGACTTTAGCGAGAGTCCTGATTGAGTTGTACCTCCCCCAGAGGATTGGGGCGAGTGATCTTACATGTTATTTCTCTAAAGGTGATTATGTTGGCTGCAGACAACATAATACTTTAGAAGGGTTAACATGATTTAGACTTTCGCTTGATTTGGTCGAGAGAGTTTTGGTCCTAATGGTTGTTCTGTTGCAGTGATTTGATGCTTCCGAGACGCCGTGCAGCGGCGAGGGCGTATTTGACCTGGGATGAGGAGCTCGTATAGCGGGAAGCTAAATGGATAGAGCCGAGAGAGGCCTGAGAGATTCAGGCCCTAGCAGTCCTGATATTTGAGGCGATGCGGCGCCAGAAAGAGATCATGGAGCGCGTGATGCGCATGCTTGGACCGAGAGCATCTCCCGGGGTATCGCCAGTAGTACCTCCGGTCGTGACATCGTCGACCTCGACCCAGATCGCACTGTGGATAGTGCAGGAGCAGCAAAAGATTGCCAAACGGTTGTGTACCTCATCCAGTTCTATCCCCTGTTGATTTCGGGTTAGAGTTTGGAGCCTTGGGAGGCCGAGAACTGGATCGCTGCTATGGAAGAGTTGTTCGAGGATTGTTCATCCAGGAGAAACATCAGGACGCTTGGTCATGTACTTTTGGATAAGGACGCCGAGAGTTGGTGGCGTCGAGTTCGTCCTGTTGGACCATCGGGAGCGCAGTTGATGGCCTGGAGCGGGTATCTGCGACGGTTGAGCTGTGTACCCCTCGTCGCCTAGGATGTGGCTTGGAGGTTGTTTATGTTTGAGAGGGGACTGCATCTGGACAGCTATCTCTTTATGCATTCTCGGCGAGTGCCGACTCTAGATGCAGCGATTGTGCATGCTTGATGGATTGATCGAGAATCAGTGATTATGTTCGAGAGGAACGGTGAGCGAGGGACCAGCTCCAGAGAGAGACGTCCAGCATTGTTGGATTTGGGATAGTCGAGTGGACCGAGGTTGCCAGGATAGCGGATCACATTTTTCCAGGTGAGGTTTCCTTGGGTCATCGAAGTTAGAGATTGTCGATGCCGACACCTCTTGTATGTGTTTTAGTAGAGCAGGGGTATCTTCGTGTGGGCCAGTGTTGGGACTGATGGCTGTGCACGTGAGTATCAGGTTCCAGATCACGTATAGCACGTGCATGAGTGTTGCCAGTCCTGCCCAGTGCTGTTAGGACCTTGGATTTGATCATTGAGTTTCTTGTCCTACATTAGTTCCCAGTTGTTGACATGAGATTGGATAAGGATTTGGTTATTCCCATGTTAGGCTACCTTGGTTTGTCAGAGAGGACAATGACCCTCCGGGGACCTGGTCAGGAGGAGTGTGTTTATAAAAGAGGCTAGACCACGACAGAGGTTGAGTCGTGGTCATTTTCGCTTGCTAGCGATTGTTGTGTGGTGCCTGCGGCGGCGCCGGGACTAAAGGATATTCTTATCGTCGTGTAATCCCGGGTGAGGGTCTACTTGAGCTGTCTTCAAGCCGTCGTTTAGCGAGATTGGGATCAAGTTAGTGATCGACGTTGTTTTGGAAACCGCGCCGACTGTGTCAGCATTTCTTGATGTATGATCTGTGAGACAGGGAGCTGGTAGCGCAGTTGCGGGATCTGATGGATCGAGCGGGTCTGAGTGACCCAGAGCCACGTCGTGGGTATAGGACTGTGAGGATCTGCGACCTTGATGCTTGAGTATGATGCCACACCGTTGGTGCATGGCAGTGATGCCACGTTGTGAGTACACAACGGTGAGAGTTCTTGGAGGGTTCGAACACGGACAAATTTGGACTGTGCTTGGGCAGATGCCTTCGAGAGATTGATAGCAACTATGGATCTATATAGCCGAGGGCTGTGCTTTGATAATGTTCAGGAACCAGGAAAGGCATTAAGCTGTTAGCGAGGTCAAGTGGATTGACTAATGCCCTACCGACTTTAGGAGCTGTGCTTTTCCAGCTGCGTTTGGACGGGTTGGTGGTAGTACCCGTCGTGGATATTAGGTTTATCTCCGAAGCGACGGGGAGCTTGATGGGCACTTGGGGATAGTGCTACAACTTCTATGAGAGAAGGAGTTGTTTGCCAAGTTGAGAGAGTTGCTTTCTAACTTCGGAAGGTTTTGTTCATGGACCCTCGAACCTAAGTACTTGGATACTCAGGAAGTTTGGTTTGAGGTAACGCCGGGGGATAGTATTTTCAAGGATGTATAATTGCATTATCCCGGCAAAGATATTATGTTTAGTTACGCCTTGTTTAGGCGGGCAGTGTGACCTTGGAATTTGATAGTCAGAAATTGAGGAAAGGTTCCCGGGGTTGAAATTCTTCCCTTGTCAAGGGATGTGGAAGATGTATGTGGAACTGGAGTTTAGTTGCTAAGGAGCAACAAAGGGGTTATGCCACTTGGAGGCTTAGACTTCGGTTTTGGGAGGTCTTGATTTGTGGGAACCACCAGCCGCAGGGGATATACGTATATATGTATAGATTTGAGTTTTCGCGGGGAGTTTAATCCGCGAGTTTTTATCTGGCGGGAGGAGGTACTGATCACCCGCATGTTTTGGAATGTCACTTCCTTGGAGTTGGACGAGGATTGAGTTACCAGGATCGACCGATGCAATTCTTGCTGGTGAGACGGAAGAATTTTGCAGTCGGGTTATACCATGGCGAAGGTTCAAAGGAGCCTTTTTGATGAGAGAAAGGCCACTTGAGAGCCGGGGATGAGTTGAGGATCTCCTATTCCCTTGGATTGAGACACCCTCATGAGTTATGGATTTATTTTGGGTTTCGAGGACGAAACCTTTTCAAGGAGGGGAGAGTGTAGAATACCGGGATTTCGGATAGCGCACTGACCTCGTGAGATGGCGTAGTGTGGATAAATCGCTCGAGCGTGTTCCCTTTTGGATTACAGATGAGTTTGGGTCGACGCAGATCTACGCGGAAGCCCCAGCTTGATTGGGAGTTTTCCGGGCATTGTGCGCCGATAGAGGACTGGCTTCGGGGAAGCCTTGACTTCACCGTGGAGTGCAAAAAATTTGGGTATACTTGGAACAGGTGTACTTTGAGTTTACAGCGGTGTTCGGGAGGTTCCGGGCTGACGCGGAAGATCCGAGGGCAACAAGTGAGTTGGAACTGGCAATTTCGGAGTCGGTTTTTGGATTGAGCACACCGACTCCACGGTTGAGGTTATGAGGAGAAAAAGCTGTGGACATGTGTATTTTCATTTTACAGCGGAGTTCGGGAGGTTCCAGACGGAGGCGGAGGCCCCGAAGGCAAAAAGTGAGTTGTTGGGGGGCTTTATGGATTATTTAATTAATTTAATTAATTGAAAACTTGGGTCTGTGAGGTATGGATTAAAAGAAAGAGAGAGATTGAGAATGGATTTTGGTGGTTGGAGATATTTTTGTTGGGCTTTAAATGCTGCCCACCAACCTTAATTAATTAGGCATGGCTTCCCCCCTAATTAATAAGTCGCCACGTCATCGTCTCTTTCAACCAAGTAAAACAGAGGAAGTGGGGGTGAAGCAGGGGAATGGAAGAATGAGAGAAATGAAGAAGAAGAAGAAGAAGAAAGGAAGGGAAAGTGAGGGATTGGAAGAGCTTTGATGGAGAGAACTTTCTGCATGGAGCCGCGGCGCCAAGCGGAGCGTAGCGCGTGCGCGGAGCCTCTTTAAGGTATGTTCAGTTTTTGGTGTTTTTAGAGTGAGAGAAGGTGAGCTCGGTTTTGTGAGAGGTTGAGCTTGGCGGAGCTGTAGGTGGACTGGATGTCCTCCGTGGGTGTGGCTTCGGGAGGTTGCAGTGCTAGGGCAGGGGCGCGCGGCCAGCGTGCGCGGCTGCGCGGGCGCGCATAGGCGCCACGCGCAGCGCGCACTGCTTGCGGGCGCGCCAGGGGGCCGCGTGCTGCGCGCGGGCGCGCCTGGGCGCCGCGCAGTGGAGGCGGCGCCGCGCGGCTGGCACCTGGTGTCGTGCGGCACGGGCCAGGGCTGCGCGCGGCACCGCTTGGGCGCCGCGCGGCAGGCGGCCAGCGCGGGAGCTTGCGGGCAGCGGCTGGCCGGTGCGCGGCGACGGGTGCGCAGTAAATTCCTCGCGCGGCGCGGGGCGTTTTCGACGTCCGGGGCTGTCTCCTTGTCGACGGACGCGCGCTTTGTGGCAGAGCTTTGCTGACTTTGGTTTCCTCCTTCTCTCTCTGTGTTGGTGCAGTATCTTCGGTGCACGCGACGAGCTTGGTGCCGCGCGGGCTTTTGGGACAGGCAGTGGCGGCACGTGGATCATCCTCAAGTTAATTGGATTAATTGTGCAAGTTGGTAGTGTGTAAGGCTGAATTAAGGGAATTGTATATGTGCACTTTACTAATTGATATGCAAATGGAGTTTCGTGCTGTGTGAGTTTTTATGGAAGCAGGGTGTGCTGGGGAGGTTTTGTATGTGATGTTTTATGTTGGGTTTGTGTTTTGAGTGGACTGTGGGATACTCGGAGCTTGCAAATTATGTATTTGGAGCCTGGCAAGTGTATTTGAGCAGTGAGTTGAAGCAGTTTGTGTATGTGAGCATTTGTGATTAAGTACACATTAGTTTAAGTTGTTATGGGAACTTAAGAGTTGGTGTTGGAACTTGATTGCTGGGAGTGTGTGGAGTGTACATGAGAGATGAACATGAAAGTTGGTGAATATGTAATTGTGGTTGGATGAACTTTTGTTGTTAGTGTGCTGCTTGTTGCCTGGAGATTTTATGTGTGTGCTAAGTGCTTGATGAGGATTGTGGAAGATTAAATATTTGAGGAATGCTATGGGCAGAGTCTTAATGTTGGTACTTTGGTGGTGGATTTATGGTACTTGAGCCCTTGTTTGCTCCATGATTTAGTCGTGAGGTGAGCCAATTGCACCCAGGTTCTGTGGGAACTCAAGGAATTTATTTCAGCTTCCGAGGTTTCTTTTCGTGCTTAACGACAGAGTGTGCGCGCGCGGCGCGGTTTTTGATTTTTTCTTCCGTTCGGAATTCCGGCACTTCCCCGACTTCAGCGTTGCCTGCGGAATGCTTTTCAGGTGGGTTGGAATTTCTCCAAAATTTCTGGAATGCCCCTTAATGCTATTGAATGCAAGTTGATTATGGTTATCTTGCTATTTTTCACTGTTTTTAATCCGATAGTTGCCTGGAATTTTTTGTATAATTTATTGGAACCCCGGATTATTTTTAGTAGACTCCTGATATTATATGACACTAGGCTTCATGCTTTGTTTGCATCATAATTGCACCTGAACCGTTTTAAAAATCGAGAAACCCGTTTTAAGAAAAAATCAAGGTTTTCAAAGATGGTTTTTAAATTATGAGTTGCCAAAGGTATGGCATAGGTTCAGGGTGCTTGTATACTCGTGCCGGGGGGCCGAGTGGATTTTTAGAGCATGTCTGTTGAGCTCTAGTGTCATGTGAGATGAGCTTCCTTGTGGGGATTAGGTGATTGCACTAGATTGTGTTTTTCCGATTTAGTCGTTGAGGTGGACTTCCGACTTAGCTTGAGAGTTGGGGTTCTGGCAGATCGAGTTGTGGAGGTTTCCCGACTTAGCCATGAGTTGTACATTATCAGATTGAGTCGTTGAGGGTTCTCCGAGAGATCATGTGAGGATTTGGGCTGTTCTTGTTTGAGTCAAGGAGTCTTTTCCGACTGAGTTGTACTTCTGAGCATTGAGTTGCCGATCTGTTTGATCGTGGACCATAGCCTGCATATGCCATTTTTTTGAGACAGTTGAGACTGATGTGATACTTGAGCTCGTTGGGGTCGCTCCCCTCGGGTCACGCTCCGGATGCGTAGATGTGTTGATGCCCCTGGCCGAGTTACCAGGTGGTTACATGCCCCTGGCCGAGTTACCAGGTGGTTACATGCCCCTGGTCGAGTTACCAGGTGGTTACCTGCCCCTGGCCGAGTTACCAGGTGGTGGATGCCCTGGCCGAATTACCAGGAGGTTACTTGATTGAGATTGAGATAGTCGGACAGGACGCCCCACGTAAATCCCGTCCTCACGGGGATGTGTGGTAGTGGGCAGGTGCGTTCCTAGTCGACAGGCGCAGGCTTGACTGGACCCTATGCGGCAGTCCTTGGGATTGGGTGTTATGAGCGGGTGGTCACATATTATGTTCTTAGATGGTTTTTCCTTTGAGCCTTGATATTGAGGCATTTTAGCAGTAGCGAGAGTATGCATAGCATGTTTATGATAGAGTGTCCTTTGAGCTTTATGTTGAGACACATTAGCTGTAGTTTTCTTTCAGCTTACCATTATCTATCTATCTGCATACATATCTGTTTTGCCTCCAGTAGACTTAGTGGGCATACCGGTGTAAGACCCGGCTTTTCCTTAACCCTTCTGGTCACCCTCTTCTTGTAATGCCTGACCGGGGGCCTCATTTTTGGCATTTTTCCGGACAGACCGTCGGGGCCCGCAAATAATTTTAGGCGGTAGAGCTCGCGGAACGGAGCGCGTGGGCGCGATCGGTTTATTTTTCCGACTCCCGGTCTGACCAGAATTAATTCTCGAAGTTGGGGTCCCCCTTAGACGCCTCGGGATCCGTGTTGGCAGCCGCACACCTTTTAAGGTAAACCCTAATTCTCTTAGTATATATATGTAGCCGTGAGGGAAAGAGGATTAGGGTTCCTCTTATTTTTCTTTTGGTGGCCGCCTCTTTTCTTTTTCTTCCTCCCTCGTAGCCGCCGGCAAAGAGAAACCAAGCACACCGCAAGGGTGGACCGGTGGAGGCAAGCGGACGATCCCTCTCTTCCTCCTCTTTCGCACATCAAGGTGAGTCGGACGCGTTTCGTTCGGGGGAATCTCCCTCTTTCTTTCTTTTGTTGGTCACGAGGAGGGAGGAGGCCCGGCGCCGTCGCGCACCGCGGGCCGCGCGCCCGCGCGGCGCTCGGCCGCGCGGCGCTCGGCCGCGCGGGGCCGCCCGCAGGAGGGGCGCCCGCGCGGGCTGGTGCCGCGCGGGGCCGCCCCGCACCGCGGGCCACGCGCCCGCGCGGCGCACGGCCGCGCGGGGCCGCCCCGCACCGCGGGCCGCGCGCCCGCGCGGCGCTCGGCCGCGCGGGGGCCGCCCGCAGGAGGGGGCGCCCGCGCGGGCTGGTGCCGCGCGGGGCCGCCCCGCACCGCGGGCCGCGCACCCGCGCGGCGCTTGGCCGCGCGGGGGCCGCCCGCAGGAGGGGGCGCCCGCGCGGGCTGGTGCCGCGCGGGGCCGCCCCGCATCGCGGGCCGCGCGCCCGCGCGGCGCTCGGCCGCGCGGGGCCGCCGCAGGAGGGGGGCGCCCGCGCGGGCTGGTGCCGCGCGGGGCCGCCCCGCACCGCGGGCCGCGCGCCCGCGCGGCGCTCGGCCGCGCGGGGCCGCCCGCAGGAGGGGCGCCCGCGCGGGCTGGTGCCGCGCGGGGCCGCCCCGCACCGCGGGCAGCGCGCCCGCGCGGCACTCGGCCGCGCGGGGCCGCCCGCAGGAGGGGCGCCCGCGCGGGCTGGTGCCGCGCGGGGTCGCCCCGCACCGCGGGCAGCGCGCCCACGCGGCGCTCGGCCGCGCGGGGCCGCCCGCAGGAGGGGCGCCGCGCGGGCTGGTGCCGCGCGGGGTCGCCCCGCACCGCGGGCAGCGCGCCCGCGCGGCGCTCGGCCGCGCGGGGCCGCCCGCAGGAGGGGCGCCCGCGCGGGCTGGTGCCGCGCGGGGTCGCCCCGCACCGCGGGCCGCGCGCCCGCGCGGCGCTCGGCCGCGCGGGGCCGCCCGCAGGAGGGGCGCCGCGCGGGCTGGTGCCGCGCGGGGCTGCGCCCTGACAGGGTGTTCGTCGCACGGGCCGGTGCCGTGCGAAGAACTCCGCCGCACGCTGTAGGGAGTCGTTGTAAGTTTCGGACTTCTAAGTCTCGATTTGCCTATGTTCCTTCAGGAGTGCGGGACGCTGTGGGCGACTGGAGCACAGACGCGGACTGGACGAACGCAGGACGACGCACACAAGGTGGGTACGTTCCCGGGGGTTTCGGGAATGGGGTTTAACTGTTAGAAATAGCATGTTGGGGCAAGGTGGAATTGTCAGTCTCCTTCTGTTTATGCACTAACCCTGTTATGTTATGTTATGATACTCAATGTCAATCTGAGGCTCAAATTTGCTACACGCACACCCACGGTTTGGCCACCGCAAGGGTGTGCTTTTCCGGAAAAGTGGTACGTTGACCCGTGTACCCCACGCGAAGGTGGCGTTAGGAATGGGGGCCCCCATGGGTGGGGGGTGTGAGCGGTGACGTCGAGGCAGGTGCTCGGCGGCCGAGGCAGGTGCTCGGCGGTGGGCATCGGGGAAGGTGCCCGATGTTGCTTTGTGAGGCAGGTGCTCGGCGGTGGGCATCGGGGAAGGTGCCCGATGTCGTAATGATACAGGGTGTGGTTAAGGTGGAAGGTGCATGGGAGGGATAGTTGCTCCGGTGTTTGTGGTTTGCCTTATCTTTGTTTACTACGCTTATCATGCTATTTCTAGTCACTGACTTCCCACTTCGTGACAGGTTCGTCCAGGGGCGAGTGCTAGGGCGCCGGTGAGGACGTTAGGGTGCTGATCTGATTTATGGGTGACTTCAGATACAGTGACTCTTCTTTCCCTTTTCTTTTATTATTCATGGTAGCTAGTTGTGGATTGCGACACCCCCGTGGGGTCGAAGTGGATGTTGCCCTTTTCTTTCCTTTCTTTTTGAATAATTGAATGAATACTACGTTCTCTCTTACTTGGCCGTTTTGAACGATGAAAAACAAAGAAAACCGTTTGCGAAAACTATTTTTAAAACGTGGGTGTCGTGTGGGCACCAAGCTTTATAAACCTTGTGGGATTTATGTGTTTACGAACTGTTTTCACAAACGAGGGCATCGTGTGGATGCCGCTTTCAAAACCTTGTGATTATTTATCCTTTCAAAACACCGGCCTCTATGCTCTAAGTGAATGCTAGAATGTCACGTGAATTGTTTGGTTGTATGTGTACGAGACCCCAACTGATGTGGTTAGAGATTGTATGTACTACGCCTTGTGAGACACTTTGTAGTTGAGACGCCGTGCATATACAAAGGGGCCTCTGCTCATTTGCAGAGCGAATTTGTGTATGCGGCGGGTCTGTGCACGCGCCGGGGAGTAATGTTTTACAAAAAAAAATATATGGCTGAATCAGGGGCATCGGTGGCTCCTCTTCCGCGCGATTCGAACCCCCGGGGCGTGACAGATTAAGATGGTATCAGAGCGGTAAACTTTAACCACAACAGTCGGGGCCTAACATCCACGGGCGCAATACTCTGGCTACTGAGTAATAAAGTGAACACGGGATAAATAAAACGCGAGTGCTCGTTGGGGGAAAAAGGGGGGAGGGAATTAGTGTTCTTTTCTTTTCTCCCTCTAGTGCCAGCACTAGTGGCGTGCCGTCTTATTTAAACTAGGAGTAACTGGTTCGTGCAAATGTTCAGATCATGGCCAGGACTAGATCCACAGCCGAGGACACGGGGGCGGACGCAGCGGAAGCGATGACTGCGGAGAATCAGCTCCTAAGGCAGCAGCTACAAGAGATGGCGGAACAGTTGGCAGCCCTGAACGACCGCGTGCGCCAACTGACGCAGCAACAGCAGGCCGCTGCGACGGCAGAGGTTGCCCCGGGCCCTCTCCCGGGGCCAGCTGCACCGGTGATGGAGACCGAAGGAGGGGCTGCCCCCACCCGGGCCTCGGCCCCAGAGGTGGCCCCTTCGACGGCAACGGCAGGGCCGGCGGCGACACCAATCGTCGGAATTGCTCCGAGTGTGACGGTAGTGTTACCCACTCCCGCCGCGACCGCCAACGTCGCGAAGGAGGGGGCGAACCTACCAAACGAGCGAGACCGTGTGCGCGCCAACCTGGCCGACTTCAAGAAATACGATCCGCCAACGTTCGAGGGGGACACGACGGACCCCTGGGTTGTGGAGAAATGGGTGGATACGATGGAGAAATTATTCGAGGACCTATTGATGGAAGACCATGAGCGGGTCCCCCTGGCCGCCCACTTGCTCGAGGGGAACGCCCGCATCTGGTGGAAGACCGTACGCCCCGACTCTGCGTCGGGCGCTACCCTTCCGTCATGGACTACCTTTAAACAGCAGCTATTCGGGGCGTTCTTTACCAACAGCGTGAAGAAACAACTGGAGGACGACCTAAACCACATCAGGCAGGGAACCAAAACAGTAATGGAGTACCAGAGGGAGTTCGTGAGACTGGCGAACTGTGTCCCGTTCGTCATTCGGGACGAATCCCATAAGGCACAACTGTTTGTGGATGGATTGAGGACTGACATTTTCCAAGTGGTGGACGCGGCGGATCTGCATACCTTTCAGAAGGTGGTCGACCGAGCCACCATCGTGGAGCGAGGCTTTGCCGTCACGCGCGCCCGAAGGGAAGGCTCCCACCAGCAAGACGACAGGAAGCGGACCCAGACGGCTTCAGGGGGAGGGGGGCTCCTCCAGCGGGAATCGGCCCCCTAAGCGGTGGAGGCCCCAGCAAAGGACCAGGGGAGCGCCGGGAGAGGGACAACGCCCGGAGGACCGCTCATGCGTGATCTGCGGCGGGGCGCACCGAGTGATGGATTGCTCCAAGAGACAGGACCATTGTTTCCGATGTGGCAAGCAGGGACACTTCCGTTTCAACTGTCCCCTGAACCAAGGCACCACATCTTCAGCAGCCTCCGTGCCTTCACCCCAGCACGCAGGGCGGGGGAAAGCGCCAATGACGTCAGCCCCCAGACCGCCAGCACCCCGATCTGTAGGGGAAAAGCCACCGCCTTCGGGAGGCCGCGTCTATTCGATGGGTCAGCAGGAGACGCACCCGTCTGAGCACGTCGTCGCAGGTATCACTCTTGCTTCTGTTTATCGCGCTAGAACCCTTTTTGACACCGGAGCGACCCTCTCGTTTATGTCCCGAGACTTCGCACTGACCCATGATTTTGAGTTGAGACCCTTACCCAGTTTGATGACCGTACACACCGCGGGGGGATCCTTGGAGGCACGCAACATGGTGCCTTCCTGCCCTATATGGATGGGAAGGCTTCCGTGCCCCTGGGATCTGGTAGTCATTCCATTGAAAGAGTATGATGTAGTGCTCGGAATGGATTGGCTCACGTGGTACCTTGCGGTCATAGACTGCGAGAAGCGCGAGGTACGACTGATGTACCCCGATTTTCCGGAGAACGTGTACTTGGCTTGCAAGAGCGTTTCCTTTTCTTCCATGATTCCTGCATCCCGAGCCAGGAAGCTGGTAGAGGGCGGGTGTATGGCCTACTTGGTGTCGGTGGCCCTGGCCGCCGGATCCTCCACGGCACTCCCCGACATCCCTGTGGTGAGGGACTTCCCAGATGTTTTTCCGGCCGAACTACCTGGATTACCCCCCGAGCGAGAAGTTGTCTTTCCCATTGAGCTTCCACCCGGCACTCGACCAATCACGAAGGCCCCCTACAGGATGGCCTTCGCGGAGCTGAAGGAACTTAAGGCGCAGCTAGAGGACCTTCTGGACAAGGGGTTTATCCGACCGAGTGTGTCCCCTTGGGGCGCACCTGTACTCTTTGTACGAAAGAAAGACGGGAGCTTGCGGTTGTGCATCGACTACCGGGAAATCAACAAAGTCACAGTGAAAAACAAGTACCCCTTACCTAGGATTGATGACCTCTTTGACCAGCTGCGGGGTGCAACTGTCTTTTCAAAAATTGACCTGCAGTCGGGCTACCACCAGCTCAGAGTTCGAGACGAGGATATTCCGAAGACGGCATTCCGGACTCGGTATGGCCATTACGAGTTCACAGTAATGCCGTTCGGGCTTACCAATGCCCCAGCGGTGTTCATGGACATGATGAACCGAGTTTTCAGACCCTTCCTGGATCAGTTCGTTGTGGTCTTCATCGACGACATCCTGATTTACTCCACCACCGATGAGAAGCACGAGGAGCACCTTCGAATTGTTCTACAGACCCTTAGGGAGCAGGAGCTGTTCGCAAAACTTAAGAAATGCGAATTCTGGCTTCGCGAAGTGGGGTTTCTAGGGCATATCATTTCAGCAGCAGGAGTCGCAGTGGATCCCAAGAAGGTGGAGTCGGTGACCGACTGGCCCCAGCCGACCACAGTGACAGAGGTGCGCAGCTTCTTGGGCCTTGCGGGATACTACAGACGTTTCGTGGAGGGTTTCTCGAAGATTGCGACCCCTCTGAACCGCCTAACCCGGAAAGGAGTAAAGTTCATATGGACGGTCCAATGCCAAGAGAGCTTTGAAGAACTTAAGAAACGGTTAACAAGAGCGCCTGTGCTTGCCTTACCAACCCCTGGAGAAGACTACGAAGTCTACTGCGATGCATCGCGAATAGGACTGGGAGGAGTACTAATGCAGCAAGGAAGAGTCATTGCCTATGCTTCAAGACAACTCAAGGATTACGAACAGAACTACCCGATCCATGACTTGGAGCTTGCCGCAGTGGTCTTCGTTCTGAAACTGTGGAGGCACTACCTCTACGGTGTGCATTGCAACGTGTTCTCGGACCACCAAAGCCTTAAGTACCTTTTCACCCAGAAGGAGCTTAACCTACGGCAGAGGAGGTGGTTGGAGCTACTGAAGGACTACGACTTAACCATCCAGTACCACCCGGGGAAAGCAAATGTGGTAGCCGACGCTCTAAGCCGAAAGGGACAAGCAGAAGGAACTTCGGCGGGCGCGATCACGCAGCAGAACGACTTTATCGCGGAATTTTCACGATTGAGGTTGGAAGTGGTACCAGCAGGGATGGTTGAGCGACTGTTGACCCTAACAGTCGCACCGACCCTATTGGAGAGGATTCGGGAAGGCCAAGGTGCGGATCCGCAGCTACAGCTGGAACGAGATAGGATTTCACCGGAGCAAGAAGGAGACTTTGCAGTGGGAACGGACGGCACCCTTCGGTTCCGAGGGCGGATCTGCGTGCCCGATCTGCCGGATCTAAAGAAAGAAATCCTGACTGAAGCACATTGCGCCCCCTACGTGGCGCACCCTGGAGGCACCAAGATGTACCGGGATATCCGACAGACCTTCTGGTGGCCAAGATTGAAGGGAGATGTGACGCTGTTCGTGGCTCACTGTTTGATTTGCCAACAGGTGAAAGCCGAGCATCAGCGGCCGGCGGGGAAATTGCAACCTCTACCCGTGCCCGAATGGAAGTGGGAGCAAGTCACAATGGACTTCGTCACCGGATTCCCCCGTTCGTAACAGGGACACGACGCTATCTGGGTTGTCGTGGATCGGCTAACGAAGTCAGCTCACTTCCTACCCATCCACACGACCTGGACACGTGACCGGCTGGCACAGGTCTACCTCAGCGAGATTGTAAGGCTGCACGGGGTGCCAACGACGATCACCTCGGACAGGGACACGAGGTTCGTTTCGAACTTTTGGAAGAGTCTACAACGAGCCTTGGGGACCAAGTTACACTTCAGCTCAGCCTTTCACCCCCCAGACGGACGGGCAATCCGAGCGGGTGATCCAGATACTCGAGGACATGCTTCGGGCGTGCGTGCTGGATTTGGGAGACGGATGGTCGCGCTACCTACCCCTTGCAGAGTTCGCTTATAACAACAGCTACCAAGCGAGCATTAAGATGGCGCCGTACGAAGCGTTGTACGGCAGACGCTGTAGATCCCCGATCTGCTGGGACGATCTGGGGGAGAGAAAGTTTTTGGGGCCGGACCTAGTGGCCGAGACAGAGGAAAGGGTGCGCCTCATCAGGCGACGTTTGGCGACCGCCCAGAGCCGGCAAAAGAGTTACGCGGACCAGAGACGTCGCGACTTGGAATTCCAGGTGGGAGAGCACGTGTTACTGCGGGTGTCGCCGTCGAAGGGGGTGAAGCGGTTTGGGTTGAGGGGCAAGCTGAGCCCGCGGTACATAGGGCCGTTTGAGATTCTGGAGCGCATCGGCCCGGTAGCCTACCGCCTCGCCCTACCGCCGAACCTTGACCGCGTTCATGATGTGTTCCACGTATCCATGCTTCGGAAATACCTCCCCGACCCATCGCGAGTGCTTGACGCCTCCGCGATTGAACTCAAGGAGGATCTAAGTTTCGCGGAAGTACCAGTGCGGATCCTAGCCCGGGAGGACAAAAAGCTGCGTAGTCGGACGATTCCCTACGTAAAGGTGCTTTGGAGCAATCAAGAAGAGCGTGAGGCAACTTGGGAACCCGAGTCAAAGATGAGGGAGTGCTACCCGGACCTGTTCGCCGCTGGGGAAGATTAAGTTTCGGGGACGAAACTTGTTTTTAGCGGTAAGTGGTGTAAGACCCGGCTTTTCCTTAACCCTTCTGGTCACCCTCTTCTTGTAATGCCTGACCGGGGGCCTCATTTTTGGCATTTTTCCGGACAGACCGTCGGGGCCCGCAAATAATTTTAGGCGGTAGAGCTCGCGGAACGGAGCGCGTGGGCGCGATCGGTTTATTTTTCCGACTCCCGGTCTGACCAGAATTAATTCTCGAAGTTGGGGTCCCCCTTAGACGCCTCGGGATCCGTGTTGGCAGCCGCACACCTTTTAAGGTAAACCCTAATTCTCTTAGTATATATGTAGCCGTGAGGGAAAGAGGATTAGGGTTCCTCTTATTTTTCTTTTGGTGGCCGCCTCTTTTCTTTTTCTTCCTCCCTCGTAGCCGCCGGCAAAGAGAAACCAAGCACACCGCAAGGGTGGACCGGTGGAGGCAAGCGGACGATCCCTCTCTTCCTCCTCTTTCGCACATCAAGGTGAGTCGGACGCGTTTCGTTCGGGGGAATCTCCCTCTTTCTTTCTTTTGTTGGTCACGAGGAGGGAGGAGGCCCGGCGCCGTCGCACACCGCGGGCCGCGCGCCCGCGCGGCGCTCGGCCGCGCGGGGCCGCCCGCAGGAGGGGCGCCCGCGCGGGCTGGTGCCGCGCGGGGCCGCCCCGCACCGCGGGCCACGCGCCCGCGCGGCGCACGGCCGCGCGGGGCCGCCCCGCACCGCGGGCCGCGGGGCGCCCGCGCGGGCTGGTGCCGCGCGGGGCCGCCCCGCACCGCGGGCCGCGCACCCGCGCGGCGCTCGGCCGCGCGGGGGCCGCCCGCAGGAGGGGGCGCCCGCGCGGGCTGGTGCCGCGCGGGGCCGCCCCGCACCGCGGGCCGCGCGCCCGCGCGGCGCTCGGCCGCGCGGGGCCGCCGCAGGAGGGGGGCGCCCGCGCGGGCTGGTGCCGCGCGGGGCCGCCCCGCACCGCGGGCCGCGCGCCCGCGCGGCGCTCGGCCGCGCGGGGCCGCCCGCAGGAGGGGCGCCCGCGCGGGCTGGTGCCGCGCGGGGCCCGCCCCGCACCGCGGGCAGCGCGCCCGCGCGGGCACTCGGCCGCGCGGGGCCGCCCGCAGGAGGGGCGCCCGCGCGGGCTGGTGCCGCGCGGGGGTCGCCCCGCACCGCGGGCAGCGCGCCCACGCGGCGCTCGGCCGCGCGGGGCCGCCCGCAGGAGGGGCGCCGCGCGGGCTGGTGCCGCGCGGGGTCGCCCCGCACCGCGGGCAGCGCGCCCGCGCGGCGCTCGGCCGCGCGGGGCCGCCCGCAGGAGGGGCGCCCGCGCGGGCTGGTGCCGCGCGGGGTCGCCCCCGCACCGCGGGCCGCGCGCCCGCGCGGCGCTCGGCCGCGCGGGGCCGCCCGCAGGAGGGGCGCCGCGCGGGCTGGTGCCGCGCGGGGCTGCGCCCTGACAGGGTGTTCGTCGCACGGGCCGGTGCCGTGCGAAGAACTCCGCCGCACGCTGTAGGGAGTCGTTGTAAGTTTCGGACTTCTAAGTCTCGATTTGCCTATGTTCCTTCAGGAGTGCGGGACGCTGTGGGCGACTGGAGCACAGACGCGGACTGGACGAACGCAGGACGACGCACACAAGGTGGGTACGTTCCCGGGGGTTTCGGGAATGGGGTTTAACTGTTAGAAATAGCATGTTGGGGCAAGGTGGAATTGTCAGTCTCCTTCTGTTTATGCACTAACCCTGTTATGTTATGTTATGATACTCAATGTCAATCTGAGGCTCAAATTTGCTACACGCACACCCGCGGTTTGGCCACCGCAAGGGTGTGCTTTTCCGGAAAAGTGGTACGTTGACCCGTGTACCCCACGCGAAGGTGGCGTTAGGAATGGGGGCCCCCATGGGTGGGGGGTGTGAGCGGTGACGTCGAGGCAGGTGCTCGGCGGCCGAGGCAGGTGCTCGGCGGTGGGCATCGGGGAAGGTGCCCGATGTTGCTTTGTGAGGCAGGTGCTCGGCGGTGGGCATCGGGGAAGGTGCCCGATGTCGTAATGATACAGGGTGTGGTTAAGGTGGAAGGTGCATGGGAGGGATAGTTGCTCCGGTGTTTGTGGTTTGCCTTATCTTTGTTTACTACGCTTATCATGCTATTTCTAGTCACTGACTTCCCACTTCGTGACAGGTTCGTCCAGGGGCGAGTGCTAGGGCGCCGGTGAGGACGTTAGGGTGCTGATCTGATTTATGGGTGACTTCAGATACAGTGACTCTTCTTTCCCTTTTCTTTTATTATTCATGGTAGCTAGTTGTGGATTGCGACACCCCCGTGGGGTCGAAGTGGATGTTGCCCTTTTCTTTCCTTTCTTTTTGAATAATTGAATGAATACTACGTTCTCTCTTACTTGGCCGTTTTGAACGATGAAAAACAAAGAAAACCGTTTGCGAAAACTATTTTTAAAACGTGGGTGTCGTGTGGGCACCAAGCTTTATAAACCTTGTGGGATTTATGTGTTTACGAACTGTTTTCACAAACGAGGGCATCGTGTGGATGCCGCTTTCAAAACCTTGTGATTATTTATCCTTTCAAAACACCGGCCTCTATGCTCTAAGTGAATGCTAGAATGTCACGTGAATTGTTTGGTTGTATGTGTACGAGACCCCAACTGATATGGTTAGAGATTGTATGTACTACGCCTTGTGAGACACTTTGTAGTTGAGACGCCGTGCATATACAAAGGGGCCTCTGCTCATTTGCAGAGCGAATTTGTGTATGCGGCGGGTCTGTGCACGCGCCGGGGAGTAATGTTTTACAAAAAAAAATATATGGCTGAATCAGGGGCATCGGTGGCTCCTCTTCCGCGCGATTCGAACCCCCGGGGTGTGACAACCGTGGACTTTGGGACGGTACCCACTAAGATCTGCCTTCTGCAGTAGATCTCACACCCGCTGCGGTGACAGGTTGAGGCAGCTATTCCGGCTTGGTTCGCGCGGAGACAGCAGATCGAGGTGAGGACGCGGCCGATTAGTTCCTTACTAGCATTGAGAGTCTGAGGTAGATGTACCCGGTGTATTTTATGTAGAGTACCGGGACTTTGGATAGCGCGCCGACCACACAGATGACTTGGAGCAGAGAGTTGCCTTGGGCATGTTGCATTTGAGGTTACTGTTGATGCCGAGTTGATTCGGATCAACGCGGAAGCTCCAGCTCGATTCGGGGTTTTTCCGGGCTTTGTAGGCCGATTGAGGATGAGATTGGAAATTTCCGACTTCACCGTGGAGCGCCGGAAATTCAAGAACACTTGGAACAGGTGTACTTTCAGATTACAGCGAGGTTCGGGAGGTTCCGGACTGACGCGGAGGACCCGGAGGCAAAAAGTGAGTCGGAACTGGCAATTTTGGAGCCGGTAATTGATTTGAGCACCCCGACTCAACGGATAAGCTTTTTGAGGAGAAAAAGCTGTGGACACGTGTACTTTTGATTTACAGCGAGGTTCGGGAGGTTCCGGACTGACGCGGAGGACCCGGAGTCAAAAAGTGAGTCGGAACTGGCAATTTTGGAGCCGGTAATTGATTTGAGCACCCCGACTCAACGGACGAGCTTTTTGAAGAGAAAAAGCTGTGGACACGCGTACTTTTGATTTACAGCGAGGTTCGGGAGGTTCCGGACTGACGCGGAGGACCCGGAGGCAAAAAGTGAGTTGGAACTGGCAATTTTGGAGCCGGTAATTGATTTGATCACCCCGCCTCAACGGATGAGCTTTTTGGAGAGAAAAAGCTGTGAGCGCGTGTATTTTCGATTTACAGCGGAGTTCGGGAGGTTCCGGGCAGCGGCGGAGAGCCCGAAGGCAAAAAGTGAGTTGGAGTTGGATTATTGGAATTAATTAATTAGTGGATTTAATTATTAAAGCTTTATGCTTTATATAAAGTGGCCCCAGCCTCCCTCTGCAGCAGAGAAAGAAAGGAAAAGAGAAAGAAAGGAAAAAAAAGAGAAAGAAAGGAAAGGAAAAGAGAGGAAAAGGAAGAAGAGGAGTTTTGAGCCGATCTCGGATTTTTGGACTCGCCGTTGGAGGCCGTGTGAAGCTCGTGGGCGTGCGACGCGCGACATCGAGGTAAGCAATTTCTCTTTTTGAGGTTTCTTTGAATTTTGGAGCTTTGAGGATTTTATTTGGTGTTTAAAAATCATGAAAAAAGTGGATTCTTGGATTTTTGGGATTTTCGGATTTTATTGGATTTATCGGGGCCTTTTTCTGATTTTTGCCGTCGCCGGCGGCCGCGCGCGCGCGCAACGGCGCACGCGCGGCGCCAGGGTGCTGCTGTTGGCAGCACCCTGCGGCGACTTGCCGCTGGGCGCGGCGCCGCGTGCAGCAAAGAGCGGCACGCGGCGCTGCCGGGCCGCGCGCAGGGGCGCGCGGCAGGGCCGCGCGCAGGTGCGCGCGGCACCTCTTGGCCGCGCGCGTGCGCGCGGCACCTCCTGGCCGCGCGCGGGCGCGCGCGGCAGGGCCGCGCGGCAGGGCTGCGCGCGGGCCCGCGCGCAGCGCCGCTGGGCGCCGCGCGCAGCGCCGCTGGGCGCTGCGCGGTGCGCTCCGGCACCGCGCAGCAGGTCGCCGCGCGGCGCTGCCTGGTTGGGCGCCGTGCGGCGGGCCTCCCTCGTCGCGCGGCTGGTTTTTCGCCGCTCGGCGTGCTCCCGGGACAGCGGTGGCGCCTCGGTTTGCGTGCCGGCACCGTTTTTCGCCGTCAACCGTTGTTTCCCACCGTCGGCTGCTGTCTTTCGCGGGTTTTCGCCGTGTTTTCGCCGTCGGAGCCGTGGGCCGCCGTCGGCCGCTGTTTTCGCTAGCTGTTTTGCGCAGTTTTTTCGCCGTTTTTCGCGAGCAGGTTGCGAGCAGTTTCGCAAGCGGTTCCGCTGTTTCGCTCGCTGTTTTTGCGCAGTTTTTCGCCGTTTTTCGCGAGCAAGTTGCGAGCAGTTTCGCAAGCGGTTTCGCTGTTTTCGCTCGCAGATTTCGCGCAGTTTCGCGCAGGTTTTCGCGCAGGTTTCCGCCGTTTTTCGCGAGCAGTTTGCGAGCAGTTTAGCGCGTTTTTCGTGCAGATTTCGCGAGCAGTTTGCGCAGTTTTCGCTGGTTTTTCGCAAGCTGTTTTTGGGCAGTTTTTGCGCCGACGGGGCTGTTTTCGCCGTCGGGCGCTGGTTTTCGCCGTCAGGCGCTGGTTTTCGCCGACGGGCTGTTTTTCGCCGTCGGGCGCTGATTTTTCGCTGACGGAGGCTGTTTTTCGCCGTCGGATGCTCGGCTGTGACCTTTTTGATTGATTTTGCGATTTCTTCGCTTCTGGCAGCTTGCGGTGCGGTTTTAGCTTCCGCGGAGCGCGCGGTCGTGTGGTTGGTCGCTGCGTGCTCCGTTTCGCGTGCGGCTTCTGGCATCGGGCTTCGCGTTGCGTGCGAACCCCTTGGAGGCCAGGTAAGCCCGCTGTGCCAATTGCAAGTGTCGACGAGCAATTGGTGGCTTTCTGAGGTGGGTTGGTTTTCTCTCCAAGTCTTCGGACTTCCTTCTAATTCTAATGTGTTAGGATTGCATGCTAGTTTAAGTGTTTTCTTGGAACTTAACTAGCACCCCCGTCATATGTGCATGAGTTGACCAGACCATTTGTGAACCTTAATTTGGGCTAGGTTCCTGTATGCTTTAGACATCCCGCACTTTTCTTATCCTTCGGGATTTAGAGTTTCCTCGCCCGGGTAGTGGGCCGAGTGGTCAGAGTGTTGTGGGACGGGTGTTGCACTTGGGCCCGGGGGGCCGAGTGGGGTCTGGTGGCTGGGTTAGGCCAGTGTTAGCATTTTGGGGAGCCGTTTCAGATAAACGGTGGTCCCGGGGGTTTTCCTTTCCACTGTTCTTCTCGTCACCACCAGGTTGGGATCGTGGTGCACGTGTGTTAGCAGGACCTTGAACCCAGAACCTTTTTGGATAAATACATGATTTTAGTCAGCCAATGTTTCTTCCAAGCCTCGCAAGGTGGTCTGAGTCTGTTCTCGTCCGTTGGGACGAAGGCATCAGCTTTTCGAGGCTTGGGCATAAAACTTGATTTCAAAGGGTTTTCTTAAAAAAGACTAAAAATCATTATAAAGATGGCTTTCTCTCAGATCGAATGATTTTCTGAAATAAATGACATGGTTTCTTATAAACTTATCCACCCGAGCGGATTCGAGTGATCTGGGTTCTAAGGGCTGCTTTCTCTCTTGGGGACGTAGATGTTAGTCTCCCTGGGTTTCGGACCCTTCGTAGATCTGGCCGTAGAGTAGCTCCGGCCGTGAGTTGAGTGTGGAGTTCAGTGGAGTTGTGTTGTGGGAGCCGTGGGAGAGACGGTGGTCCCAGCTGTGTAGTACTTTCTTTGAGCGGGTCAGTGTTGTGAGATTGAGTCGTGGAGGGTTCTCCGACTGAGTTTGTGCTTTGAGCATCGAGATACCGATCTGTTTGATCGAGGACCACAGCCTGCAGGAGCCACTTGTGAGACAGTGTTACTGATGAGATACTTGAGTTCGGTGGGGTCGCACCCCTCGAACCACGCCCCGGGTGCGTTGATGATTCCGAGCCTGATGAGGCTGCGATGATGATACCGAGCCTGACGAGGCTGCGATGATGCGCCTAGTTCATATACTAGAGGTCGCTTGATACCCCTGGCCGTGCTACCATGGGGTCACTGTGTGAGATATCGAGTTTGTCCGTTGGGACACCCTGGTTGATACACCAGGGGGCGCAGGCTTGACTAGACTGGACCCGGGTGGGCAGTCGCTGAGATTTGTGATGTACTGAGAGAGTGATGGTGTAGCATGTGTCTTAGTAGAGCGTCTTGGGCTTAGTACTTGTGACATGTTGTCAGCTGTGAGTGACTGCATACCATCATCCATAGTCTCTTCTTGTTGAGCATAGTAGATAGAGGCATGATAGCTGTAGATGCTTTTCCAGCTTATTTATATTTCTCATCAGTCTTTTCTCTATCTTATGCCTCTGGTAGACTTAGTGGGCAGACCGTGGTTCTTGGAGACGGTACCCACTGAGAACTACTGTAGGATGTAGTTCTCACACCCTCTGTCGGTGACAGGTTGCTGAGGCTTTCTTCCGTTCCTGCTGTGCTTGACTGGACGGACCGAGGACAGGGAGTCGCGTGATAGTTCCCTACCAGCATTGTTACTTTAGAGAGAGGTAGATGTACCATCCCGGATTGTGGGAGTGGGTTATGTTCCTGTTTAGCTATCTCCCATTTGGATTTGTAGATGTTGTATAGGTGCACTTCTATTTGTATCAGCTGATTTTGGGAGATAGGCTATGAGTTGTAGCAACTTGTAGTGGAGAGAAAAATTTATAGTACAGCTTTTTATCCGCTCTGATATCTGTGTAGCTGTAGTTTTGTCTTTTGCAGGCTAGACGCTTCGTCTGTACGGCAGTTTCCGTACAGATGGCGGATCTGTTAGCGAGCCCGGGTCGTAGTTTCGACCCCGGGGCGTGACAGATTAGAGTGGTATCAGAGCCTAGGATATAGGTCATTGAGGACTTAGAAACCCTAGGCTTGTGGCTGGACATTAGGATGACTACGTGAGAGTCGTGACTGTTAGCGAGAGTCCAGATTGAGTTTTTACCTCTCCCTCGGGTTGGGATGAGTGATTTGATATGTTATTCTCTCAAAGTGATTATGTTGGCTGCAGACAACATAATACTTTAGGAAGGATAACAAATTTTAGACTCTCGCTGGATTGGGTCGGATGGTTGTTGTGTCCTGATGTTTGTTTTGTTTCAGTTACTTGCGATGCCGCCGAGACGTCGTGCAGCGACGAGCGGGCGTTTGACCTCAGCTGAGGAGCCCGGACGGCGGGCTGCCGAGCAGGCTAGGCAGGGTGAGGTACAGGATCTGCGGGCTCAGGTGGCCCAGATGTCGGAGGCGTTGCGGCGCCAGGAGAAGAACATGGAGCGTGTGTTGCGCATGTTTGTGCTGAGAGCATCTCCCGGGGTATCGCCAGTAGTACTCCAGCCGCGACATTGTCGATTTCGACCCTGGTCGCACCACTGATGGTGCAGGAGCAGCGAGAGGTTGCCAACCGGTTATTCTACTTCATCCAGTCCCATCCCCTGCAGATTTTGGGATTTAAGTTGGGGGCCTTGGGAGGCCAAGAACTGGATCGCTGCTATGGAAAAGCTGTTCAAGGATTGTTCATCCAGGAGAAGCATCAGGGCGCGGGATCTTGCACCTATCGTTTGGGACGCCGAGAGTTGGGGGCGTCGGGTTCGTCCTGTTGGACCACCGAGAGCGAGTTTCCGCGACGGTTGAGCAGTGGGCCCCTTGTCACCCAGGTTGAGGCTTCGGGGTTGTTATGTTGAGAGGGGACGGCACCTGGATATTTATCTCATTGTGTATTCTCGGCGAGTGCCGACCGTAGATGCAGCGATTGGGCATGTGCGATGGATTGACCGAGGATCACTGATCACGTCCAGGAGGGATGGGGATTGAGGGACCAGCTCCAGAGAGAGAGTCTTCCGGTATGGCCTGAATTCGGGTTAGCGGAGTGGATCGAGGTTGCCATGGTGCCAGCCCCAGGATCTGTGTCTCAGAGGAGACAGAGACCTGGAGGTTCTCGGCGGTTGAGGTGCCGAGATAGTGGATTGGAGACCGAGTTAGTGGTCGACATGGTTATGGAACCTTGCAGCCGGGGGCCGTGCCCGGTTAGTGTTCAGAACCCGGTAGAGGCTTCCTGAGCTTGCCTTGCGGTCAAGTGGATTGACTGAGGCCTGCGATTGTTAGTAATGGAAGGATCGAGTTCTCCAGCTGTGTTTGAACGGGTTAGCAGCCGGACCCGTCGTGGACATTTGGATTTGTTTCCGAAGTGGCTTAGAGCTTCAAGATCACTAGAGGATGGTGCAGCAACTCCTAAGAGGGGAGATGTCGGTTGCCTAACCGAGAGATGTACCTGCGGAACTTGATTGTTTTGGTTGCTAAGGAGCAACGGAGGAGCTGTGCCTTTTTGGAGACTTCGATTTTTGGAAGCCACCAGCCGCAGAGGTTTATGTTTATAGGCTTGAGTTACGTGGGGAGTTTGGACCGTGATTTTCGTCTGATAGGAAGAAGTGTAATTGAACCCTCGCACTTTATCGGCTTTTCTTCGTTGGAGTCGAACAAGGTTTTGAGCTATCAGATGCAACCGAAGAAATTCTGGCTTGTGAAGTTATGGAATGTACGGTTGGCTTTACCCAGTGAAGGTTCGGCGATGCCGGTATGTTGAGTTAGAGCGACCACCTGAGAGCCGGGAGGATGAGTTTGGGATGCCGGTTGGTGGGCGCCAGGTTAGCGGATCGCTTGGTACTTGGTATGACTTCCTTTCCTAGTGGTTGAGATCAGAGTTTTGCACCCCTACATGGTTGAGTTGGTGGACTGTGGTTTTGGGTTGCGGCCACAGCAGGGACAACTTCAACATCTCTCTCTTCTTGTTTTCCCGTTTTATCACCGAAAATAGCAGCGGAGCGAAAAAAAAAAAAATTTTGAAGGACTACTCCAGAAATGGAGGCGATGCTGGAACCTGTTCTTGTTTTGATCGGGGCGAAGGCATCGGTCCTTTGGAAATTTTGGACTTTTCGCTATTTTCGGCTGCTTTTCTTTTGAGAGAGAGTTGGAGTTGATGTTTTCCCGATGTAAGTTTCTTGGGGTAGGGTGTGTGTTTTGGTTTCGAGGACGAAACCTTTTGAAGGAGGGGAGAATGTAGAGTACCGGGACTTTGGATAGCGCGCCGACCACACAGATGACTTGGAGCAGAGAGTTGCCTTGGGCATGTTGCATTTGAGGTTACTGTTGATGCCGAGTTGATTCGGATCAACGCGGAAGCTCCAGCTCGATTCGGGGTTTTTCCGGGATTTGTAGGCCGATTGAGGATGAGATTGGAAATTTCCGACTTCACCGTGGAGCGCCGGAAATTCAAGAACACTTGGAACAGGTGTACTTTCAGATTACAGCGAGGTTCGGGAGGTTCCGGACTGACGCGGAGGACCCGGAGGCAAAAAGTGAGTCGGAACTGGCAATTTTGGAGCCGGTAATTGATTTGAGCACCCCGACTCAACGGATAAGCTTTTTGAGGAGAAAAAGCTGTGGACACGTGTACTTTTGATTTACAGCGAGGTTCGGGAGGTTCCGGACTGACGCGGAGGACCCGGAGTCAAAAAGTGAGTCGGAACTGGCAATTTTGGAGCCGGTAATTGATTTGAGCACCCCGACTCAACGGACGAGCTTTTTGAAGAGAAAAAGCTGTGGACACGCGTACTTTTGATTTACAGCGAGGTTCGGGAGGTTCCGGACTGACGCGGAGGACCCGGAGGCAAAAAGTGAGTTGGAACTGGCAATTTTGGAGCCGGTAATTGATTTGATCACCCCGCCTCAACGGATGAGCTTTTTGGAGAGAAAAAGCTGTGAGCGCGTGTATTTTCGATTTACAGCGGAGTTCGGGAGGTTCCGGGCAGCGGCGGAGAGCCCGAAGGCAAAAAGTGAGTTGGAGTTGGATTATTGGAATTAATTAATTAGTGGATTTAATTATTAAAGCTTTATGCTTTATATAAAGTGGCCCCAGCCTCCCTCTGCAGCAGAGAAAGAAAGGAAAAGAGAAAGAAAGGAAAAAAAGAGAAAGAAAGGAAAGGAAAAGAGAGGAAAAGGAAGAAGAGGAGTTTTGAGCCGATCTCGGATTTTTGGACTCGCCGTTGGAGGCCGTGTGAAGCTCGTGGGCGTGCGACGCGCGACATCGAGGTAAGCAATTTCTCTTTTTTGAGGTTTCTTTGAATTTTGGAGCTTTGAGGATTTTATTTGGTGTTTAAAAATCATGAAAAAAGTGGATTCTTGGATTTTTGGGATTTTCGGATTTTATTGGATTTATCGGGGCCTTTTTCTGATTTTTGCCGTCGCCGGCGGCCGCGCGCGCGCGCAACGGCGCACGCGCGGCGCCAGGGTGCTGCTGTTGGCAGCACCCTGCGGCGACTTGCCGCTGGGCGCGGCGCCGCGTGCAGCAAAGAGCGGCACGCGGCGCTGCCGGGCCGCGCGCAGGGGCGCGCGGCAGGGCCGCGCGCAGGTGCGCGCGGCACCTCCTGGCCGCGCGCAGGCGCGCGCGGCAGGGCCGCGCGCAGGGGCGCGCGGCAGGGCGCGCGCGCGTGCGCGCGGGCCCTCCTGGCCGCGCGCGTGCCGCGCGGCACCTCCTGGCCGCGCGCGGGCGCGCGCGGCAGGGCCGCGCGGCAGGGCTGCGCGCGGGCCCGCGCGTAGCGCCTCTGGGCGCTGCGCGCAGCGCCGCTGGGCACCGCGCGCAGCGCCGCTGGGCGCTGTGCGCAGCGCCGCTGGGCGCTGCGCGGTGCGCTCCCGGCACCGCGCAGCAGGTCGCCGCGCGGCGCTGCCTGGTTGGGCGCCGTGCGGCGGGCCTCCCTCGTCGCGCGGCTGGTTTTTCGCCGCTCGGCGTGCTCCCGGGACAGCGGTGGCGCCTCGGTTTGCGTGCCGGCACCGTTTTTCGCCGTCAACCGTTGTTTCCCACCGTCGGCCGCTGTCTTTCGCGGGTTTTCGCCGTGTTTTCGCCGTCGGAGCCGTGGGCCGCCGTCGGCCGCTGTTTTCGCTCGCTGTTTTGCGCAGTTTTTTCGCCGTTTTTCGCGAGCAGGTTGCGAGCAGTTTCGCAAGCGGTTCCGCTGTTTCGCTCGCTGTTTTTGCGCAGTTTTTCGCCGTTTTTCGCGAGCAAGTTGCGAGCAGTTTCGCAAGCGGTTTCGCTGTTTTCGCTCGCAGATTTCGCGCAGTTTCGCGCAGGTTTTCGCGCAGGTTTCCGCCGTTTTTCGCGAGCAGTTTGCGAGCGGTTTAGCGCGTTTTTCGGGCAGATTTCGCGAGCAGTTTGCGCAGTTTTCGCTGGTTTTTCGCAAGCTGTTTTTGGGCAGTTTTTGCGCCGACGGGGCTGTTTTCGCCGTCGGGCGCTGGTTTTCGCCGTCGGGCGCTGGTTTTCGCCGACGGGCTGTTTTTCGCCGTCGGGCGCTGATTTTTCGCTGACGGAGGCTGTTTTTCGCCGTCGGATGCTCGGCTTTGACCTTTTTGATTGATTTTGCGATTTCTTCGCTTCTGGCAGCTTGCGGTGCGGTTTTAGCTTCCGCGGAGCGCGCGGTCGTGTGGTTGGTCGCTGCGTGCTCCGTTTCGCGTGCGGCTTCTGGCATCGGGCTTCGCGTTGCGTGCGAACCCCTTGGAGGCCAGGTAAGCCCGCTGTGCCAATTGCAAGTGTCGACGAGCAATTGGTGGCTTTCTGAGGTGGGTTGGTTTTCTCTCCAAGTCTTCGGACTTCCTTCTAATTCTAATGTGTTAGGATTGCATGCTAGTTTAAGTGTTTTCTTGGAACTTAACTAGCACCCCCGTCATATGTGCATGAGTTGACCAGACCATTTGTGAACCCTAATTTGGGCTAGGTTCCTGTATGCTTTAGACATCCCGCACTTTTCTTATCCTTCGGGACTTAGAGTTTCCTCGCCCGGGTAGTGGGCCGAGTGGTCAGAGTGTTGTGGGACGGGTGTTGCACTTGGGCCCGGGGGGCCGAGTGGGGTCTGGTGGCTGGGTTAGGCCAGTGTTAGCATTTTGGGGAGCCGTTTCAGATAAACGGTGGTCCCGGGGGTTTTCCTTTCCACTGTTCTTCTCGTCACCACCAGGTTGGGATCGTGGTGCACGTGTGTTAGCAGGACCTTGAACCCAGAACCTTTTTGGATAAATACATGATTTTAGTCAGCCAATGTTTCTTCCAAGCCTCGCAAGGTGGTCTGAGTCTGTTCTCGTCCGTTGGGACGAAGGCATCAGCTTTTCGAGGCTTGGGCATAAAACTTGATTTCAAAGGGTTTTCTTAAAAAAGACTAAAAATCATTATAAAGATGGCTTTCTCTCAGATCGAATGATTTTCTGAAATAAATGACATGGTTTCTTATAAACTTATCCACCCGAGCGGATTCGAGTGATCTGGGTTCTAAGGGCTGCTTTCTCTCTTGGGGACGTAGATGTTAGTCTCCCTGGGTTTCGGACCCTTCGTAGATCTGGCCGTAGAGTAGCTCCGGCCGTGAGTTGAGTGTGGAGTTCAGTGGAGTTGTGTTGTGGGAGCCGTGGGAGAGACGGTGGTCCCAGCTGTGTAGTACTTTCTTTGAGCGGGTCAGTGTTGTGAGATTGAGTCGTGGAGGGTTCTCCGACTGAGTTTGTGCTTTGAGCATCGAGATACCGATCTGTTTGATCGAGGACCACAGCCTGCAGGAGCCACTTGTGAGACAGTGTTACTGATGAGATACTTGAGTTCGGTGGGGTCGCACCCCTCGAACCACGCCCCGGGTGCGTTGATGATTCCGAGCCTGATGAGGCTGCGATGATGATACCGAGCCTGACGAGGCTGCGATGATGCGCCTAGTTCATATACTAGAGGTCGCTTGATACCCCTGGCCGTGCTACCATGGGGTCACTGTGTGAGATATCGAGTTTGTCCGTTGGGACACCTTGGTTGATACACCAGGGGGCGCAGGCTTGACTCGACTGGACCCGGGTGGGCAGTCGCTGAGATTTGTGATGTACTGAGAGAGTGATGGTGTAGCATGTGTCTTAGTAGAGCGTCTTGGGCTTAGTACTTGTGACATGTTGTCAGCTGTGAGTGACTGCATACCATCATCCATAGTCTCTTCTTGTTGAGCATAGTAGATAGAGGCATGATAGCTGTAGATGCTTTTCCAGCTTATTTATATTTCTCATCAGTCTTTTCTCTATCTTATGCCTCTGGTAGACTTAGTGGGCAGACCGTGGTTCTTGGAGACGGTACCCACTGAGAACTACTGTAGGATGTAGTTCTCACACCCTCTGTCGGTGACAGGTTGCTGAGGCTTTCTTCCGTTCCTGCTGTGCTTGACTGGACGGACCGAGGACAGGGAGTCGCGTGATAGTTCCCTACTAGCATTGTTACTTTAGAGAGAGGTAGATGTACCATCCCGGATTGTGGGAGTTGGTTATGTTTCCTGTTTAGCTATCTCCCCTTGGATTTGTAGATGTTGTATAGGTGCACTACTTTTTGTATCATCTGGTTTTGGGAGGTAGGCTATGTGTTGTAGCAGCTTTGTAGTTGAGAAAAAAAATTTATAGTACAGCTTTTTATCCGCTCTGATATCTGTGTAGCTGTAGTTTTGTCTTTTGCAGGCTAGACGCTTCGTCTGTACGGCAGTTTCCGTACAGATGGCGGATCTGTTAGCGAGCCCGGGTCGCAGTTTCGACCCCGGGGCGTGACATTTTATGTTTCCACTTTTGTACTGGACATTCTGAGAGACTTGTGAGGATAGTATTTGTTTTATTCCTGTGAGACTTTGAACCTTGAGGATTTGTGTACTAGTGGAGATTTTACTATCCCAGATGTTCAGTTTTATTCTATAGCTTTTGGTTTTAGTTTCAGCTCTGATACATGTTTTTAGCTATAGATCTGACCTGCAGGGTAGACGCTTCGTCTGTGCGGTAGTTTCCGTACAGATGGCGGATCTGTGGGCGAGCCCGGGTCGCAGTTCGACCCCGGGGCGTGACACCTAGGCTTATGGTTTGACCCTTGGATGACTTCGTGAGAGTCGTGATTTATAGCGAGAGTCCTGATTGAGTTTTATACCTCTCCCAGGGGACGGGAGGAGTGATCGGCATGTTTATTCTCCTAAGTGATTATGTTGGATGCAGACAACATAATGCTGTGGAACGGGTGACATGCTTTAGACTTTCGCTGGATTGGGTCGAGTGGCTTTTGTGTGCTGACTTGCAGTTTCGTCGTGGCGAGCTGTGTCTCCCCGATGCGGGGTTTTGACCCGTGTGCATCCTGTCATAGCAGTTGAGCTTGAGCGGTTGGTTTTGGGCCGGATACCCGGATTGAGGTTAGAGAGTTCCGGACCCAGATGACAGGATCATCAGAGGCATATCAGCGACTGAGTGAGCAGCTGGTCTTGGTGACACAGTTGTCGGAGCACTGAGTAGCCCCCTCCGTGCCAATGTTAGTGTCGAGGCGCCGAGGTAGGGTGGATAGTGGACAGCTGGTGAGCTAAGGGGACATGACCGATCTATTTAGCCAGATTTGGCAGATGAACCACCCCGATTCATAGGATTGAGCTTGGAGCCTTTGGAGGCCGAATCGTGGTTGGTGGTATTAGAGAGACTATTTGAGAGCCTCCCTGTACTAGAGAATTTATGCAGTTGCTTAACTGCGCGCTCCAGGTTCGAGGGACGAGGAGCATAGGATATGTGAGACTGGGAGTGGTTTGCTGTGACACCCCCGGAATTTGGATTAGTCCTCTATATAAATGATATGATAGGACTAAATCTCTAACCCGGCTATAGCATTTTGGATGGTAGCAAGATCCAAGAGGAACATGAGAGTTAAGCGTGCTAGAGCTAGAGTAGTTCTAGGATGGGTGACCCCCTCGGAAGTGGGGCGTCACAGTTGGTATCAGAGCCATTCATCAGCCGGAAATGTGAGATGAGTCTCGGCTGAGCCAGGGTTATATTACGGGTAGAGCGAGGCTCCCCGGCTAATGACCGTTGTGAGTGGAGTGCAGCTCCTCACAAGGTCGGCTAAGGCTAGCGAGACGAGTCTCACATCGCCTGGTGCTTGTGAGTGTGCTTGAGCCTGACGTGGACGTCAGGGCTTAAAGGGGGGAAGAATGTGACACCCCCGGAATTTGGATTAGTCCTCTATATAAATGATATAATAGGACTAAATCTCTAACCCGGCTATATCATTTTGGATGGTAGCAAGATCCAAGAGGAACATGAGAGTTAAGCGTGCTAGAGCTAGAGTAGTTCTAGGATGGGTGACCCCCTGGGAAGTGGGGCGTCACACGAGTTTAGGCGAAGCGCCGTGTGGAGCTCGGTTAGTGTGTGTGTGTTGTGACTTATGTAGGTGGCTGTGTGGGTGCAGAGGCAGCTTGTGTGTGTAAAATGGGAGCAATAGTTAATTGTGCTGAAGCTTCATGTGTAAGTGTTTTGGTGATGCTTAGTGTTTAAGTGGTGTTGAGGAGCTTGTGTGCATGTGTTGCTTGTTGGCTGATGATGAGCAGAGAGAGAGTGCTATGGATTTGGGCTTGTATGTGTGAGTGTATGGTGTGTTCTGTGGATACGTGGAGTGAGCCGTTGCGCGCCGGAATTTTTGTGGACTCGAAAGAATTTATTGGAGCTTCCGAGGTTTCGTCAGTTCGAGGTTTCGGCACTTCTCCGACTTCAGCAATTTGCCTGCGGAATGCGTTCCAGGTGGGTTGGAATTTCTCCGAAATGTATAGAATGCCCTTTAAAGCTACTGAATGCAATTTGATTTTAATTATCATGCTATTTTCACAGTTTTAATCTGATAGTTACCTGGAATTTTCTATAAAATTCGTGGGAACCCCAGATCCTTTTTAGTAGACTCCTGATACTATATGACACTAGACTGCATGTTCTTTTGGCATTTATTTTGCACCCTGATCGTTTCAAAAATCGAGAAAACCCGTTTAAAGGAAAAAGCAGCTTTCTTTAAATGTGGTTTTAAATCAGGAATTCGCCAGGGTTATGGCTTTGGTTCAGGGTGTTTTTGACCTCGTGCCTGGGGACCGAGGGGTCTCTTTTCGAGCCTTGGGAAGAGTTATAGTGTCATTTGAGTTTAGAGCTTCTGATGAGATTATTCTAGATCATGAGTCTTGTACCTCTGATTGATAGTGGAGGTGGTTTTTCCCACTTAGTTATGAGAGTTTTGGGGTTCTGGCAGATCGAGTCGTAGAGGGTTCTCCGACAGATTATGTGAGGATTTGGGCATTTCCTGTTGAGTCGTGGAGTCTTATTCCGACTAAGTTGTGCTTTGAGCACCTAGTTGCCGATCTGTTTGATCGTGGACCATAGCCTGCATAGGCCGCTTTTTGAGACAGATGAGATGCTTGATACTCGTTGGGGTCGCTCCCCTCGGGTCACGCTCCGGATGCGTAGATGGTTGCATGCCCTGGCCGAGTTACCAGATGGTTGCATGCCCTGGCCGAGTTACCAGGTAGTTACTTGCCCCTGGCCGAGTTACCAGGTGGTTGCATGCCCCTGGCCGAGTTACCAGGTGGTCGCATGCCCTGGCCGAGTTACCAGATGGTTGCATGCCCTGGCCGAGTTACCAGGTGGTTGCATGCCCTGGCCGAGTTACCAGGTAGTTACATGCCCCTGGCCGAGTTACCAGGTGGTTGCATGCCCTGGCCGAGTTACCAGATGGTTGCATGCCCTGGCCGAGTTACCAGGTGGTTGCATGCCCTGGCCGAGTTACCAGGTGGTTGCATGCCCTGGCCGAGTTACCAGGTAGTTACTTGCCCCTGGCCGAGTTACCAGGTGGTTGCATGCCCTGGCCGAGTTACCAGATGGTTGCATGCCCTGGCCGAGTTACCAGATGGTTGCATGCCCTGGCCGAGTCACCAGATGGTTACATGCCCCTGGCCGAGTTACCAGGTTGCTGCGTGTCCCTGGCCGAGATACCAGGTGGACTCTTGAGTGAGATTGAGAACAGTCGGTTTAGAACGCCCCACGTAAATCCCGTCCTCTTTTGGATGCGTGGTAGTGGGCAGGTGCATTCCTAGGCGACAGGCGCAGGCTGGACTGCGCCAGTTTTGGTAGTCATTGAGATTCGGGGATATGAGCGGGTAGTCACATATCATGTTATTGATAGAGCTTTCTTGAGCCTTGATTGAATTATTTTAGTTGTAGCTTTCTTTCAGCTCATCTATCTATCTATCTATCTATCTATCTATCTGCATATCTATCTGTTTTGCCTCCAGTAGACTTAGTGGGCATACCGTGGATATTGGGACGGTACCCACTGAGATCTGCCTTCTGCAGTAGATCTCACACCCGCTGCGGTGACAGGTTGAGGCAGCTGTTCCGGCTTGGTTCGTGCGGAGACAGCAGATCAGGTGAGGACGCAGCCGATTAGTTCCTTACCAGCTTTGAGAGTCAGAGGTAGATGTACCCTGTTGGTTTATGTTTCACTTTTGTACTGAGAGGGTGAGACCGGTATTTCTTATTTCTTTTGAGAGACTTGTATTGAGGATTTTATTAGTGGAACTTTATTGTTTTCAGTTGTTCAGTGTTTTTGAAAACTGCTAGTTCTTTTTACAGCTCTGATACATATGTAGCTTTAGATCTTTTGCACGTTAGACGCTGCGTCTATGCGGCAGTTTCCGCACAGACGGCGGATCTGTTGGCGAGCCCGGATCGCAGTTTCGACCCCGTGGCGTGACAGCTGCGGTCGCGGGGCTTATCACACGCCGACACCGGCAATTTCGGTTTTGGATGCTGCACGTACACAGGCGGATTGGCCTCCGCATGGGTGTACTTTTTCGGAGAAGTGGTCCGAGTGACCCGTGTGCCCCACGTGTATGGGGTGGGGACCTGTAGCACTCGAGAAATTCTAGTGTGCTTGCGGGCGAGGAAGCAGATCTAACCTTAGTGATTTGCATAACGGTGCACGAATTGCACAGTTTCCGATGCACAAATTTCCGCCCTTTCGATCCGAGTTTGATCTCGGAAATCTGAGGTCGCCAGTGCGACCGTCTCGTCGAATCAAGTGGAAATGGTATAGGCCGTTTGCTGATCCGACGGTCGGATCGTCCGGAAATCAGCAAGAAAACTAGTGGGGCCCGCGACTTAAGTGAATAGTAACCCCTGATTTCGGTCCCCTCTCGATCGGTCGCTGGCCATTTCACTGTCCATAATCCAAACCTAGCAGTATGAGTAGACGTTTTTAGCTAATTTTGACGTTCTGAGCGCAATGGCGCTGACGGAATCTCCGTTTGACGAGCCTAAAGCATCGTAAAGCGTGCCGAACTGTACAATTTACAGTATAAGATGGATTTTAAAAATTATGAAGCTCATTTTTAGCGAACCAAAATCGCTACCTGATAGGTTTCGTCGAGCCGGACGTCGTGGTAGTGTCGGTTTTTCAGTTTGACAACCCATTTATCTCGTAAAGCGTGAGTTATGTGATAATTCGCTACATTTTGCGAGAAAACCCTATATTTTATGTGTCAAGTTGCACCAAACTTGTAGAGGAGGGGCTTCCTTGTGTTTTCGCTCTACAGCAAGGGACTTAGCTATAAAGAATGCGAGTTGAGGGGCTTAAGAGCATATTGTTGCAATTACTTGTTAACAACATAGGGTTCCTTTGGAAACCCTAGCCGCACTCGTCTCTGTAACCGTAGCCTTCCCCACGACCCCCACGACTCCTCTGTGAGGTTTTCCGAGCTCCTGCGCCGCCGGCCGCCGCCCCTGGCCGCCGGGGAAAGCAAGAGGAAGCAAGGTGCAACATTGATCTCGAGCTTGTGGGGATAGGAAGATCACCAGGGCCCTAGACTTGTGCCCAGGCCTCGTTGTGGTCATCTCCTGCATCCAGCAGACCAGCCGTGGTGGTCCGGTGCACCGCCGTGGCCGCGCGACGCCGGGGACACTATCTCCTTCTTCCTCGGTTCCGACCAAGGTGAGTCTTCCTCCTTCTCGGTTTTGTTTGCCTTTAATCATCGGCAGTCAGCTTTCCATATTCTTGGGATGCTCCTGATGGAGCCGCAGCCTCGGAAAGACGCCGGGTTGTCGGCGGAGGCAAGATGCCGCCGGAACCCTAGATCGCTCCGCCCAAGCCGTACACCGAACCTGATGGCCTAACCTCCGAACCAAAATGATGGGAAGTTACTGTTGGACCTAAGGATCACCTCCACCAAATTTGGTGGAGTTTGATCAAATGAATCAATTGCAGATCAAAACCCTAGTTTTGGGAAATATTGCACTTCGGCCGAGCTAAGTGCTCCGGCGCCGGCGAGCCTTCCCACCGCCGACCACCTAGCCGAGGAGCTCCCTAGGGGTGAGAAGAGTCCACCCATGTACTTGCATGGCACCCATGCAGCTTGGTTGAGGTGCGGCCTAGATGGGCTCGAGGTGGGTTCGGGGTGCGGTTGCCGGCGTTCCGGCCGTCTCCGGCGGCCGGGGAGTGGACGAGAAGCTTCCTGGGATCAACTAGATCCCAGCCATGCCCTTGCATGGATACCATGAAGCCTCGGTGGAAATCCGCCATTAGAGGCGAAGAAGCTCCAAATCGAGCTTGCTCCGCCGCCGTCGCCGCCGTGCCCTGTCGCCGGGCACGGATTCAGGTAAGTTTGTGGTGTGGTTTAGCACCTGTGGGTGCCAATGGTTGAGGTCCAGAAGCTTTGGTTGAATGGTCACCATTTTCGAGGTTTGATCTTCGTCTTCCTCCTCTTGCCCGCGACCAACCGTGGGATTAGGCTTGCTCCAAGTTGCATAGAAATGCTCCTGCAACTTGGAAGAGCATTTCCCTCCATCTTGGGAAGCCCCAGGTGCAATGTTTGCCGAGAACAAGCTCGGGCATTGGTTATGTATGTGTTGTGTAAAGGGTGCACATAGGGTGTTCGACGAAATGCCTGAGAGAAGAAAAATATGGATTTTTGGGTTCGATTACAAATGAAAGTTGCTCCAAATTGTCCCCTGAGCTTGATGCTCACTTCAGATCAAAGTTGATCTGTGTAGAAATTAAGATGGAGCCTTGTGCGGTTTGATTGAGGGTGAAGGTATTGGATCTCGCGATCCAGCAGACCTGGGTTACAGATAGGGCAAGCCCCAGGGTTTTTAAGCTGCTGTGATCATAGGGCTCGAGCAGATTTTCAAATGGCACAGTAAAACTTTAGATGTGAGGTTGTCAAGCTCTAGGATAGGTGTTATGGCCCAAAGTCTGTTCTGGGCTGTTTGCGAAGCCGCGAAAGTAAGCCCCTGGCTAATTTGGGGTCATTGGACGCGATGCTCGCGCCGGTTTTCGGTTTCGTTGAGCAGAAGAAACAAAAATGCATTTAAGCGATGCCAGAGAGGTATTTTATGGCCCGAAGTTTTCCTCGGGTTCCGTGCTGCTGCAAATGGGTGAGCACGGTGTTTAGCGGGTCGAGTGTCACTTACTGGAAGTGACGGTTCGTAAAAATAATATCCCAGTTAAGAGAACGAACGAAAACGGATCTCAAATTATTGTAAAAGTGTATTTGGGTAAAACCCTAGGGGTTAAGTTGTATTTGTAGCCTGGTAGACTGCTGTACACAGAGTGTCGGTAGGTTGGATATGTGTGAGTCTAGTTCTGACTACAGTTTCTGTTCAGGGCCCAGCGGTTCAGCACCAGTCTAGTCTAGCGGGAGTTCGGGATCGGCCTACATTCGGGGGGGAGCTCGTTCGACTGACTTCGAGGTGGGTTCCTTTGAGACTAAGTATAGACTCGGTGTTCTTGGATAGTTACTAACTGCATATTATTGATACTAATGCTGACGGTCTTTATGATTGCGATATTATCCTGTATCTTGGTCATTGTGCTCGTAGTTGCGACACGCGCACCCGCGGTCTGGCCACCGCAAAGGGTGCTCTTTTCCGGGAAAGCGGTCTTCGACCCGTGTTAACCCACAAGGTGAGGTAGTGGGGGCCCCCGTAGGTGTGGGGTTTGAGGCATCAAAAAGGGGGGGGAGAGGTGCGACCTGTCGGGATAGGTGTCCGACGAGGTCAGGTGCCCCAAGGTGTGAGCGGTGCGATCTGTCGGGGTAGGTGCCCGACGAGATCAAGGTGTATAGGTGCTACAGGTATTACAGGTGTTACAGGTGTTCGCGTGTTACTTTTCCAGTGAGTCGAGTGGTTGCTCCGGATAGTCTTACTGTTGGGTTTGGCATTCTTTCCTGCTTATTATTATTATCGCATGTCGCTGACTACCCACTCCGTGACAGGTTCTTCCACGGGTGAGCGGTAGACGACGGTGAGGTCGAGGCAGGAGTGTTCGGGCAGTGAGGAGCCCTAGTCTGTATCTCCTTTACTTTTCCTTGCATTTCATTTGGTACTGTAGACTACGGTGTGGTTCGCGATACCCTTGTGGGGTCGGTGTGGATGTTGATTACTGGTATTCTGGATTTGAAATTATGGTTCTTTTTATTATCCCCGTTCGGCCGTTTTTCCAAAGCAAAATAACCAGAAAAGAAAAAGAACTTCGAAAACTATCTTTCAAAAAACCTCGGGTCGTGTGGACCCGTTTTCCAAACCATGTGGATTTATGGGATTTCTAAACTATTTTCAAAACCTCGGGTCGTGAGGATTTGTTTTCCAAACCCTGTGGATTTATGGCATCTTTCCAAACTGTTTTCAAAACCTTGGGTCGTGTGGACCTGTTTTCAAAACTGTGGGTTTATCCTTTCAACCTGACTGGCGACGGGCATAGGTTTCAGTCTGCATTGTTGGTTAAATATCGAACTGTTGTGATTAACTGAATGCTTGTGTTAAGATGTTGTAATAGCCGCGACGCCGTGCATATACAGAGGAGACTCTGCCCGATTTTCGAGTAAATCTGTATATGCGGCGGGTCTGGGCACGTGCCGGGGAGGACCGAACTTCAAAAAAACAAAATTTAACAACTCTTCCTTTTCCGCTGAGCGAGACCCCCGGGGCGTGACAGGACCTCTTCACGACAGCTAAGGTGCCGCACTAGCTCCGTGAAGGGGTTAAAAGCATCATGGGGGTAATGTGACTGTGCACGAGGGGAGACTTCCATCTCTCCGACAGGTACTCTGGGGATGGAGCCCAGCTTATTTTGTAACAGGGTTTTAGCGAAAGGTTCTGGTATAATCGGTTTGTTTTTGATTTAACGTTAATCGTTAAGACATCTACTTTATTTGTCACTGACTTTACCCACTCCGTGACAGGTTTGACTAGGGACATTAGTCGGGATGGTGGTGAGACTGCGTCGAGAGGACCGTAGTCGTAGGAGGCTTTCTACTCGTTGCTCCTTGGTTTTATCTGAGTTCTTTCTTAACTACTGTTAGTTTAATTTGCATCTGTGGATCATATTAGTTATAGTTAGCACTGTGGATTGGATGTACTATTACGGTTTAGACATACTTTCGTGATTTCGGGCGCGACATGTTTTTATCATCATAAAAATGATTGCGAAAAGGTTATCAAAAGCAGAGTGCCGTGTGGGCACAGAGTTTGTAAACCTCTGGATTTATCCGTTCCAAACGATGTCGCCGCTCTCTTGTTGGATGTGTAATTGTTTTAAAAATTGGGTGTCGGGTGGACACCGTTTGCAAAACCGTAGGTAATTACTTCTCCTGCTCTATGTTTGATGACGACTGTATGGTTGATGGTTGGTATTGTAAATGGGACGCCGTGCATATACAAAGGAGACTCTGTCCGATTGCAGAGTGAATTTGTATATGTGGCGGTCTGTCGCGCACCAGGGGCGAGGTTGATCTTCACGTGTGAAGAAAAAAAATATAATACACGTTTTTCCGCTTATACTAAGACCTCCCGGGGCGTGACACCCGTACGAAGACTTGTACGGACGCCGGTGTCGATCGGCCATTTGCTGGGACGATTTGGGAGAACAGAAACTCTTGGGGCCAAAGGTGCGCCTTACCAGGCAGCGGTTGCTGACCGTCCAGAGCCGGCAGAAAAGTTACGCGGACCGGAGGCGACGGGAACTGGAATTCTCGGTAGGGGATCATGTGTTGCTACGCGTGTCACCGTCTAAGGGGACGAGACGGTTTGGCATAAGAGGGAAGTTGAGCCCACGGTATGTGGGACCGTTCGAAATCTTGGAGCGCGTAGGGCCGGTGGCGTACCGGTTGGCCTTACCGCCAAATCTTGAACGGGTGCATAACGTTTTCCACGTTTCGATGCTCCGGAAATACTTATCTGATCCGTCGCACGTCCTCGACGCCTCGGCCATTGAACTGCGGGAAGACTTGAGCTTTGAAGAAACGCCGATGCGGATCTTGGCAAGAGAAGAAAAGAACCTTCAGAACCGGACGATCCCTTACGTAAAGGTGCAATGGAGTAACCACGAGGAGCGTGAGGCAACGTGGGAACTTGAAACAAAAATGAGAGAGTGTTACCCCGAGTTATTTAGTGAGGAGCGAGATTAAGTTTCGAGGACGAAACTTCTTTTAAGAGGTAAGTGGTGTAATATCGTAGATTTTGTAACACTTAATACCTCCTGCTAATAAAGTTTCCGTTTAATGTAATTAACGTAACGGGTTTATTTAAGTCGTTAATTCGGAGGTGCGGGTATTTTTCTGCGATAGAGATCGGAAAACGGAGAATGGCAGTGCGATCGGATCCGGATTCCGACTTACGGAACTCCCGGAAAGAGGTAGAAAGTGATCGCAATGGCCAGGGGTGCATCGAAATCCGCGTAAGTGATTTGGCACGCTTTCCGAGGAAAAAGATAGAATTATCTTTAAAGAATGATCCTGAAGAATCTAAATTGAGGAATTAATTAATTAGAGAATTAATTAATTGGGAATTAATTAATTAAGGAATTAATTAATTGGGAATTTTAAAATACCCGAAGTGGTTATTGTCGTACGAAAAGATATTTCGTTATCTTCTCCCGAAAGAAAGAGAGAGAAAAAGAAAAAGAGAGAGCCGCGCGGGATCAAGTTCGCCGCGTGGCCGCGGCTAGGGTAAACGCCGCGCGGGGCCGGTGCCCGCGCGGCCGCGGCAAAAGCCGCGCGGGGCCGGTGCCCCCGCGGCCGCGGTGCGTGCCGCACGGGCGGGTGCCGCGCGGCGGCGGTGCATGCCGCGCGGGGCCTTGCCCGCGCGGCTATAGCTTGTGCCGCGCGGGCGGATGCCCGCGCGGCGGCAGCGGCACATGCCGCGCGGGCGGGTGCCCGCGCGGCGGCGGCATCGCATGCCGCGCGGGGCCTTGCCCGCGCGGCTGCAGCACATGCCGCGTGGGCGGGTGCTCGCGCGGCGGCGACGTTGCATGCCCGCGGGGCCTTGTCCGCGCGGCTGCAGCTTGTGACGCGGGGGCGGGTGCCCGCGCGGCGGCGGCGGTGGCGGTGCATGCCGCGCGGGGCCCTGCCCGCGCGGCTGCAGTTTGTGCCGCGCGGGCGGGTGCCCACGTGACGGTGACAGCACGTGCCGCGCGGGGCCATGCCTGCGCGGCCACGGCTAATACCGCGCGGGCGGGCGCCCGTGCGGTTGCGGCGCGCGGGGTTGGTGCCCGCGCGGCCGCGGCGATTACGCATTTCGCATAATTGAGGTGGGTAGGTGTTTGTTATTACCGGTGAGGTGTCGTTTCCGAATACTCATTTTGATAAAGTAGATACGGTTATAATTTGACTAACCCCCTAGCATGTGAATCCCTTTTTCTATTTCAATCAAGCGGCTGCGGTCGCAGGTGCGGTATACTTCTCTGGTTATAGCGGCTGAGGTAGCAAGGCATTAAAAATACTCATATTGCTTACACGCACACCGGCAGTTTGGCCACTGCAGAGGGTGTATTTTTCCGGAAAGATGGTAAGTCGTTTACCCGTGTACCCCACAAGGGGAGGTTAGTGGGGACCCCTCAAGGGGAGGCGACTGCTACTTGGGCAGTCGAGGGGTTGGAGGCACCAAGAAGATGAGTACGGTATTGGGGTTGGTGCCCAAAATATTTAGAAAGCTGGGGTAGGTGCCCAGCGGGACTTTCAACAGGGATTTAGCGATACATGAGGGGGAGGGGAAAAGTAAATGCCCGGTGACGCGGTGTGTTCTTTCTATTTATTGTGTTTACTTGCTTGTTCTCTACTTTATCTGTCATGCCCCGGGGTCGAAACTGCCACCCGGGCTCGCTAACAGATCCGCCATCTGTACGGAAACTGCCGTACAGACGAAGCGACTAACCTGCAAAAAGAATCAACTACAGTACACAAATATCAAAGCTGAAAGTAAATGCTGCAGGAAAACTGAAATCCAAACACTGTACAACTGAAAATAATACAATATCCATCTCCCAAATACGATCGTATGAAAAGTCCTCTGATACAAAAACCAAAAGGGAGATATCTCCAATAAATACATCAGTGTACAAGCTCTCAATACAAAAATATCCTCACTACATCAGCCTCTCAAACTGTAAAATAAAAAACAACTCTATACCTCACAACAAAGGTCTCTCAACAAGAACTCTCTCAATATATAAAAAGGGTACATCTACCACACTCTAAAGGAACTATGCTGGTAGGGAACTATCACGCGACTCCCTGTCCTCGGTCCGTCAAGCCAGCTCGGGCAGGAACGGAAGAAAAGCCTCAGCAACCTGTCACCGACAGAGGGTGTGAGAACTACATCCTACAGTAGTTCTCAGTGGGTACCGTCTCCAAGACCCACGGTCTGCCCACTAAGTCTACCAGAGGCAAGATAACAGAAAAAGACTGGGATAGGAAAACAAAGCTGGATAAGTATCAACAGCTATCATTCCTCTATCTACTATGCTCAAGGGGAAAAACACAAATGATGGTATGCAACCACTCACTACTAGATGCCTCAAGTACCCTGCTCAAAGGAATACTCATCTAAGAGCAAGCAATACACCACTCGCACACAAGGTGCTCTCAAAACCCAAATCTCAGTGACTGCCACATAGGGTCCAGTCAAGCCTGCGCCAAACCTACTGCCACTACGCCCAAACAGGACTTGGTCTTACGTAGGGTGTCCCACATGGACTAACTCAATCTCAAGCGAACTCTAGTGTATCAACTAGTCGCATCATCGCAGCCTCGTCAGGCTCGGTATCATCATCGCACCCGGGGCGTAGCTCGAGGGGAGCGACTCCACCGAACTCAAGTATCTCAAGTATCTCATAACTGGCATAGAATGCCTGGCTCAGCAGGCTATAATCCTCGATCAAACAGATCGGTACTCAATGCTCAACTAGCATAACTCAGTCGGAGAAAGACTCCACGACTCGATCTCACAACACTAACCCACTAAAAGAAGGTACAACACAGCTGGGACCGCCATCACTCCAAACGGCTCCCAAAACGACTCCCCACTCATAAGCGAGAAGAACCGACTGTCGCAGCAAAGGTCTGAGAATCCCGTTAGGCCGGTGCCTAGAACCCCAATCAAACAAGAACAGACTCTAGGCTCAGCCTATCGAAGTTCTCGATCCTTTACCGTTCGGGGATTCGGCCCCTCTCGGTTAAAGTGGGAACCCATCTCAACCTACAAATCTCACGGGCTGGAGATGCTCTACAGCCAGATCCACGAAGAGTCCGAAAACCCCGGGAGACTAATACCTACGACCCCAATCAAACAAGAATAGGCTATAGGCGTAGCCTCCCGTTGCTTTCGACTTGCTTTTGACCCCAGAAAGAAATCAGCCCTTAGAACCCAGACCACTCGAATCATCTCGGGTGGATAAGTTTATAAGAAACAGTGACATTTATTACAGAAAACCATTTGATCTAAGAGAAATCCATATTTTTAATGATTTTTAGACTTTTTAGGAAAACAATTTGCAAACAAGTTTTATGTCCAAACCTCGAAGAGCTAATGCCCTCGTCCTATTAAACAAGAACAGACTCAGGCGACCCTGCGAGGCTTGGAAGAAAACATTGGCTGACTAAAATCATGTGTGCGCCCAAAAAGGTTCTGGGTTCAAGGTCCCGCTGTCACTAGTACGCCACTCCCACTACCACTGTAGTGACAACCAACTCAAGAACACAACGTCTCGGGACCACCGTCTACCCAAACGGCTCCCGCCAGAACTAAACAACTGGCCCAGACTCCACTCGGCCCGCAGGCCCGAGTGCAACATACGTCCCACAATGTCCTGACCACTCGGCCCAATACCCGGGCGAGGAACTCTAAGTCAAGAAAGAAATGCACTGAGTGGGATGTCTAAAGCATAAAAGAACCTAGCCCAGATTAAGGTTCTCTATTGGTCTGGTTACACATGCAACATATGACGGGGGTGCTAGTCAAAGTTCCAATGAAACACTTAAACTAGCATGCAAAATCCTATCATAATAGAATTAGAGAGAAGTCCGCAGACTTGGAGATAAAAACCAACCCACCTCGGTAAGCCACCAATTGCTCGTAGACACTTGCAATTGCCCTCCACGCGATCCGCACTCAAAACGATGCACGCCGCCGAAGTCCGCACGCAAAACGGAGCACGGTGCCGAAACCCGCGCACAAAAAGGAGTCCGCACGGAAAACGGTGCATGCCGTCGGAGTTCGCACGCAAAACGGAGCACGGTGCCGAAACCTGCTCGCAAAACGGAGTCCGCACGCAAAACGGTGCATGCCGCCGGAGTCCGCACGCAAAATAGAGCACGGTGCCGAAACCCGCACGCAAAACAGAGTCTGCACTCAAAACGGTGCACCGTGCCGAAACCCGCGCGCAAAACGGAGTCCGCACGCAAAACGGAGCACGCCGTCGGGGTCCGCACGCAAAACGGAGCAGTAAAAATACGGTCCCTAACTCAGATAAGAACAAGAGGGTCAATTAACTGACCAAAGGAACGCTCTGAAACTGTGCCAAAAACATCGTAAAAACAAGTGCGGGACCTACCCGACTGCGCCGCCGCCGCCGAAACGCTCCGTTGGAAACCTCGCGCGCTCCACGAGGCCCACGACGCGCCGCCGCCCCACCCAAAAAATTCCCTCCTCACTCCCTCTCTTGCTCGGTGAAGAAGAAGGAAAAGAAAAAGGATGAGAAATGGCGCTCGGGGGAGGAAGAAGAAGAAGAAGAAAAAGGAAAAAAAAGGGGTGGTCCACGGCTCAAGGGTGCACGGTGGACCGGCCAATGGGGGGCCACCGTACGCGGTTCACGAGGCCGGGGCGCGTGCACCGAGTCCACGCACGCGCCCCGTGCGCCAGGTGGCGTGCGGCAACGCGCCCGCCACATGGGCGCGTTACACCGCGCAACCCCAGGCGCGGGACACGCGCCCGCCACGTGGCGGCCCCCGCGCCCGCGCGGGCGCCAACGGGGGCCCGCCACGTGGCGGCCCCCGCGCGACCCGCGCCGAAGGCGTGTCAGCGCCCACTGTGCGCCCGTACGCCCTCGAGCCGCGCGCGCCACGCCTCAATTTGCGTGCGCCAACCTAGGTGTTCGTGCCGGGCCGCCTCGAAAAACGTGCAACTCAGCCGGGCTCCAAATCAAGCAAGTAAATAGTCCATTCTCAACGATTTCGCGCGCTGAATCTAAAAACGATGTCCATTCCTCCAAATTCTTATCCGAAAATTTGCCGAATGCCCCCGGATAGCCCATTTGTTCTGATTTCCCCGCCGGGCCCAATTCTGAAGTCCAATTTGCCAAATTCCAACTCAAAAATTCCCGAAGGCCACCGGAGAGGTAATTCTTTTATCCAAACTTCGCCCGGAGTCCAAATTTGGCATCCGCATCGCGCGAAACCACTTCTAAACACTCGACGGGTCCTCTAACTCCCACGTGATCTCCTTTTAAGCCCAAAGTCCAACACTTGTATCCAAATTGCGCACAAACACCACCGACACATCACGCAGGCCTCCGGTGATGCAAACTAAAACCCGAATTGCACCACAAATCCATTCCTCGGGCCCGACATGCGCACAAACACTCCCAACGGCCACCAAAAGCTTCCCAACAACCAGCAAACCCTACACGGGGGATTCCGGGACCTCACACTCTCCCCTACTAAAAGAAAGTTTCGTCCTCGAAACTAACACAACTCAAAAGGGGAGTTCCAAAGCCAAAGGTAAGTATCCATCAACACCGTCTCTAGCTTCCCAGTCGCTACGCATCCTCCGCGAAGCGAGTCCACACGGCGAGGAGTCCAAAAGCTGGGAAAACCTCACGAAAATGCCAACACAACCAACAAGAAGGGTAAAGGCCCCACCAGCAGGAAAGTCGTCAACCACAACTCTCAGTTAGTAAACGGCTGAAATTAACGAAAAGTTCGAAAATTTCGGAAGGACCAGTGCCCTTGCCCCAATCAAACAAGAACAGGTTCGGGCACCGTCTCCATTTCTGGAGCAGTCTTTCGAAGTTTTCGTCCTGTTCGAAAATTTCAGCACACAGACGAGAAAAAGGGAGAGAAGTGTTGAAGTCGTTCCTGCCGTGGCTACAAAACGAAAGCTACGATCTAACCGTGACTCCTAAGGACACAACCTCTAGTCCTAATCGTCACCAACGATCCAAATGTAGCACTAAGCCGCAAACCGCTGAAGCCACAGCTGCAGGAAGGATACCCCGGTGATCTGTGAAAATGAACTCCTCTAGTCCCACTCGCGGAAGGGTAACTGGTCTCATTCCACAATCAGCCGTTGCACGATGCCGCACCAACTGGTCCAACCCGTGTGCCCAATCTGAGTCGTGGAGCTGTCACAGAACCGTAACACCTGCCGGTATAATTCCAAGTCTCAACTGTACTAGACACGATCTACAAGGCTCCCCCACATGCACAACACCAACAGGAATCTGTACCTTTAGTGCACGTGGTAAAAACTCTACCTCCAGTCCAGACAGGAAAGCCAAAAACACTCCACTCAAACTGCTGTAAAGAAATCATGTCCGCGACAACCTGGTCCACTGCCGTAGTGCCCTCCAACCGGGCGGTATAGACTCATCTGCTAGAAGTAGGTGGTCGTCGCTCAGTCTGCCCCGACTTTCTGGGCCTTATCCTGGGCGACATGGGGTACATTGCTCAACACTCGCAAAACTCGCGAACATACTCCTGAAGAGGTCGACTCCCCTGCTGCGAGCGTCTAAGATCCCCTTCTAGTTTCTGCTTACACTGTCAGGAAAGAAGGCCCTGAGCAGCAAAGCACGAAACTGGTTCCACGTCAACAACTGCGCTCCCGGTGGTCCAACAGGACGAACTCGACGCCACCAAATCTCGGCGTCCCTTTTCCAAAAAGTTCGTAGCCAAGTGCACCTGATGTTTCTCCATCGCTGCTATCCAGTTTTCAGCCTCCCACGGCTCCAAGCTCCATCCTGCCAATCGGGGTGGATCAGACTGCCGGGACTGGCTCAATCGACCGATGATGTCCCAAAGCTCATCTACAACCGCTATCAACCCTGCCTCGGTGCCTCGGCACTACTCGTCGACCCGGAGGGGGCTGCTCGCTCCATCGGTGCCACTGGTACAACTGAATATGTCGCTGCATAGGAAGAAAGTGCTGGAGGATGTTACGGAATTTGAGTTGGCGTAGTTTCGTGAAAGTCTCAAGTCTTGAAGATTGAAGGTGAAGAAAGTTGGATCATTTAACTCAATCTCAAGAAAGAAGAATTCAAAAGGATCAGGTATGTTTTACTAAAGATTTTGTGTGATCCGAATACTTATTGTAGTGTAGAAACACTTGGAAGAATCTTTCATTGCATAAAAATCAAAAACTGGACTTGGGACATGTTCAGGATCCGGATCAGGTTGTTCGATCCGGATCCCGAAGGTGGTTCGTTCATACACCAGTTCAATCCGGATCGTAGCCTCTTGATCCGGATCCCGAACACTTAGTTTACCATCTTCCTTGAACGATCCGGATCAGGCTTCGCAATCCGGATCCCGAACGTTGATGTTTGGTGAACTGTATGAACGATCCGGATCAAGCACTTCGATCCGGATCCCGAACCTTCGTTTTTCTGGAACTGGCTGACTCGTTACGACGATCCGGATCACAGCTAGTCCGATCCGGATCGCCGTCCGTAAAATTTCCAGAAATGTTAGGTTTTTGATTCTTATCTCCTTCCTAGGGTTTCTAACCTATAAATAGACCCTATGATTCTTTTTCTAGGGTTAATCCACTGTGAATCGAAATAGCCGTCATTTTCATATATCATCTTTTACGGCTCTAGATCCACATATAGAGAAGAAAGGAAATCATTAGAGAATACTCTATGTTTCTTCATCTATATTGATTAGTTTGATTCTAGGTTTTCATACTCACATCTTGAGTTGAATCAAACTAATGAATACTTAGATGGTATTTCCGATCTATCTTTGATCTAAGTATTCGGCGGATCATCACCACCCAAAACAACGATTTACCCCAAAAATCGGCGCGTGGATTCGCGTGTCCTTGTGGATTCAAGGTTCAACCGCTCTCGTGGATTCGGAGCGAGGCACGTTCGTGGATTCGAAGGGTGCTATTGGGTGAAGACCGTGGATTCGGTCGGACGTCGTGGATTCGACGTTGGACGCCGTGGATTCGGCGTTGGGCGCAGATCGTGGATTCGAGAAGCGTCGCGGAGCGAGCGGAGAAGATCCTCTAGGAGCGTATGGAAAAGGTTGAGTCGTAAGTGTGTACGGTAAATCACCTTGTACGTGTTTTAATTCTAGTGGATTTCTGCCGTGTTATCGGTCCCGTGGTTTTTTACTCCGGTGATGGAGTTTTCCACGTAAAAATCTTGCGTATTATTTTTATTTCCGCATTGGGTTTTATCGCAACGATTTTTGAGTGTTTATGCGTTTACACCTATTCACCCCCCTCTAGGTGTTTTTTCCCCTATTTAGATCCGTATTACATATAACCCAACAAGTGGTATCAGAGAGGGAATAGGGTTGTAAACAATGGTTGAAGGTGGAAACATCAACCGACCCCCGTTCTTCGATGGAACAAATTATGCGTACTGAAAAGTACGGATGAAAGCCTTTTTAATTTCCATCGACGAACGGGTGTGGCAATCAATTGAATTAGGATGGTCTAATCCAACTGAATTTATTGGTGATGTTCGCACCTTAAAACCCAGGTCGAAATGGACCAAGGAAGAGTTAGATTCATCTTCTTACAATGGCAAGGGAATTAATGCTATCTTTAATGCCTTATCTCAAACTGAATTCTCTCACGTCTCGGCATGTGAGACTGCGAAAGAAATCTGGGATGTTCTTCAGGTTACACATGAGGGAACTAACCTCGTGAAGATTCAGAAACTGCAAATGCTTACGAGCAAGTTTGACTCTATCTTAATGGCAGAAAATGAATCTTTCACTGACTACTATACACGATTGCAAGACATCGTAAACTCATGTGCTAATCTGGGAGAGAAGATTCCAGAATTTAAGATTGTAAGAAAAATCTTAAGAACTCTTCCTGAACGTTTCGCCCAAAGGTTACTGCCATTGAAACTATTAAACACCCGGACGAAATACGTGTAGAAGAATTAGTTGGTTCATTACAAACTTATGAAATGACATTTACTACTAACAATCTTCTGGAAAGGCATCCACTTCTAAGTCTTCAGGTTATGCGTTGAAAACAACTAAGGAAGAAGACGCGGATACATCCTCCTCCGACGATGACGAGAACCTTTCTATGGAGGAATTTGAGAAGCAGCTCGCTCTCTTGACAAGGAAGTTTCGCCGCAACTTCGAAGGGGTAATTCAAGCAAATCTCCATCCTTCGGAAAGTCGAACAAAGGCAAGGGTACTTCAGGTTACAAGTCAAGAAAGCAAGAGAACTTCTCAAAGGATAAGGAAAGTTCAGAAGGACAACTACAATGCTTCAAATGTCGAGGCTACGACCACATTGCAACGGAATGTCCTAACAAGTATCCGGCAAAGAAGAAGGCGATGCAAGTCGTCACTTGGGATGACAACTCAACGTCAAATGAGTCGTCTTCGAGTGATGAAGAAAAGAGCTCCACCGCATTCCACGCGTCCGTATCTTCACCCTTCATGTGCTTTATGGCAAGTACATCCGAGTCATTGTCCAACTCCACTGTTGAAAAGAATGCTACGGACAACGAATCGGATGATTCGGAAGGTGAAGATTTTGCTCTAGCCTACCACAGACTTTTGAGGGACTCAAAGAAAGTGGCTAAGCAAAACAAGAGTTTGAGAGGGAGAGTGCATGATCTCGAAGAAGAAGCAAAAAGAGCGACTTCTCTCTCAAACGCTCTTGAAGTGGAAAGGGAAAACCTGATAAAGGCAAATGCTTCCCTTCAAGAGTCCAATGAGCAACTTGAGAAGGAACATACAAATCTGGTGGATAACGCGAATCACTTCTCAAAGCTCTACAACGAGGCTCGACAGGATAACCTGGAAATGACAAAGACCATTTTCCAACTCAAGAATGACTTACAGCGATTCTCTTCGGGAAGGAGTAAGTTGGATAGACTTCTTGGTCTTGGTCAATCAAATAGGTTCGGCCTCGGATACACTCAAACTGGAAACAGTCCAGTTCGAGTGAGACAGTTTTTGTGCCTCAGTCGGTATCTCCTCCTCGACACCGGAATTCAAGACAAACAACGACAACAAACCTACTTCATCCTCTTTGGGATCGTCAAGATCTAAGGTATGTTTTCGTTGTGGTGTTTCAGGGCACATAAGAAGATATTGCAAGACGGGAGTCGAACGCTCATCTCAAGGACCTCTTGCAACAACTACCAAAAAAGGCTCCTCCCCGAAAATCAAAGCAAAACTTTTCAAATGAAAAGAGACTTGGTAGTTCATCGCGCAAGGACGATCTCATCAAGGACAACAATCGCTATAACAAGACGCCTTCACCTAGGCATATAACTTCACGACCATTACCGACGCACTCCCAAAAGGGTTTGGGTGCGCAAAGGTGGAAATTTTCCCTTGTCTTGTTTCCAATGTTTCCTTGCATGCATATGATAGTTCGTCTTGGTATCTGGATAGCGGGTGTTCCCGTCACATGACCGGTGACAAAAATAGTTTTCAAAATCTTGAGAAAATCTCCGGAGGACACGTTGTTTTCGGAGACGGTCGATCTTCCAAAATTGTTGGAAAAGGGACGGTAGCTATTCCAGATGGCCCGATTTTGAAAAACGTCTTATTTGTTGATGGCCTTAAGACTAACCTCATAAGCATAAGTCAACTTTGCGACAATGGTTTTTTCAGTTAACTTTCATCTGTTGAATGCGTTGTAACTGATAAGGACCATGTCTTCTTTTTAAAAGGGGTTAGATCTGAAAACAATTGTTATGTTGTCCTAATAAATTTTCTGAAAATTGTAACGTAGCTGCTTTGAATAATGAAACTCTTTGGCATGAAAGGCTAGGTCACTTAAATTTTAAGGAACTTACTAGAATTTCAAACAAGGACGTGGTCAAGGGGGTTCCAAAAGCTTTTATTTAAACAAAACATTGTGTGTGGTGGTTGCCAAAAGGGAAAACAGTCTAGGACTGCACACAAGAACTTGAACCACGTTGGTACAAAACGGCCCTTGGAACTTTTGCACATGGACTTAATGGGGCCGACCCGTCAACCATCTTTGGGAGGTAAATGGTACATTTTTTATTGGTTGATGATTTCTCTCGGTTTTCATGGGTAGCATTTTTAAAAGAGAAAGCTGATACGTTTGACTCTTTCATGAGATTTGCCATCGTATTATGATTGAAAGAATGAAAAGATCATTCGTGTTAGAAGTGATAGAGGTGGAGAATTCATAAATTCAAATTCATTGATTTTTGCACTACAAATGGAATTAAACATGAATTCTCGGCACCCTATACACCTCAGCAGAATGGTGTTGTTGAGCGCAAGAACAGGGTTGTTCAAGAGATGGCGCGTGTGATGCTTCATAGCCAGAATTTACCGCTACATTTTTGGGCTGAAGCCGTGAACACTGCTGTTTATGTCATTAATAGAGTTTACTTGCGCCCAGGAACTTTAAATACACCATTATGAGCTGTGGTTTAGTAGAAAACCAACATCAAATATTTTCGTGTCTTCGGGAGTCGATGTTACATTTTACGTGACCGTGAAAATCTTGGAAGTTCGACTCTCGAAGTGATGAAGGGATCTTTTTGGGTTATTCTACGAATAGCAGAGCATATCGAGTATTTAACATTGAATCTAAGACGATCGTAGAATCTATAAATGTTAAAGTAGATGAAGCTTTTCACTTTGAAACTGGAAAATCTACCCTCGATATCTCTCTAGATGATGATTCTCCTGCTAGTGCATCTTCTCATAATAATACTTCCAATATTAATGATGCATCTAATGGTTCTTCAAGTTTATCTGATGTGCAGGAATCATCTCATATATCTCCGAGTACTCCGTTTCAACAAACGTTACGAATCTCCAAGGATCATCCGGAATCGAATATTATTGGAGATCCACAAGAAGGAGTCAGAACTCGGAGGCAGTTGGTTTGTGGATTCGCTTGCTACGTATCTTTAATCGAACCAAAGAACATAGATGAAGCTCTTCAGGATGACTACTGGATTAAAGCAATGCAGGAAGAGCTCCATCAATTTGAGCGAAACAAAGTCTGGGAATTAACGAAGCCTCCAAAGCAACACAATGTGATAGGTACCAAATGGATCTTCAAGAACAAGAAAAATGAGGATGGTACTATCATCAGGAACAAGGCACGATTAGTTGCTCAAGGCTACTCTCAAGTAGAAGGTATAGACTTTGATGAAACCTTCGCCCCTGTAGCTAGACTCGAGTCCATTCGTATACTATTCGCTGTTGCTTGTCATTTTAAATCAAATTATTTCAAATGGACGTTAAGAGCGCATTTCTAAATGGGTTTTTAAATGAGGAAGTTTATGTGGCTCAACCGAAAGGTTTTGTAGATCATAAACAACCTAACCATGTTTTTCGTTTGAAAAAGGCTCTTTACGGTCTGAAACAAGCACCGCGAGCATGGTACGAAAGGTTAACAAAGCACCTTTTGGAGAAGGGCTATACTCGAGGGGGAGCTGATAGGACTCTCTTTGTGAAGCATTATCAAAGCAATTTCATTGTAGCACAAATCTATGTCGATGACATTGTATTTGGCGCAACAAGAGATAACGATGCTTCTAAATTCGCGGAGACCATGGAAAGCGAATTTGAGATGTCCATGATGGGCGAATTGACTTATTTCCTTGGATTGCAAATTAAACAAAATGATGAAGGTATTCACTTGAGTCAATCCAAGTATGCAATGGAGTTGGTCAAAAAGTTTGATCTAGAAAAATTGTAAAGATTTTCCGACTCCAATGGGAACTAGCCACAAGGGACTTGGAAGTGAATCACATAGTGAGAATGTAGACGAGAAACTGTATCGAAGTATGATTGGAAGTCTACTTTACCTCACGGCTAGTCGCCCGGATATATCTTTTGGTGTTGGGATTTGCGCGAGATATCAATCAGCACCAAAGGAGGTTCACCTGAAGTGGTGAAAAGGATCATCCGTATATCAAAGGATCAATTAATTTCGGAATTTGGTATCCTATGGGAACAAGTTGGATATTGTTGGATACTCAGATGCCGATTGGGCAGGATCAGTGGATGATCGGAAAAGCACGAGTGGTGCATGCTTCTATCTTGGTCATTGCCTTGTTGCATGGCACAGTAAAAAGCAGAACTGCATAGCACTCTCGACTGCCAAAGCGGAATACATTTCAGCTGGAAGTTGCTCAACTCAACTCATTTGGATGAAAAGTGTATTGAGCGACTTCCGCATTTCAGCATCTTCGGTAACAATACTTTGTGACAACACTAGTGCTATTAACATTTCTAAAAAAACCCTGTGTTGCACTCTTGAACAAAACATATTGAACTTAGATATCATTTTCTTAGAGAGCTAGTTGAATCAAATACTCTTCAACTCTCATATATTTTCAACTGAGGATCAATTAGCTGACATTCTAACAAACCTTTGGATCAAAAACGTTTTATTCATTTACGAAAAGCAATTGGGATGCTTTTCCTTGAAAATTCTTTTTG
>CM055070.1:10821967-10870983 GCA_029204045.2 Tillandsia leiboldiana
ACGCAGGACGGACGCCACAAGGTTTGGGGTACGTTTCCCGTCGGTTTTCGGGAATGGGGGTTACTGTTAGAAATAGCATGTTGGGGCAAGGTGGAATTGTCAGTCTGCCTTCTGTTTATGCACTAAACCTGTTATGTTTTATGTTATGATACGCAAGTGTTCTCTGAGCTCAAATTTGCTACACGCACACCCGCGGTTTGGCCACCGCAAGGGTGTGCTTTTCCGTAAACAGTGGTACGTTGACCCGTGTACCCCACGCGAAGGTGGCGTTAGGAATGGGGGCCCCATGGGTGGGGGGTGTGAGCGGTGACGTCGAGGCAGGTGCTCGGCGGCCCGAGGCAGGTGCTCGGCGGTGGGCATCGGGGAAGGTGCCCGATGTTGCTTTGTGAGCAGTGCTCGGCGGTGGGCATCGGGGAAGGTGCCCGATGTCGTAATGATACAGGGTGTGTTAAGGTGGAAGGTGCATGGGAGGGATAGTTTGCTCCGTTGTTTTGTGGTTTGCCTTATCTTTGTTTACTACGCTTAGCATGCTATTCTAGTCACTGAATTCCCACTTCGTGACAGGTTCGTCCAGGGGCGAGTGCTAGGGCGCCGGTGAGGACGTTAGGGTGCTGATCTGATTTATGGGTGACTTCAGATACAGTGACTCTTCTTTCCCTTTTCTTTTATTATTCATGGTAGCTAGTTGTGGATTGCGACCCCCCGTGGGGTCGAAGTGGATGTTGCCCTTTTCTTTCCTTTCTTTTTGAATAATTGAATGAATACTACGTTCTCTCTTACTTGGCCGTTTGAACGATGAAAAAACAAAGAAAACGTTTTGCGAAAAACTATTTTAAAATAAAACGTGGGTGTCGTGTGTGGCACCAAGCTTTATAAACCTTGTGGGATTTATGTGTTACGAACTGTTTTCACAAACGAGGGCATCGTGTGGATGCCGCTTTCAAAACCTGTGATTATTTATCCTTTCAAACACCGGCCTCTATGCTCTAAGTGAATGCTAGAATGTCACGTGAATTGTTGGTTGTATGTGTACGAGACCCCAACTGATGTGGTTAGAGATTGTATGTACTACGCCTTGTGAGACACTTTGTAGTTGAGACGCCGTGCATATACAAAGGGGCCTCTGCTCATTTGCAGAGCGAATTTGTGTATGCGGCGGGTCTGTGCACGCGCCGGGGAGTAATGTTTACAAAAAAAAAAATATTGCTGAATCAGGGGCATCGGTGGCTCCTCTTCCGCGCGATTCGAACCCCCGGGGCGTGACAGTATGGTTCATGTTGCTCGGGTTTCGAGCAGGGATTAGGGATAGTGTAGCTGGGGTCCTGGTGTCGGGGACAGGTTGTGCCGATTGTGTTAGGTTTGTGTTCGTGGGGTATTGCGGCAGCCGCGGACATTGGGCGGTTGACCGGAGATTGTTTATGCATAGATTGGGTATCAGGCTTCTCTAGTGGTTGGAGTTTTCATTTATTGTTTGCAGTTGTTTCAGTTTGGATCGGGTTTCCCTTTAGTGGATGAGTTTCTCCACTTTGATCAGAGTCGTGATCCAGTCCTGCTATATCGTGAGACTTGTTACAGAGATGCTGTTACTGAGATACTCTCCTCTGTGGGGTCGCTCCCCACGAGTGCCACTCCGGAGTGCGCGGCTGACAGACCTTGAGTCCTTGAGACTCCTTTGCTTCGGTGTTATGCGTAGGCTGGCATACCCGTCGCGGCAGAGCAGGCAGTACCAGTTCTACTGGTGGTACCAGATTGGGTTTATTCCAGACAGTTACTCATGGTTACACTCACGTCAGGGGGACTGAGTGGAGTCTAGCGGCTGTGTGTAGACCAGTGCTAGTGATGTTGGGAACCGTTTGGGGTTTGACGGTGGTCCCTGGTCGTGGTGAGTTCTTTGTCCATTGGTGGAGTTGAGCACCTTGAGTCTATCCGTTCTGAGAGAGAGAGGGCATGGATTTGACTATAGCCTGCATGAGCCACTACTCGATAGCGAGTTAGTCCGTTTGGACGCCCTACGTAATTCCTGCCCGTCAGCGGGAGGTGGTTGTAGGTGGGCGCAGGTTTGACTGGACTCGATGTGGCAGTCAGCTCGATTGGGTCGATTGAGCACCACGTGTGCGAGTGTTGCATATCTTTATCAGAGTTTCCCCATTTGAGCTTTTTGATAGAGGCATGGTAGCTGTAGAGTGTCTCCAGCTTCTTCTTTCAGTTTTACTGCATTGGTTATCTTTTGCCTCTAGTAGTCTTGGTGGGCAGATTGTCGGGCCTAGTGGCGATACCCACTGAGAACTCCCCTTTTGCGTAGTTCTCACGCCCGTCGGGGATTTTCCCCCTTTTTGTCCTTTCTCTCTTTATTTTGCAGAGTCTTGGCGGGTGTTGCCGTTTCTGCGGTTGCTGTTCGCGGTGAGGGAGTAGCGAGCTAGATCCTGACCATTGGAGAGTAGCGGTACCCCCCTTTGAGGAGATCTTCAGCATAGTCGGTAGATTAGTATTTATTTCCTCTTTTGAGAGACTGATGTAGTGAGGATATGATGTATTGAGAGCTGGAACTGATGTTTTATTTGAGATATCTCCCTGTTGAGCTATGAGTTTTGTACTCGAGGTATTGTATGATTATCATTTTTGGGAGATGGACCTTGTTGTTTTATCTTCAGTTGTACAGTGGTTGATTTTATTTCTATAGCAGTTTTATCTTTTAGCTTTGATATCTGTTAGCTGTAGCTCTTTTTGCAGGTAGGACGCTTCGCCTATGCGGTTTGGCATAGGTGGCGGATCTGTTGCGAGCCCGGGTCGCAGTTTCGATCCCGGGGCGTGACAGATTAGGTGGTATCAGAACCTAGGTTGTAGGTCATGGTGGACTTAGAAACCCTAGGCTTGTGGTTGGACCCTAGGATGACTTCGTGAGAGTCGTGATTTGTAGCGAGAGTCCTGATTGAGTTTTACACCTCTCCCGAGGGACGGGATGAGTGATTGGCATGTTTATTCTCCTAAGTAGTTATGTTGGCTGCAGACAACATAACGCTGTGGAATGGGTGACATGCTCTAGACTTTCGCTGAATTGGGTCGAGCGTTGTTGTGTGCTGATTTGTTGTTTCGTCGTGGCGAGCGGTGTCTCCCCGACGCTGGGTTTGGGACCCTTGTGCATCCTGTCATGGCAGTTGAGCTTGAGCGGTTGGTTTTGGGCCGGATACCCGGATTGAGGTCAGAGAACTCCGACCCCAGATGATAGGATCGTCAGAGGCATATCAGCGGCAGAGTGAGCAGCTAGTCTGGGTGACACAGTTGTCAGAGCAGTGGGCAGCCCGACAGTACTTTTCTTCTGAGACCACCAGGATGTAGTATCCTCAGCGGCAGGGATTTCGGTAGTGCCAATGGAGCGAGTGGCCCCCTCCGTGCCCATGTTTAGTGTCGAGGCACCGAGGCAGGGTGGATATTTGACAGCAGAGGAGCTGTGGGGCATGTTTGATTAAGTGAGCCAGATTTGGCAGATGAACCATCCCGACTCATAAGATTGAGCTTGGAGCCTTGGAGGCAGAGTCGTGGTTGGGGGTGATGGAGTGATCAATTGAGAGCCTCCCTGTGCTAGAGAGTTTATGCAGTTGTTGAACTGGCGCTCCAGGTTTCGAGGGACGAGGCACATAGAATAAGTGAGACTGGGAGTGGACTGCGTCAGGATACCTTTCAGGTTATTTGATTTCCCCGTTTTGGACTTTGGATGCCTTGATGGAGTAGGCATTGTGTTTGGAGCCGGGCGCTGCAGTTCATTTGGATGGGGATCTGCCGCTGGAGGCGTGTTCTGGATGGTGGCGCTTAGCGCTAGGTGATGGGGGACAGATCGGCCGGCAGAGGCATTTTCGTTTTGCTTTCCTGGAGATGATGTTGCTGGGTACCTACCCTGGTTTTGAGACCATATTCGTCACCTCAGTGTGAGCATGGACAGAGGTCGTGCGCCCTTTGTGATTGGTCTAGATATTTTGGCAGGCTGAGCGACGACCACTTGCATCGAGTGGATGAATCTGTGCCGCCCGGTGGGAGGGCGCCACGGTAGTGGATTGAGTTGTCGCAGGTGTGATTTCATCACAGCAGTCGGAGTTAGGACATGTTGCATTCCTGCATGGACTAGAGGTAGAGTCGTTACCACGTGCACTTGAGGTACAGGTTACCGTTGGCATTGTGCAGGTGGAGGAGGCTTGTGGATCATGTCCAGTGCAGCAGAGACCGTGAGTTATGCGGGCAGACTTACTGGTATTTGTGGTAGTTCAGTGTTTTGACCCAGTGCTTGGGACCGGTTGGCATAGTGCCACAGGATGTTTGACTGCTGAGAGAAGGACTTTGATTTTCTGCGAGGCAGATAATGGAAGGCATTTTGATTGTTGAGACTATTAGAGCACACAGGTTACAGCGACAGTGTGAGAGGTGCCTACGGCGGCAGCGGGACTTAATGATATCCCTATTGCCCATGGAATCTCGGGTGTGAGTCCACCTGAGCCGATGATTATGCCGCCAAATAGGGGGATTAAGATTGCAATTGACGTGGTTCTGGAAACCGCGCCAACTTTTGTAGCACCTCATTGGATATCGCCTTTAGAGTTGCGGGAGTTGATGTCATGGGTGCGTGGATTTGATGGATAGAGGGTTAGTTTGACCTAGTGCCGCGTCGTTGATACACGACGGTGAGAGCCCTTTGGGATTGGAGCCTAGGCAGGTCCAGGTTTTTTTTGAATCTTTTGATGGAGCTATATTCTGGCAGTTATTGTATGATGCCTGCACCAATTTGGAATTTCAGCTGAGGACTTTGTCTAGATGGTGTTCAGGACACGGTAGGGGCATTATGAGTACAGTGAAGCCAATGGAATGACTAATGCCCTGTTGCCTCTAAGATTGAGGAATTCTGTGTTTCAGTTGGGCTTGATCGGTTTGATAGCGGCATTCTCCAGGGATATTTTGGTTTTACCCCCTCCATGAGTGATTTAGAGCTTGTGAAGCTTTGTAGATGATGTGATAAGGTCTATGGGGAGAAGCTTTGTGCCAAGTCGTTGTGGTATGAGTTTAGCTTTGAGAGCACATCTTCCTGGATTACATATTCTAGCCTTAGGGGCGGCGGTGGAATTCTGGCCAAAATGGATGCTATTATTTAGGACTGGCCGAGAGCGACGGTTATTGTTGGGGTGGGAGCTTTTGGGCCGGATAGTGCCAGCAGAGCTTGACGAGCGGATGATGAGATTGGTACCAGCGCTGACTTTAACCTAGTCAGTGGTGGGAGATGAATTGCGAGTTATAGTGATACCTCTCGTAGTGGCTGTAGAGCCACCATTGGATTTTGTGAGCATCCAGTATCACCCCGACAGAGCCACTGTGGTGGCGGATGCCTGGAGCAGAAGAGCTATTTGGGAGTCGAGTTTGACGGTTCCATAGCTGGCACTGTGTGGGGCCATTCTTGTGTGCAGGGTTTGAGTTGTGTTCCTGAGGATCCCTTTTGATGAAAGGCTGCGGCTGAGCAATCCACTTGGGTGGTTGAGTTTCGAGGGTGACTGAGTGTGAACCCCTGCTTGTTAGGGCCCCTTTTCTGTGCAGGTGTTTGTGTGGATGTGTTTCGGGTCGCTTGGTTTGAGTTGGCTCTTAGGAGTGATGTTAGAGCGTGTTGCTCGGGCTATTTGTTCCTTTTCCCCCGTCTTTTGTTGGGAGTTTTTGAGGTTTTTCTGCGTCTCAGCTCAGGAGTGTTATGTTTTGGACCCCTCGCCCGTGATTGACTCGTTCCTTTTGAGGTCTGTGAGAGTTTAGAGTACGAGGGACGCCCGTTGCGAATTCCGGCTCAAGAGGTGAGGGAATTGCGCGATCGGGCTATGCCGTTCTGGTTGTTGCTGATGTTGTTGCTATGGAGTAATCACGGGGAGTGGTTGGTGACTTGGGAGCTGGGGACGGCGGTGTTGGGTATCAACCCCTGGTTTCTAGGACTCCTTGGAGTTGCTTTAGTTTCGAGGACGAAACTTTCTTTAGTGGGGGAGGATGTGGTGACCCGGATCTCTGCAGGCTTCTACAGTGTGACCAGCAGCTTCTGGAAGCCTACGTGGCATCTCGGCGGTGTTTCGTGCGCCAATCTGGACACAAGAGATGGACTCGTGGCTTAAAATGGATCACGTGGGTAATCCGGGGGTACCCCGTCGGATGTTTAGAAGAGTTTACCAGCGCAGTGTGGATATTAAATTTAGGCTCGGCGCGAAATTCGAATTAAAAATACCTTTATCAGGAGCCTCCGGCAATTTATAGGATTGGAATGTTGGCAAAATGGACACCGTTTTTTGGAATCAGCGGCGCGAAAAACGGTCAAGATGGGCTATTTACATGCATTTTGCGGAGTTTGCTACAGTAAATTACTGTTCACAAACTGGACGGAACAGTGTTTCCGGCGATCGCCGGCGGCGGCGGGGCAGCGGGCGAAGGCGGCGGCGCAGGCTCGGGTCAGGCGGCGCGCGGCCGCGGGCAGGCGCACAGGGCGCGCGGGCAGGCACGCGGGCCCGCGGCAGGCGCGCGGTTCCAACGTGCGAGGCGTTGCACCAGGGGAGGACACGTGCAGTTTATTACTGGGGCGGTGTTGTGCGCGTGGGTCCATGCAATGAGCGGAGCAGTGACTAGGGCAGGTGGCCGTACGGCGGGGCAGGTGGCCGTACGCGCGGGGGGGCAGGCGGCGTCGTGCGCGGTGCGGAATGGCGGTGCCACGTGGCGCACCGCCATTGGCGGGCGCACGTGCACCGGGCGCTGCGGGGCGCGGGTGAGCAGTGAAGCGGGCCACGTGGCGGGCCGTGGCGGTTTCGGGCCTGCACAGTAATGGGCCGGGGCCAATTACTGTAGCAGCCCGAATCATTCCGGCGCCCGAAAAAGGGGACACAGATGTCATTTTTGGGGTTGTTTTATGGAGACTATAAATAGCCCCCGTTGGCCTGCGATTTGAGCTTTTCCTGAGGTCTTCTTCTCCTGAGCCCTGAAGGCAAAGTTCTTCATCATCTTGTGCTCTATCTTCTGAGAAGTTTGGGAATTTTTGGTGGCACGCACTTCGAGGTTTGCCGCTCTTCGGCGCAGTGCAACTTTCCTTCACCGGTGATCCCCTTCGTCGCGTTTCGGTGCGCAGGCTCCCTTGGCTTACTCAGACCATCTTTTCGATGATTTTGCGGCAGAGAGTTCACGAGAGGTAAGGCTTCGTTTTTCGTTGATTACGTTCTCCGCATTTCGAGTTTTTGGCATAGTTCCCGAGGCATCTCGGAGCCACTAGTTTGCTGGTGGATTCTTGGACAGCGGAGGCTTGTCGGATTTTATTATCTCTGCGCTCGTGCATCGGAACGGACGTTTAAAGACTCGATTGATATCTACTCTTCGAGAGGAACGTGCCCGTATTTTTAATTGGATATTTATGGGGTCATTTAGAGGGTGAGAATTAAGCTTCTTTACTGCTATCCTTTCAGCAGAACTGTGTTCTTGAGGGAATGGCTCCCATGTTGTCCGAATTGTTTCTTGCCTACAGGTATCAGAACGGAGGCGTTTAAAGAGTCGATTTTGGGCTACTCGTCGCGAGGATCGCAACCGTGATTTTTGGGTAATTTTTGGAGGTCTATATACAGGTGAAAAGGCTTCTTCTCTCTCTGCTGGTTGGTGGAAAACAGCGGGTGCTGTTTTGAGAGTTTTGAATGTGTGTATTGATTCTCGCTTCGATGTTGTTTGTTGGAACAGTGGTTTGTGCGACTGTTTACCGAGGGAGCGGATCCGGCAGATTTTGATTTCGTGTGGCTGCGTACTTCACCGACTTCGGCTTTGCCTGCGGAATGCGTTTCAGGTGGGTGCCTTATTCCCGGAACCGGTGGACGGTTCCCTAAATCTTTTATATGTTAGTATTGCATGCAGGTTGTTTGGTACAATAGCTGGGATCGATCGGTAAGTTTGACAGTGAGGATTTTATGAAAATTGCAAGTGAATTATTCATAGTATGGCAATGGTGTTAATCAAACATTCATGTTGATGATTAGTGAAAGCTTACCTAAGGCAAGGTTACCCTATATGATTGATTATCATGCCATGTTAGCACATAACCCTTTTATGAGGCTGGTTTATACAATGGGATATGATTATGTAGTTATGTTCAGGTTTTACTCCGAGAGTGATTATGTATCGAGAATCATGGACAGGTATGGTCATTGATAATTTTGGCATGAGGTTATTTTTCTTTATTTTGCTTGTGAGGACAAATGCATGCTTGTATGGACATCTAGATAGGCCATCCTTTACTGCTACACTTTCATATTGGGACTTGACTTAGGAGAAACCATCTCTGCTTCTTTTCTCCTTTTCCTGTCAACCGTATGGTTTCATGTTGCTCGGGTTCGAGCAGGGATTAGGGATAGTGTAGCTGGGGTCCTGGTGTCGGGACAGGTTGTGCCGGATTGTGTTAGGTTGTGGTTCGTGGGGTATTGCGGCAGCCGCGACATGGGGCGGTTGACCGGAGATTGTTTATGCATCAGATTGGGTATCAGGCTTCTCTAGTGTTGGAGTTTTCCACTTATTGTTTGCAGTTGTTTCAGTTTGGGGATCGGGTTTCCCTTTAGTGGATGAGTTTCCCCACTTTGATCAGAGTTGTGATCCAGTCCTGCTATATCGTGAGACTTTTTACAGAGATGCTTGTTACTGAGATACTCTCCTCGTGTGGGTCCGCTCCCCACGAGTGCCACTCCGGAGTGCGCGGCTGACAGACCTTGAGTCCTTGAGACTCCTTTGCTTCGGTGTTATGCGTAGGCTGGCATACCCGTCGCGGGCAGAGCAGGCAGTACCAGTTCTACTGGTGGTACCAGATTGGGTTTATTCCAGACAGTTACTTCATGGTTACACTCACGTCAGGGGGACTGAGTGGAGTCTAGCGGCTGTGTGTAAAACAGTGCTAGTGATGTTGGGAACCGTTTGGGGTTTGACGGTGGTCCCGTGGTCGTGGGTGAGTTCTTTGTCCATTGTATGAGAGGTTGAGCACCTTGAGTCTATCCGTTCTGAGAGAGAGAGGGCATGGATTTGGACTATAGCCTGCATGAGCCACTACTCGATAGCGAGTTAGTCCGTTTGGACGCCCTACGTAATTCCTGCCCGTCCGCGTGGAGGTGGTTGTAGGTGGCGCAAGTTTGACTGGACCCGATGTGGCAGTCAGCTCGATTGGGTCGATTGAGCACCACGTGTGCGAGTGTTGCATATCTTTATCAGAGTTTCCCCATTTGAGCTTTTGATAGAGGCATGGTAGCTGTAGAGTGTCTCCAGCTTCTTCTTTCAGTTTTACTGCATTGGTTATCTTTGCCTCTAGTAGTCATTGGTGGGCAGGATCGTCGGGCCTAGTGGCGATACCCACTGAGAACTCCCCTTTGTTGCGTAGTTCTCACGCCCGTCGGGGGTTTCCCCCCTTTTTGTCCTTTCTCCTCCTTTATTTTGCAGAGTCTTGGTGGGTGTTGCCGTTTCTGCGGTTGCTGTTCGCGGTGAGGGAGTAGCGAGCTAGATCCTGACCATTGGAGAGTAGCGGTACCCCCCTTTGAGGTGATCTTCAGCATAGTCGGTAGATTAGTATTTATTTCCTCTTTTGAGAGACTGGTGTAGTGAGGATATGATGTATTGAGAGCTGGAACACTGATGTTTTATTTGAGATATCTCCCTGTTGAGTTATGAGTTTTGTACTCGAGGTTATTGTATGATTATCATTTTTGGGAGATGGACCTTGTTGTTTTATCTTCAGTTGTACAGTGGTTGATTTTATTTCTATAGCAGTTTATATTTTAGCTCTGATATCTGTTAGCTGTAGCTCTTTTTGCAGGTAGGACGCTTCGCCTATGCGGGTTTGGCATAGGTGGCGGATCTGTTGGCGAGCCCGGGTCGCAGTTTCGATCCCGGGGCGTGACAGTGGCGACATGTGGCCCCGCCCGACAGGGCTGTCGGCGGCCGCCGCCGCCACGTGCCCCCATGTGCGCCCATGTGCGCGTACGGCCGCCGCCGCGCAGTGTTGCGTGCGCCACGCGCACATGGACCAGCCAATCCGGGGCCGCCACGTGGCGCGCCCCGGTCCACCGTGCACCGCGCCCCCCTCCGCGCCTGCCCGGCCTGCCCGCGCTGCCCGCGCACCCTCCCGTGCGCCGCGCACCTTGCACCGGCCCAACCCCGTGCCGCCACGTGGCCCGCCGGTCCACCGTGCACCGGCGGCCCTTTTCGTGGACCGGGAGGCGTGCGCCGGCCCAATCAGAGGCTGCCACGTGTCCCCGGCCGGTCCACAGCTCCCCTCATGCACCATTTTGCGCAGAAAACTTTCGGGGGTCCGTTTTTGGGCATCCGGACTCCAAAATAAATAAGTAAATAGCAGTTTTCAAGCGTTTTTTCCGCGCTGAATCCAATTACGGCCTCTGTTGGCCCAAAACTTTCTCTAAAATTCGGCAAATACCTCCGAAGGCCAAACCAACAGTAAATACCACACTGTGTCCATCCGTAGCATCCCTTTGATGCACTGTGGACCTAATACACCAATGATAGGTGTTTCACTCCAAGGATTCACGGAAAAACTATACGGAATCCTGGACCACTACATCCTCCCCCACTAACAAAAGTTTCGTCCTCGAAACAAAAATCATACCTCAATCCTGAGCCTCGAATAGGTAAGGGTAGGCGTTCATCATCTCTGACTCGAACTCCCACGTCGCCTCGCACTCATCATGATTGTTCCAAAGGATCTTCACATAGGGAATGGTTCGATTGCGTAATTCTTTCACCTCCCGATCTAGAATCCGCAGTGGGCGCTCTTCATATCTCAAATCCTCGCTGATCTCGAGAGGCGCAAAGTCGATGACGTGCGACGGGTCGAAGACGTACCTCCTCAGTGTGGAAACATGAAACACATCATGGACACCAGCAAGTCTCGGGGGAAGTGCAAGTCGGTAAGCAACTGGCCCGATACGCTCCAATACCTCAAAGGGTCCAATGTATCGGGGACTGAGTTTCCCACGAATGCCAAACCTCCTTATCCCTTTGGACGGCGAGACTTTTAGAAATACATGATCTCCCACCTGAAACTCTAAGTCTCGTCGCCGAACATCAGCATAGCTCCTCTGTCGACTCTGAGCGATCTGAAGGTGCTGTCGGATCACTCTGACCTTTTCTTCTACCTCTAGCAACAAATCTGGTCCCAGAGTCCTTCTCTCCCCCACATCACTCCAATATAGCGGTGATCGACATTTGCGTCCGTACAACGCTTCAAACGGAGCCATTTGGATGCTCGCTTGAAAGCTATTGTTGTACGCAAACTCAGCCAGTGATAAGTGTCGAATCCATCCACCGCCAAAATCTAGGATACAAGCCCTCAGCATATCCTCAAGGATCTGAATCGTCCGCTCTGACTGTCCATCAGTCTGTGGGTGGAAAGCTGTACTAAATCTGAGCTGAGTCCCCAAGGTAGTCTGTAAACTCCCCCAGAATCGCGAAACAAACCTCGGGTCTCTATCTGACACTATGGAAACTGGCACCCCATGTAACCTCACTATCTCATCCAAGTATAACTGGGCTAGTCGTTCGAGTGGCCAAGTAGTCTGTATAGGCAAAAAGTGCGCTGACTTGGTAAGTCGATCCACCACTAACCAGATAGCATCTGCACCTCCTTGTGCCCTCGGTAATCCGACCACAAAATCCATCGTGATGTGGTCCCATTTCCACTCGGGAATTGGAAGACTTTGTAACTTGCCAGCTGGCACACGATGCTCAGCTTTTACCTGCTGACAAGTTAAACACTGAGACACAAACCTCCCAATATCCCTTTTCGTGCCATTCCACCAGAAGTGTGTCTTGAGGTCCTTATACATCTTAGTCCCCCCAGGATGAAGGGTGTAAGGTGTATAATGGGCCTCTCTCAATATCTGCTCTCTGATCTCAGCATCCACTGGCACACATGCTCGATCCCTATACCTCTGTACTCCCGCAGTATCAACTGAAAAATCCCCTGATCGATCACTCGGAATCTGATCTCTAATCCTGGTCAAATAGGGGTCCTCACTCTGTCTCTCCTTGATTCTGTCCAGCAGAGTGGGCTGCACGACTAATGACATCAGTCTAGCAGAGACCCCAGGGGCCACAACCTCTAACTCGAGTCGTCTCATCTCCTCTAATAATGGCGCCTGATCTGTAATCAACATAGACAAGCTCTGCACTGCTCTCCTGCTCAATGCATCAGCGACCACGTTAGCCTTGCCTGGGTGGTAGAGAATGTCCACGTCATAATCCTTTAATAGCTCTAACCACCTACGTTGCCTCAAGTTCAGCTCCTTCTGCGTGAACAGGTACTTTAGGCTCTTGTGGTCGGTGTAGATCTCACAGTGCTCCCCATATAGTTAATGGCGCCAAAGCTTCAGTGCAAACACCGCGGCAGCAAGCTCCAAGTCATGGGTAGGGTAATTCTTCTCGTAATCCTTAAGCTGTCTCGATGCATAAGCAATTACCCTCCCTTCCTGCATCAGCACGCATCCAAGTCCACTGTGGGATGCATCACTGTAGATCACATATCCTTTCCCCATAACAGGGAGGGAAAGGATAGGAGCGGTCATCAATCTATCCTTTAGCTCCTCAAAGCTCCTCTGGCAGTCCTCACTCTAGATAAACTTAACTCCTTTACGCGTCAACCGAGTGAGGGGTGTGGAGAGCTTCGCAAAGCCTTCCACAAACCGACGATAATAACCAGCTAATCCCATGAAGCTGCGCACCTCTGATACCTTCGTCGGTCGGGGCCAATCACGAACTGCCTCAATCTTCGCCGGGTCTACAGCTACACCTGCGGCGGAAATCACATGGCCCAAGAAAGCTACCTCCCGAAGCCAAAACTCGCACTTTGCCAGCTTGGCATACAACTTCTTATCTCGTAGAAGTTGTAGCACAGTCCTCAAGTGTTCCTCATGCTCGGCCTCGCTTCGGGAGTAAATAAGGATATCATCAATGAACACCACCACAAAACGATCTAGAAAGGGCCGAAATATCCTGTTCATCAAGTCCATAAAGGCGGCAGGGGCATTAGTCAATACAAACGGCATAACTGTAAACTCATAATGCCCATACTGTGATCTGAAAGCAGTCTTAGGAATATCCTCGGCCTTCACCTTCAATTGGTGGTAGCCAGACTGTAGATCAATCTTGGAAAATACACAAGACCCTTGCAGCTGATCAAAGAGATCATCGATGCGCGGCAAAGGGTACTTGTTCTTAATGGTCACTTTGTTCAATTCCCTATAGTCCACACACAACCGAAGTGACCCATCCTTCTTCTTCACGAATAGCACTGGCGCTCCCCAAGGCGACACACTTGGTCTAATAAAGCCCTTATCCATCAGATCTTGCAGCTGTGCTTTAAGCTCTCGCAACTCAGCCGGTGCCATCCGATAAGGAGCCTTAGAGATTGGTGCAGTTCCTGGAACTACGTCAATCACAAACTCAATCTCTCTGTCTGGCGGCATACGCGTCAACTCAGGTGGAAAAACATCCGAAAACTCGCGGGCAATAGGAATATCCCCGAGTCCCAGTGCCGTCGTAGGCCCCTCAACAACACTAGCCAAAAAGGCTACACATCCTCGATGAATCATCCGCCTCGCTCGGGAAGTCGAAACCATAGAGGCAAAGAAAGCACTCTGACATCCCCGATATACAAACATCTCCTGGCCTGGCTCTCTAAAAGTGACAGTCCTCGCGGCACAATCAATAGTCGCGAAATACCGAGCCAGCCAGTCCATCCCAAGAATCACATCAAAGTCCCTCAGCTGTCTCAAGACCAACAGGTCTGCTGGCATAATCCAGGACTTGATCTGCATCGGGCAGGACCAACAACACTCCTCCACGTGCAAAGTGTGATCGGGAATCTGAACCTCTCGTGCACGTGGCGAAAGTCCTACCTTTAACCCATGTAATGATGCAAAAGATCTACTAATGAAAGAATGGGATGCTCCAGTATCAAATAAAGTACAAGTCCTAAAGCCAGAGAGTAAGGTGATACCTGCCACCACATGGTCTGCTGCTGAAGGATCCTCTACCTGTGCAGCATACACGCGCCCACTCTGAGCTGGAGGGCGATAGTCAGTAGGATGGGAAGAAGAGGGCCTGCTCGCTGGAGCATAAGGCCGCTGAGCCGTCGACCGCTGCTGTGATGATGATGGGGCAGATGCTGAAGAAGGGGCGATTGAGGTCGAAAAGGGGCACGAAGCTCGAATGTGCCCTGGCTGCCCACATCCGTAACAACGACCCCACCACTGGTCGTAGGTGCCGGAGAAGTGCGGACCTCCACAAAAGATACAACTACTGGGAGCCCGTGACTGTCGGGATTGCTACTGCTGTGACTGCCTCTGTCGCTGTGGCTGCCGCTACGATCCACGCTGCGATGACTGCGATCTCCGCTACTGCTGCTGATGCTGGGGCCTCTGGGATCCACCAGGCCCTCGCCGCTCGGACCGGCCTTGGCTGGAAAACTGTGGCTGAGGCGGTTGTGGCGGTCTCCACGAACTAGCCTGTCCCCCTGCCCCCGGTGCTGGTCGCTTCACCCCCGGGATCACTTCGGGAGCTGGAGATACTTCATCCATCACTACCTCCCCGCACTCTACATATAGCGCCTGCTCCATCGAGGCCTCCAAGGTCTGCAACCTGCGTGAACGAACCAGCTGAAAAATATCCCGGCGCAACCCTCGCTCAAACATGTAAATCCTGTGCGCCTCATCTCGAGCTACGTGTGGTACACATGCCAGCAACTGATTGAAATCCAAAATATACTCATGCACTGGACGATCGCCCTGTCGAAGGTTTTTCATCCGCTCCTCCAGCCTCTGCCGGACGCTCTCTGGGAAGAAGGCCCCAAGAAGAAGACTGCGAAACTCCGCCCAGGATAAGAGATGAGCCCCAGGCGGACCAGCCAGTCGCACACGCCGCCACCAAGCCTCGGCGTTGCGCTCCAAGAAGTTCGTCGCCAAAAGCACCTGGTACCTCTCCTCAATAAACAGCGTCTCAAAGCGTCGCTCCATCGCCGTGATCCATGACTCTGCCTCCCACGGCTCGGTACTCTGCCCCGAGAAACGGGGCGGGTCAAACTTGCAGAACGTCATCAGTAAGTCAACCATCTCCCGCTGCTCAGTCAGGGTCAGCGGTCTCATCAATCCAGAGGGCTGTCCCCCAGTGCCCCGAGCAATAGAGGATGCTGGGGTCACTGGTACAGTAGGGGGAGCCACACAGGGGAAGATGGTACAGGAGAACTCTCCGGGGGTGCTACTGCTGGCTGCACCCTTTGCTCTAACAGCTGTGTCAGCCGACCCACGCCCTCCTCCTGACGCCTAACAACCTCTGCCATCTAGGCCATCTGTACCTGTAGCTCCTGCACCTCGCTCTGCTGGCCCTGCCCGGACTCCTGCTGCTCGGGCTCCGAGGAAGAAGGCTGCGAACGCGTCATCATCCTGCGTCGCGGAGGCATCCTGCCACGAGAAACCACAATCAGCATCAGAACCCCACACGACCCAATCAAACGAAAGTCAAAGACATCCCCCTATTTCTGTGGCTTTATGTTGTCTGCAGCCAACATAACTGTCCACCAGAAATTGGGTATGTCGCTCCCTCCTCACTCACTGGAAGAGTCTAATAAATAAATCAACGACTTTCGCAAAGTGTCACGTCTCTCACGCCCTATCATCCTAGGGTCTGCCAAAAGCCTAGGGTTTCCTAAGTCCCAACTGACCTATCCCTAAGCTCTGATACCAACTTAATCTGTCACGCCCCGGGTGTGAACCAGAACCCGGGCCCGCCAACAGATCCGCCGTGCACACGGAATTTTCCATGTACACGAAGCGCTGGTAACCTGCTCAGATAGATAATATACAATAAAAGAGCATAAACAGAGCTGAACTAATAGAACTAAAAGTAATCTCAGACTGAAATAAACTACAAGCTGACATAAAAGTACAATATACTCCCAGCTCACCATAAATATACAACCAGCTGGCTAAAGCCAGTCCCAAAAGTAAACTAATATAGTCTGAGATACAAAAGGGGTACAATAAAAGTCCAGCTACTCTCACAGTTGGGGTAGATGATCTATCTAGTCCGCAATCCTCTTACCTCGATCCGCCGCTGAAAGCCCAGCAGCTCCCGCAGACGACTCTGCAAAACACAGGGTAAAATGACAGACAACAACAATGGGGTGAGAACTACTAGATAAACTAGTAGCCTCCCCTAGTGGGTAAAACCTCAAACACTGACGCACCCACTAGGACTATAAGAGGCGAAAAGGAAAGAACAGTGGTATGCAATACAGACTGCTGAAAAAGAAAACTACCACTACTAAGCCTCTAAATGCAGTGCCAAAAGATAACTGTATATATGCAACTGTAAAGCTAACTGCCCAAAGAAACCCAATCAAAGGGCCAGGAAATACTAGCACTGCCTGCTCTGTCATCACTCGCAACTAATCAAGGTGCCCGGCGCTCGGCACGGTGTAAAGCCTACTCCGGAGTGGCACTCGAGGGGAGCGACCCACACGAGTAAAGTATGTAAAGTATCCCTGTATCAAGTATCTCTGTATCAAGCATCTCTGTAACCAATGTCTCACAATAGCAGGACTGGATCATGACTATGATCAAAGTGGGAAATATCCATCCACTAAAGTAACCCTGATCCTCAATCAGATGCAATAGTAATCACAAGTGGGAAACACCGTCCACTAGGAAAATCTGAAACCCAATCTGATGCATAAGTGAACATCCGGTCAACCGCCTAATATCCACAGTCGCCATAACACCCTATAAGTCCAAAATCTGATAGAGTAATCAACAGCTGGCTAACCGCCTCAAGTCCGCGGTTACTACCATACCCCACAATATATCATCGAGTCAAACCTGTCCCAGACTCAAGCCTTAACCACACTATCCCAAACCCTGCTCAAACCGAGCAACATATATCCGAATGCGAAGGAGAATAGTGAAACATGGTTTCTCCTAAGTCAAGTCCCAAAGATAGTGTAGCAATAAATAGTAGCCTATCTAGATGTCCAAACAAGCATGCAAAGGTTCGCATTTAGAAACAGAAGGAAAGTATTAAATATTTATTTAGAAAAGATGGTTTTATGATAATACTTTAGCATGCGATGATAGTTTACAGCATATGTCCAACAACAGTGTCCCAGTTTACCATAAATGAGCTGTCATATTATTTGTGGGGTTTACTTATGCATTTCATGAGTACAAGTACCGATTATCTGTTTAAAGTCGGGAATCTCTAATACTCCTAGTGAGATAGTCAGTAATGAGGTAAGCAACAACCACCCACCTCGAAATGCGTGCACAATACTCCAAGAAAATACCCGCTGTCCTCTATACACACCGTCAGCTGAAACAGTATCCTACAACATCACATAAGTGTACACGGTGTAAAAACTACAAGTCTCAAAACAGATTTGCTGTTTTTATAATCAGCACGCAAAATGAGGAATTTCACCTCTGTCCCGAGCTCCTAAAATCTCAGAAAAATCACGGTTACGTTCCTCGTGAAAATTAGCCGAAAATCGACTCTTGAATCGCCTCGATCTGATATTCCTACGCGGAGAAACAATTCGTCGAAGTCGCCGCTGTCCAAAAACCCAAACAGCAAAATAGGGGGTCAAAACACCTCGGGAATCGTGCCAAGGAATCTGAATCCGGAGAAGCGACCAACATGGAAAAGGAAGCCCTACCTCTTAGGAACACACTGGCGAAGAAATCGTTGAAAAAGGACTCCTGTACTGCGCAGGGGACTCCTCGGACTGAAATGCGACAATAACGGGCCAAGATTGGGGAAAAACGAGGCACACTGTAAAATCCGGATCGCCGCTGTCGAACTTCCAGAAAATCTAGGAACGCACCACGAGGTAGAAAAATCAGTGAGGAACAACTTCTCGTCAATGACCTCTCTCTGATTCTCTCTCTTTCTCTCGAAAAACAGAGAAAAAGAAGGGAGGGGAAGGACTATTTATAGGCCCAATAAAACAATTGGGAAAATGACCTTCATGTCCCAACGTTCGGGCTGCTACAGTGCGGCCCGGCCCATTTCGGGCGTGAACAGTGCGGCCCGGCCCGGGATTTTTCGGGCGCGCACAGTGCGGCCCGGCCCAGCCCAGCCCGCACACGGGATCCCTTCCCGTCCAACCGGTCGTCCGACCCGGCCCAGGGTCCGCCACGTGTCCGCCAAACAGGCGGCAGCCGTGCGGCCCAACGGGAATACGCCACGTGTCCCCCGTGATTGGCGGCGCGGTGGGCGCGCCAGCCAACGGCGTGGCGACACGTGGCCTCGCCCGACACGGCTGTCGGCGGCCGCCGCCGCCACGTGCCCCCATGTGCGCCCATGTGCGCGTACGGCCGCCGCCGCGCGGTGTTGCGTGCGCCACGCGCACATGGACCAGCCAATCTGGGGCCGCCACGTGGCGCTCCCCGGTCCGCCGTGCACCGCGCCCCCCTCCGCGCCTGCCCGGCCTGCCCGCGCTGCCCGCGCACCCTCCCGTGCGCCGCGCGCCTTGCACCGGCCCAACCGCGTGCCGCCACGTGGCCCGCCGGTCCACCGTGCACCGGCGCCCTTTTCGTGGACCGGGAGGCGTGCGCAGGCCCAATCAGAGGCCGCCACGTGTCCCCGGCCGGTCCACAGCTCCCCCCATGCACCATTTTGCGCAAAAAACTTTTGGGGGTCCGTTTTTGGGCATCCAGACTCCAAAATAAATAAGTAAATAGCCGTTTTCAAGCATTTTTCCTCGCTGAATGCAATTACGGCCTCTGTTTGGCCCAAAACTTTCTCTAAAATTCAGCAAATACCTCCGAAGGCCAAACCAACAGTAAATACCACACTGTGTCCATCCGTAGCATCCCTTTGATGCACTGTGGACCTAATACACCAATGATAGGTGTTTCACACCAAGGATTCACAGAAAAACTATACGGAATCCTGGACCACTACATTGCATGCCCTGGCCGAGTTACCAGGTAGTTACATGCCCTGGCCGAGTTACCAGATGGTTGCATGCCCTGGCCGAGTTACCAGGTAGTTACTTGCCCCTGGCCGAGTTACCAGGTGGTTGCATGCCCTGGCCGAGTTACCAGATGGTTGCATGCCCTGGCCGAGTTACCAGATGATTGCATGCCCTGGGCGAGTTACCAGGTAGTTACTTGCCCCTGGCCGAGTTACCAGGTGGATACATGCCCCTGGTCGAGTTACCAGGTGGTTGCGTGCCCCTGGCCGAGTTACCAGGTGTACTCTTGAGTGAACTTGAGACAGTCGGTTAAGAACGCCCCACGTAAATCCCGTCCTCTTGTGGATGCGTGGTAGTGGGCAGGTGCGTTCCTAGAGGACAGGCGCAGGCTGGACTGCGCCAGTTTTGGCAGTCATCGAGATAGGGAGATATGAGCGGGTAGTCACATATCATGTTATTGATTGAGTTATTTTAGCTGTAGTTTTCTTTCAGCTTATCTATCTATCTATCTATCTGCATATCTATCTGTTTTGCCTCCTGTAGACTTAGTGGGCATACCGTGGATATTGGGACGGTACCCACTGAGATCTGCCTTCTGCAGTAGATCTCACACCCGCTGCGATGACAGGTTGAGGCAGCTGTTCCGGCTTGGTTGGTGCGGAGACAGCATATCAGGTGAGGACGCAGCCGATTAGTTCCTTACCAGCATTGAGAGTCAGAGGTAGATGTACCCTGTTAGTTTATGTTCCACTTTTGTACTGAGAGGGTGAGGCCGCTATTTCATATTTCTTTTGAGAGACTTGTATTGAGGATATTATTAGTGGAACTTTATTTGTTTTCAGTTGTTCAGTGTTTTTGTAAGCTACTAGTTCTATTTACAGCTCAGAAACATATGTAGCTTTAGATCTTTTGCAGGGTAGACCTTTCGTCTGTACGGCAGTTTCCGTACAGATGGCGGATCTGTTGGCGAGCCCGGGTCGCAATTCGACCCCGAGGCATGACAGATTAGGGTGGTATCAGAGCCTAGGAGTATAGGTCGTTGAGGACTTAGAGACCCTAGGCCATTGGTTGGACAGTAGGATGACTGTTGTGAGAGACGTGACTTTAGCGAGAGTCCTGATTGAGGTTGTACCTCCCCCAGAGGATTGGGGTGAGTGATCTTACAAGTTATTTCTCTAAAGATGATTATGTTGGCTGCAGACAACATAATGCTTTAGAACGGTTAACATGTTTTAGACTTTCGCTTGATTTGGTCGAGAGAGTTTTGGTCCTAATGGTTGTTCTGTTGCAGTGATTGATGCTTCCGAGACGCCGTGCAACGGCGAGGGCGTGTTTGACCTTGGATGAGGAGCTCGTATAGCGGGAAGCTAAATGGATAGAGCCGAGAGAGGCCTGAGAGATTCAGGCCCAAGCAGTCCTGATATTTGAGGTGATGCAGCGCCAGGAAGAGAACATGGAGCGCGTGATGCACATGCTTGGACCGAGAGCATCTCCCGGAGTATCGCCAGTAGTACCTCCGGCCGTGACATCGTCGACCTCGACCCATATCGCACTGTGGATAGTGCAGGAGCAGCAAGAGATTGTCGATCGGTTGTGTACCGCATCCAGTTCCATCCCCTGCAGATTTCGGGACCGAGTTTGGAGCCTTGGGAGGCCGAGAATTGGATCGCTGCTATGGAAGAGTTGTTCGAGGATTTGTTCATCCAGGAGAAGCATCAGGGCGCTTGGTTATGCACTTTTGGATAGGGACGCCGAGAGTTGGAGTGATCAAATGAGAGCCTCCCGATGCTAGAGAGTTTATGCAGTTGTGGAACTGCGCGCTCCATGTCAGAGGGACGAGGCGCACAGGATATGTGTGACTGGGAGTGGATTGCGCCAGGATACTTTTCAGTTTATTCAAACCCTCCGTTACAGGTTTTGACGCCTCGATGGAGTAGGCATTGTGTTTGGAACGTGGCACTGCAGTTCCTTTGGATAGGGATCTGCCGCCAGAGGCTAGTTCTGGATATTGGTGCTTGGCGCGGGGTGATGGAGGACAGATCGACCGGCAGAGGCATTTCTGATGTCTTTTTCCAGGGTAGTGGATTTCTAAGACGCCAGGGATCGGGTGAATCTCGATGGCAGCATCAGCACTTTTATCAGTGTGGCGCAGCGGTAGCGTGGATTTGTTATCTGCAGAGGACCCTATTCGTCGCCTCAATGTGAGCAGAGACAGAGGTGGTGCTCCACTTGCGGATAGTCTTGATTTTCAGGCAGATTGAGCGACGACCACCTGCATCGAGCGGATAAATCTATGCCGCCCGGTTGGAGGGCGCTACGGCAGTGGATCGAGTTGCTGCAAGTGTGATTTCATTGCATCCATCGGAGTTCGAGCATGTGGATGCCGACACCGCTTGTGCGCGTGAGGATCAGGTTCCAGGTCACGTGTAGCACATGGATGAGTATTGCTAGTCCCACATCAGTTTAGAGAAGTTGCAACGTGGTTAGATAGGGTTGTGTGGTCCCGTTGTGTACTATCATGGATTGTTGAGATAGTACAATGACCTTCCGTGGACCTGCTCTGGAGGAGTATGCTTTTATAGGGAGCTAGAGCCGACGGAAGTTGAGTCGTGGTTGTAGAGCATGGCTTGCGACTGTAGAGGAGGTGCCTACGGCGGCACCGAGATTAAAGAATGTCCTTATCGCTGTGTGATCCGGTGTGAGTCCACCTGATCTGATATTGAAGCTGCCGTTTAGTGGGTTTGAGATCGAGATAGTGTTCGACGTGGATTTAGAAGCTGCGCCGACTCTAGTAGTACCCCTTGGAGTATCACCCGTGAGACAAAGAGCCGATAGCGCAATTGCGGGATCTGATGGATCGGGAGGCCGTGTGACCCTGTGCCACGTTGTGGATATAACGGTGAGGATGCGGGTGATTGTTAGCATTACGGAATCTTATAGCCAAGGGCGGTGCCCTGATAGTGTTCAGGACCCGGTAGGAGCTTTCTAAGCTTGCCTTGCGGTCAAGTGGATTGACTGAGGCCCTGCGGCCTTTGGATTTGAGGGAATTGAGTGTTCCGGTGGTGTTGGACGGGTTGGTGGTAGTATCCGTCGTGGATGTCTGGATTATTTTCGAGGTGACCTGAACGTGAGGAGCACTTGTGGATAGCGCTGCAACTTCTATAAGAGAAGAGGTGGCTTGCCTAGTGGGAGAGTGTGCTTTCGATTTCGAAAGGTTCTGTGGTTAGGCCTCTTGATTTCGGCTGCAAGAGCGACTGAGGACCCAACGAAGAGTGATGCCGTTGGGAATTAGCCTAAGCCTATGATTGTGACTGAGGTCAAAAGTTTTGGACTAGGCAGAGCCAGTATAGCTTCGAGGAGTTAGAGCTGCATTGATTTGCATGATTACCAGTGATGGAGGGAACAGTGAGTTATTCTTAGATCTTCAAACCGAAAATACTTGGATACTCAGGTAGAGCTTGGTTGAAGCCACGTCAGTGGACAGAGTTATTGGTTTTGTAAGTTACTCTTATAACATAATTATCCCAGCGAGGACTTTATGGTCAGTACGCCTTAGTTAGGTGAGCTTGCAACCTTGGAATGAGGTCTTCGATCCGTGGTTGCCACTTTTAGAACTTGGGATTTGAGAGTTGGAATTTGAGCTTTGATGCCCGATGTTGAACTACTTCCCCTGTAAATTGATATGAGAGATACATTTGCGGAACTTGAGGGTTTTGTTTGCTAAGGGGCAACGAAGGAGTTATGCCTATTTGAGGCTTAGAGTTTGGATTTGGGAACCTTGAGGGTGAAATCCTCTATTCGCAGGAATACGATCATTCGAGATTTACGCGGGGAGTTTGCTCCGCGAGTGTTTTTCTGACTGGAAAAAGTGTATTTATTCACCCGCATGTTTTGGGTTCTGCTTCTTTGGAGTTGGACGAGGATTTGATCTATCATAATCAACCGATGCAAATTCTTGCTCGTGAAGCTAAGGAATTGTGTAGCCGAGAGTTACCTTCGGTGAAGTTTCAGTGGACTCATCGCGATGAGTGAGAACGGCCACTTGAGAGCCTGAAAATGAGTTGAGAGTTCCCTATCCCTATTTATTGGATCACTCTCCTGAGTTATGGGTTTAGTTTGGGTTTCGAGGACGAAACCTTTTTAAGGAGGGGAGAGTGTAGAATACCAGGATTTTGGGTGGCACACCGACTTCGCATGATGGCGTGGTGCGGAGAAATCGCCTCGAGCATGTCTCACTTGTGTATTCAGTTGAGTTCGGGTTGATTTGGATCAACGTGGAAGCCCCAGCTTGATTTGGAAATATTTGGAATAGGTGAACTTTATGATTATTAGTGGAATGGTAGCTCGTCGGCACAGTTTGGGTGTGTTAGAGTTGTCGTCGTGCGAAGAGGACGCGAAAATTGGATCCAGTGCGAAAAATCGCATAGTGGGGATGTACGGAAGTGCGGTGGTTGTACAGTTATGATTTGGAGAGTTTTGGTTTTACTATTTCGGTGTATCGGAATCCTCGGTTCGCCAAATGGATAAGAAAAACGAACTCAGAGCAAAAAACTGTGCAAAATACACCATTTCTGGATATTTTTGGGCTTATTTAGTGTTTTGGGTGTTGCTGGAGGTGTGAACCGGGCTCACGGCGGCCGGCTCACGGGCCATGCACCGGCGGGTGCAGTGCGGTGCATGGGGGGGCGTACACCCGGTGCAGGGGCGACCGCGGGGGGGGCCGGTGCACGGGCGGTGCACCGGGCCGCCATGCACCGCGCATGCACGCGCGCGCGTGGCGCGCGCCCGCGCCCGCGTGTGGGCTGGGCCGTGCTGGCGTGCGTGACACCTGGCCGGTCGGACCAAGTGGTCCGACCCGCCTTGCACCGGATCGGGTGCAAGGGATTTGGTATTGAGAGGGGGAGTTGGTGAAGGGTTGTAGTGCACCTTAAGCCCAATTTTGGTGCTTGTTAAGGCTATTTAAGGGTGTTATTTGGCTTGGGGCTTCTCTTTTGGACATCTTCTACATCTTAGTTGCTAAGGAGTCCAGGAAGCAACCTTCATCTTCTTCTTCTTCATCAAGGAAACCACCATTGTTGGAGCTTGGTCATTGCTGGTTTTGGATTCCACTTCGTCGCATTTTCTTCCGGGAGGTCTCCAGAGCTGTAGGAGTGGAAGTTTTGGGTGATTCTTGCGGGGTTCTCTTCACGACTTCAAGATCTACAACTTTCGTATTGAAGATGGGACCTAATTGGGGCTCTAAACCAGGTAAATATAGCAATCTTTGAGACACTTGTTTTCAGTTTGGGATTTCGAGCACAGGTTAGTGTTTTTACTCCCCTGGGATATACAAATGGAATTTTAAGTTAATTTTTGTTGGGAAATTTCCAGGACTTAAAGTGATCCAATTTTTGTATTTTCTGGAACTTCAAATTTGGACTCTAAATTAGGTGAATTGAGTCATTTCTGAGACTTTTGTGCACAGCTGAGATTCTGGATGTGGTTTTGAGCAAGGTTCAGTGTTTTTTCTCCCTAGGACTGAAGATGTGGAGTTTTAGGATACTTTTTGCGGGGAATTCACCAGGACTCAGAGACCTCCATTTTTCATATTGAAGAGGAAGGCTAAATCTTTCTACAAATCAGGTAAATTTCGTCATCTTTGGAGCCCTTGGTGCAGATTACAGTTTTGGACAGCATGTGGTAATTTTGAAATATCTTTTTCTCCTCTTTATGAAATGGTGAATTTCAAGTTGGATAATTTTCTAGACTTCAAGAGGAACAATTTGATACCTTACTCTTAAAATCTGGATAAGATTTGATATACCATCTTTAGTCCTCTTTGTAGTTCATTGTTGCTGAAAATCTGCATGTATGCTGGGAATGACTTATGTACCTAATTGGACTTTGGACTTTAATTATTGTATGCATTGGAACAAGTATTTAAGTGCAAGCGATTTATGTTGTAATGGACTTGATGTGCAGATTCTTTTAATGAATCCAGATTTATGAAGTGGGCTTATATGAGCTGGATTTTGTGTAAGCTGCCAGTGTTGTTGGTGGAGCTCCTTGGTGGCCTTTTTCTCTTCTACTTTAAGCAATGTGTACCGGAGGTGAGTCGGAGTTTTCGGTGTACTTGGGCCCTTGTTGTTCTATGACTTTGGCCGTGGACTGACCCAGTTGCGAACAGGTCTTGGTGTGAACTCGACGGGATTATTTGAGCTTCCGGGGGATCCTTCGTGGTTCGCGGCAGTGCGCGCGCGGCGCGGTTTTCGATTTTCTCCTCCGTTTGAGGATTCGGCGCTTCCCCGACTTCAGCGTTGCCTGCGGAATGCGTACCAGGTGGGTGCTTTGTTTCCAGAACCGGTGGACGGTTCTCTAATTCTGTATGTTAGGATGCATGCATGTTTAGGGTACATTGTGACGCCCCAACTTCCCAGGGGGTCACCCATCCTAGAACTACTCTAGCTCTAGCACGCTTAACTCTCTTAACCTATTGGGTCTTGCTACCACCCAAAATGCTATAGCCGGATTAAGAGATTTAGTCCTATTATATCATTTATATATAGGACTATTTCAAATTACGGGGGTGTCACAATTCTCCCCCCTTTAAGCCCTGACGTCCACGTCAGGCTCAAGCACACTCACTAGTACCAGGCGATGTGAGATTCGTCTCGCTAGCCTTAGCCGACCTTGTAGGGAGCTACACTCCACCTACAACGGTCATTAGCTGAGGAGCCACGCTCTACCCGCTATATAACCCTTGATCGACCGAGACACATCTCACATTTCCGGCTGGTGATTGGCTCTGATACCAACTGTGACGCCCCAACTTCCCAGGGGGTCACCCATCCTAGAACTACTCTAGCTCTAGCACGCTTAACTCTCTTAGCCTCTTGGGTCTTGCTACCACCCAAAATGCTATAGCCGGGTTAAGAGATTTAGTCCTATTATATCATTTATATATAGGACTATTTCAAATTCCGGGGGTGTCACATACATGGCTTATGTTTGTAAGATAGGTAAGCTTGATAACGATAATTGTATAGATGATTGCAAGAATAATATTCATGTTATATATTGAGGACTTGCATGATTTGGGTGTTTATGTTGGTGAATAGTGTAAGCTTACCTAGGTTAATGTTACCCTATGAGATCATGTAACATGCCATGTTAGCACATAGCCTTTCATATAGTTGGTTTATGCATTGGGACAGGATTTTGTAGCTATGTGCGGATTTTCACTCGGAGGAGTTATTATGATCGAGGATTACGATCAGGTGTAGGCATGTGGTTTACTTTCTTATTTCTTTATTGAGGACAAATGCATGCTTGTATGGACATATAGTTAGGCCCTTTTATTTCTACACTACATATTGGAACCTGACTTAGGAGAAACCATGCTTTTTCTTTCTCCTTCTTTGTTAGTCAGGCGGTCAGTGTTGCTCGGGTTCGAGCAGGGGTTTGGGGTAGTCTAGCCGGGACATTAGTGTCAGGGACAGGTGGTGCTGGATTGCACTTGGCAGGGTTTTGCGGTGACCGCGGACCTTGGGCGGTTGACCGGATGTTTACTTTTGCATCTGATTGAGGACCGAGGCTTTCTTTAGTGGTTGGGCTTTCCCACTTTGATCAGAGTCATGATCCAGTCCTGCTGATTTATACTTACCACTGAGATACTTTACTCGTGTGGGTCGCTCCCCTCGAGTTCCACTCCGGAGTGTGTATACTTATGACCGTGCCGGTCAGGAGCCGGTTTGTTGCCTAGGGGTAGGACCGTGCCGGTCAGGAGCCGGTCTGTTACCCTAGGGGTGGGACCGTGTCGGTCAGGAACCGGTCTGCACCCCACAGCTGAGTTATGAGTCAGTAGGTATATCAGGCAGTACCAGTTTTACTGGTGGCACAAGATTGGGTTATTACCGGCATTCACTTTCTTGTTGTACTCGTGTCAAGGGGACCGAGTGGAGTCTAGTAGATGTGTTTAGACCAGTGCTAGTGTTGTTGGAAACCGTTTGGGGATTTACGGTGGTCCCAAGGTCTTTGTGAGTTGTTGACCATTATGCGAGAGGCTTGATGATCTTGAGGTTATCCGTTCTGAGAGAGCGTGGATTTTGACTATAGCCTGCATGAGCCACTACTCGATAGCGAGTTAGTCAGTTTGGACGCCCTACGTAATTCCTGCCCGTCAGCGGGAGGTGGTTGTAGGTGGGCGCAGGTTTGACTGGACCCGATGTGGCAGTCAGCTCGATTGGGTCGATTGTGCACTTCATGTGCTAGTGGTTGCATACCATTATTTGGTTCTCCCCTTTTGAGCATTTAGATAGAGACATGGTAGCTGTTGAGAGTCTCCAGCTTTCCTATTTCAGTTTTTACTGTTTTGTTATCTTATGCCTCTAGTGGACTTAGTGGGCAGATCGTCGGGCCTGGTGGCGGTACCCACTGAGGACTCCCTTTTTAGGTGTAGTTCTCACACCCGTTGGGGGTTTTCCCCCTCCCTTTCTTTTCTCTCCTTTGTTTTGCAGAGTCTTAGCGGGTGTTGCAAATTCTGCGGTTGTTGTTCGAGGCGAGGGAGTCGCGTGCTAGATCCCTACCCGCCGTTGGAGAGTAGCGGTACCCTTCAGAGGAGATCTTCAGTAGATTAGCTATTTTGTTTTTCCTCTTTTGAGAGACTGATGTAGTGAGGATATGATATGTATTGAGAGCCTGTACACTGATGTATTTATTGGAGATATCTCCCTGTTGAGTTTTGAGCTTTGTATATGAGGATATTGTATCATTATCATTTTTGGGATATGGACAGTGTTGTATTATTTCCAGTTGTACAGTGGTTGGTTTTTGTTATACAGCAGATTTTTTATTTCTAGCTCTGATATCTGTTAGCTGTAGTACTTTTCTTGCAGGTAGGACGCTTCGCCTATGCGGGGTTTGGCATAGGTGGCGGATCTGTTGGCGAACCCGGGTCGCAGTTTCGACCCCGGGGCGTGACATACATGCCCTGGCCGAGTTACCAGATGGTCGCATGCCCTGGCCGAGTTACCAGGTAGTTACTTGCCCCTGGCCGAGTTACCAGGTGGATACATGCCCCTGGCCGAGTTACTAGGTGGTTGCGTGCCCCTGGCTGAGTTACCAGGTGGACTCTTGAGTGAGATTGAGACAGTCGGTTTAGAACGCCCCACGTAAATCCCGTCCTCTTGTGGATGCGTGGTAGTGGGCAGGTGCGTTCCTAGACGACAGGCGCAGGCTGGACTGCGCCAGTTTTGGCAGTCATCGAGATAGGGAGATATGAGCGGGTAGTCACATATCATGTTATTGATTGAGTTATTTTAGCTATAGTTTTCTTTCAGCTTATCTATCTATCTATCTATCTACATATCTATCTGTTTTGCCTACAGTAGACTTAGTGGGCATACCGTGGATATTGGGACGGTACCCACTGAGATCTGCCTTCTGCAATAGATCTCACACCCGCTACGATGACAGGTTGAGGCAGCTGTTCCGGCTTGGTTGGTGCGGAGACAGCATATCAGGTGAGGACGCAGCCGATTAGTTCCTTACCAGCATTGAGAGTCAGAGGTAGATGTACCCTGTTAGTTTATGTTCCACTTTTGTACTGAGAGGGTGAGGCCGGTATTTCATATTTCTTTTGAGAGATTTGTATTGAGGATATTATTAGTGGAACTTTATTTGTTTTCAGTTGTTCAGTGTTTTTGTAAGCAACTAGTTCTATTTACAGCTCTGAAACATATGTAGCTTTAGATCTTTTGCAGGGTAGACGCTTCGTCTGTACGGCAGTTTCCGTACAGATGGCGGATCTGTTGGCGAGCCCGGGTCGCAGTTTGAGCCCGGGGCGTGACCCTACAAGTGTTCCCTTTTGTATATATGACTATACAGAACCCATCTATAGCTGTTCCCTAAACCAATTGACGGCGCCAACTTTAGACTCTCTTTAAATCTCTACTTGAATTTGGAATGGAGAGCTATATACCACTAAGCCAATGAAGCCTACAAGTGTTCCCTTTTGTATATATGACTGTATAGAACACATCTATGGCTGTTCCCTAAACCAATTGACAGCTCCTACTTAAATTTGGACTGGAGATGGTGTACAAAGCTAGATATGGATGTGCTCCCTGTAGTATGCCGGTTTTCAGATTGAGCCTACCGACTCTACAGATGGGCTTTTTGGGTCAGAAAAGCTGTGAGCATGTGTATTTTCAGTTTACAGCGGAGTTCGGGAGGTTCCAGACTGCGGCGGAAGGCCCGAGGTCAAAAAGTGAGTTATCGGGCACTTTTGGATTATTTAATTAATTTAAATTATGTTGTTTTATTTTAAAATACTTACCTGTTGTTGCTTCAGATGTGAAGTAGAGGAAGGCTGTGGGATGTTTTGGATAACATTAATTAAGGTAATTGATAATGTTAAGGTAGTTAAGAATTTCTTAATTAATTTTTGCTTTAATTAAGTCGGGTTGTGCCAGCTGCCCAGCACCTTGACTAATTAAGTAGCCTTAATTAATGAGCCCACCTCCCTTGTCTTCTCCCTGCTAGCTAAGTAAGAAAGAAACAGAGGAGGTGAGTGAGGTGAGAAAAGGAGAGAAGAAGGAAAATAAGTGGCAGATTTGAAGTAGGCTTCGGAGTGTGACCGCCTGTTGGTTGCCGGGGGGTGCCGAGCGTGGAGCGCGCGACGGCAACGACGAGGTTGGTGTTTATTTTTGGTTTAATTTTTATTTTCTTGGGAGCTTGGATTTTTCTTAGTGTTCTTATTTTCTTTTTCTTTTCCGGCTGTGTGGCCTGCGGACTTGTAGTCCGAGGCGTGGCGGAGCTGCGCGAGCCGCGCGCGCGCAAAATTGAGCGGCGCGCGGCTAGGGGGGGCTGCCACTGCGCGGGCGCGCATGAGCGCCGCGCGCAGCATGCACCCTGCTGCCATAAAGATGCAGCAGGGCGCCGGACTACCTTGGAGGTGCAGCTTGGGGCCGCGCGCACTGCAGGGGTGCCGCGCGGGCGGCCCTTGGGGCCGCGCGGCATTGCAGGGGTGCCACGCGGGCAGCCCTTGGGGCCGCGCGGCACTGCAGGCCGAGCGCTAGGCGCGCGGCACTGCAGGGGTGCCGCGCGGGCGGCCCATGGGGCCATGCGGCACTGCAGGCCGCGCGCTTGGCGTGCGGCACTGCAGGGGTGCCGCGCGGGCGGGCGCGCGGCACTGCAGGGCGCCGCGCGGGCAGCCTCGTGCCGCGCGGCTGGCCACCGCCGCGCGTGGGGCTGGGTTCTTTGGGCTGTGCGGCTGCAAGCCGCACTGTGCCACGTTGGCTGCGACTCGGCGGTGCGCCGTGGCAGGTGCGCGATGGGTTTTCCGCGCAACGCCCGGCGTTCCTCGTCGCCTGGTGGGTTTCTTTCACCGTTTGAGCGCGGTTTTTGGCCGCGTGTATTTCTTATCCCGGTTTTTCACCGTTTCGCAGTTTGTGACTTAGTGTTAGCTTGACTACGTGGCCGGTGGTGCGCGTTGAGCCGCGTGGAGCTGTGGGATAGCACCGGGACCTCCGTTTGGCGCGCGGTTTTTGCTGGTTGATCGCAGGTGGGTTGGTTTTCTTCCAAATCACAGAATGCTCATTATGCTTCCGTATGCAAAGGTATTGCGACCCTTTTTGCCTTTATTGTTTATCTGCTGACTGCTGGACAGTCGTGATTGGGTTGAAGGAACCCGGACTTCATTTTGGTGCGCTCTTCTATTAGTTAGCACTGTTATTGCTCCCGGGTCATTTTATGAAATTGAGAGAACCCTATTGTTCAAGAACCGGTCCTGAACATATGGTTTAGTATATGATATATCTGAACTTGTGGAGGGTTCGGGATTTTTGTGGGTTCATGAGATTTTGGTCGAGGGATGTTATTCCGACATGGACACAAGTGTGAGTGGTGTCTTTTGAGCATTCGAGTTGTTCCGATCTGGTTGATCGTAGACTTTAGCCTGCATATACTACTTACTGAGATAGATGAGACAAGTTTGACACTCGATGGGGTCGCTCCCCTCGAGTCACGCTCCGGAGGCGTAGTTGTACTGATGCCCCTGGCCGAGTTACCAGGTGGGCACATGCCCTGGCTGAGTTACCAAGAGAGCGCAGGCCCTGGCCGAGTTACCAGGTGAGTACATGCCCCTGGCCGAGATACCAGGTGGGCACATGCCCTGGCCGAGTTACCAGGTGGGTACGTGCACTGGCCGAGTTACCAGTGGATACTTGAGTGACATGAGCGGGTGATTGTAGTCTATGTTCTTAGATGGTGTTTCCTTCGAGCATAGCGTTGAGGCATATAGTGATAGATTCATTTCCAGCATTCATATCTGTGAGGACCCGAATCCCCACTTAAGAGATTACTCTCGGATTAGTGGCCTTTGGGAGTGTTTGTGCGCGTGTCGGGCCCAAGAAATGGATTTGTGGTGGAATTTGGGATTTAGTTTGCATCACTCGAGGCCTGCGTGGTGTGTCGGTGGTGTTTGTGCGCAATTTGGACACAAGTGATGGATTTCGGGCTTAAAAAGAGATCCCGTGGGAAATTGGAGGACCCGTCGAGTGTTTAGAGGTGGTTTCGCACGACGTAGATGTCAAATTTGGACTTCGGGCGCAGTTGGATAAAAGATTACCTCTCCGGTCGCCTTCGGAAATTTCTAGAGTTGGAATTTGGCAAATCGGACTTCAGAATTTGGACCCGGCACGAAAACCGGATCAAGTGGGCTATCCGGGGGCATTAGACAAATTTTCGGTTGAGAATTTGGAGAATCGGACATCATTTTTGGATTCAGCGCACGAAATCGTTGAGAATGGACTATTTACTTGGTTGTTTTGGAGCCCGGTTGATGCACGCGTTTTTCGAGGCATCGCAGCACGGTTCCCGAGGTTGTCGGCTCAGAAATTGAGGCATGGCACGCGGTTCGGGGAGCGTACGGGAGCGGCAGGGGCGCACTGTCGGGCTTCGGCGAGGGACGCGCGGGGGCCGCCACATGGCGGGCCCCTGTTGGCGCCCGTGTGGCGCGGTGTAACGCGCGCCCGTGTGGCGCGCGGTTTGCCGCGCCCGTGTGGCACGCGGTGACGCGGCCACGTGGCGCTACGCGCGGTCGCCTGCACCTGGTGCACCGCTTTTGTGCCGTGGACCGGCGGCTGGAGGGCCTGGATTGGCCGGTGCACCGTGGACCGGTGCACCGTGGACCATCCCCCTCTCCCATCCTCTTCTCTTCTCTTCTTTCTCCCCCGCACGCCATTTTCTTCCCTTCTTTTCCTTTCTTCTTCAACCGTGCAAGAGGGAGAGTGAGGGAGGAGATGGTGGGAAGTGCGGCGTGGCATCGTGGGCCTCGTGGAGCGCGCGAGGTTTTCAAACAGAGCAGTTGGACGGCGCGACGCGTCGAGGTAGGTCACGCGCTTGTTTTTGCGGTATTTTTGGGCACAGTTTTGGAGCGATCTTTTGGACAGTGAATTGACCCTTTTGCTCTTATCTGTGTTAGGGACCGTGTTTTACAGCATCGTTTTGCGTGCGGTCCCCGACGCCGCACACCGTTTTGCGTGCGGACACCATTTTGCGTGCGGATTCTGGCACCGTGCTTCGTTTTGCGTGCGGTCCCCGACACCGTGCACCGTTTTGCGTGCAGACTCCATTTTGCATGCGAATTCTGGCACCGTGCTCCGTTTTGCGTGCGGTCCCCGACGCCGTGCACCGTTTTGCATGCGGACTCCGTTTTGCGTGCGGATTCTGGCACCGTGCTCCATTTTGCGTGCGGATTCCGGCACCATGCACCGTTTTGCGTGGGGACTCCGTTTTGCGTGCAGACTCCGACGGCGTGCTCCGTTTTGCGTGCGGACTCTGGCGGCGTGGTCCGTTTTGCGTGCGGACTCCGGCAGCGGGCATCGTTTGCGTGCGGATCGCGTGGAGGCCAATTGCAAGTGTCTACGAGCAATTGGTGGCAAATCGAGGTGGGTGGCCTTATCTCCAAGTTTTATGGACTGTACAGTAATTCTACTGATGTAGGACTATGCATGATAGTTTATTCCCTTGTGTAGAATGATAGATTGTAGGAATTGTTATTCCTTTTATCATCTGTTAATATAGTTATCTTGGAACTTGACCTTGCACCCCCGTCATATGTTGCATGTGTAACCAGACCAGTAGAAAACCTTCACTTGGGCTAGGGTTCTTTATGTTTAGACACTCACACTGTTTTTCTATTCCTGGACATAGTGTTATCCTCGCCCGGGTAGTGGGCCGAGAGGTCGGGACTGTCTTTTAGTGTGGGATGCATTTGCACTCCTGCTTGGGAGCAGAGTGGAGTCTGGTAGTTGTAGTGGATTGCTTATCCGTGCCGGGACCCGTTTGGGTAAACGGTAGTCCCGGGAGGTCTTGTATCCCTATTGTGCTGTCGTAGGAGGGAGCCGTTGAGCAGACGGTAGTCCCGGGCCGTCGAGTATCTTCCGGTCAGTGTTGTTGGGAACCGTTGTGGTTGACGGTGGTCCCAGGTCGTTGAGTGTTGTCCGACCAGTATTGTTAGCCTGAGTTGTGGGTTGTTCCTGGCTGTGGAGTACCTCCAGCCAGTGTGCTTTGTGCTGCAAGCTGTTGGAGAGGCTAGTGTCTCGTGTTTCGTGTGAGCTGATCAGCTGAGTCGTCGAGAGTGCTCCGACTGTTGTGCGAGATATTCCGGGATCTTGAGTCCTACCGTTCTGAGAGTGAGCGTGGATCTTGACTATAGCCTGCTTATGCCATTGTTTGATACTCTATGCCGCGCCGTTTTCCTCAGTTGGAGTCGCGTCCCTGAGATGCCGCTGTGGATACGATGGTTGGCATGTTGAGGCAGTTTTCCGCAGTGGATGCAAGATGGGCCTGTTGAGGCAGTTTTGCGCGAGGGGTGAGTTAGTCGGACAGGACGTCCCACGTAAATCCCGTCCTCATGTGGATGTGTGGTAGTGGGAAGGTGCGTTCCTAGTCGACAGGCGCAGGCTTGACTGGACCCTATGAGGCAGTCAGTTTGATTGGGTCGATTGAGCACCTTGGGTGCGTGTGGTCACATTTACTTTTATCTGTTCCACTTTTTGAGCATCTAGATAGAGGCATGGTAGCTGTAGAGTAGCTCCAGCTTTTCTTGTTCAGATTTCATTGCACTGTTATCTTTTGCCTCTAGTAGACTTAGTGGGCAGACCGTTGGGCTTGTTGACGGCACCCACTGAGAACTACTGTGGGAAGTAGTTCTCACGCCCGTCGTGGTGTCTTTTTCCCCAGGGACTTCTACTCCTGTTCCTGTGCTCCAGTTGCTGATCCTTCTGACCGGTTTCGAGGGAGTCGCGAGCTAGTTCCCTACCCGTCGTTGGAATGTAGCGGTACCCCTTCAGAGGAGAGCTTCAGTTGATTAGTTTTCTTCTTTTTCCTCTGTCGAGAGACCTTTGTTGTGAGGTATAGAGTTGTACTTTATTTTACAGTTTGAGAGACTAATGTAGTGAGGATATTTTTGTATTGAGGGCTTGTACACCGATGTATTTTATTGGAGATATCTCCCTTTTGAGTTTTGTATCAGAGGACTTTTTATACGATCATATTTGGGAGATGGATATTATTTTATTTTCAGTTGTACAGTGTTTGGTTTCAAGCTTTTCCGTAGTTTTACTTTCAGCTCTGATATCTGTTTAGCTGTAGTTGTTCTTTTTGCAGGTTAGACGCTTCGTCTGTACGGCAGTTTCCGTACAGATGGCGGATCTGTTAGCGAGCCCGGGTCGCAGTTTCGACCCCGGGGCGTGACAGATTAGAGTGGTATCAGAGCCTAGGTTGTAGGTCATGGTGGACTTAGAAACCCTAGGCTTGTTGTTGGACATTAGGATGACTACGTGAGAGTCGTGACTTCTAGCGAGAGTCCTGATTGAGTTTTATACCTCTCCCAAGAGACGGGATGAGTGATTGGCATGTTTACTTTCCTAAGCGATTATGTTGGCTGCAGACAACATAATGCTATGGAATGGATGACATGTCTTAGACTTTCGCTGGATTGGGTCGTATGGTTGTTGTGTCCTGACGTTTGTTATTGTGCAGTGGAATACGATACTCCTGAGACGTCGTGTTGTGAAGAGGACACACCCCGCACCTGATGAATACCCGAGCAGCGGGAGGCAGAGCTATCAGAGCAGAGCGAGACCAGGAGTTTGCGTGTTGAGATAGTTTCCCACTTTAACCGAGAGGGGCCGAATTCCTGGACGATAAAGGATCGAGAACTTCGATAGGCTGAGCCTAGAGTCTGTTCTTGTTTGATTGGGGTTCTAGGCACCGGTCTATCGGGATTTTCGGATCTTTGCCGCGTCAGTCGGTTCTTCTCGCCTATGAGTGGGGTGTTGTTATGGGAGCCGTTTGGAGTGACGGCAGTCCCAGCTGTGTAGATGCTTTCCACTGGCCGAGCTACCAGATGGATACATTGCCCCTGGCCGAGTTACCAGGTGGGCACATGCCCTGGCCGAGTTACCAGGAGGATACTTTCGACTGGCCGAGCTACCAGATGGATACATTGCCCCTGGCCGAGTTACCAGGTGGGCACACGCCCTGGCCGAGTTACCAGGAGGACACTTTACCCTGGCCGAGTTACCAGGAGGATACTTTCCACTGGCTGAGCTACCAGATGGATACATTGCCCCTGGCCGAGTTACCAGGTGGGCACATGCCCTGGCCGAGTTACCAGGAGGACACTTTTCCCTGGCCGAGTTACCAGGAGGATACTTTCCACTGGCCGAGCTACCAGATGGATACATTGCCCCTGGCCGAGTTACCAGGTGGGCATATGCCCTGGCCGAGTTACCAGGAGAATACTTTCCACTGGCCGAGCTACCAGATGGACGCATTGCACCTGGCCGAGTTACCAGGTGGGCACATGCCCTGGCCGAGTTACTAGGAGGACACTTTTCTCTGGCCGAGTTACCAGGAGGATACTTTCCACTGGCCGAGCTACCAGATGGGTACATACCCCTAGCCGAGTTACCAGGTGGGTACATGCCCTGGCCGAGTTACCAGGTAGTTGCTTTAGTGAGATTGAGATGGTCTGACAGGACGCCGAGATTTGGTGGCGTCGAGTTCGTCCTGTTGGACTACCGGGAGCGCAGTTGTTGACTTGGAACCAGTTTTGTGCTTTGCGGCTCAGGGCCTCCTTTCCTGACAGTGTAAGCAGAAACGGGAAGGGGATCTTAGACTCCTGCAGCAGGGGAGTCGACCTCTTCTGGAGTATGTTCGCGAGTTTTGCGATTGTTGAGCGGTGTACCCCATGTCGCCTAGATGAGGCCCAGGAGGGTAAACTAGTTGAGAAAGGACTACATCGGAATATCTATCACTTGGTGTATTCTCGGCGGGTGCCGACGTTAGATGCAGCGATTGAGCATGCTTAGCGGGTTGACCGAGGATCGGTGATCATGTCAGAGATAGACGGAGCGCCAGGGACCAGCTCCGGGGAGAGGCATCCAGTGCCGCCTGTGTTTGGACAGTCGAGTAGATCGAGACCCCCGGGGCCGCCACGATCCCAGTCAGAGGGTCGTGAGTCTCAGAGGAGATAGAGACCAGGAGGTTCTCCACAGCCGATGTACCAGCAGCAGCAGCGGGATGACTGTGTCATTTGTGGTGGGCCGCATTCTGCACCGTAGTGTGACCACAGACAGGGCACAGATCATGGTCTTGTCCAAAAGCGGGGTCATCAGTCGCATTGGCAGCTTCGGCTCCTCCTCCTCCGCTCTTCCAGACAGGCGGAGCTTCGACAGGTTATGGCTAGATAGTTAGGGCCACTTCTTCGCGGCAGTCCGTCGGACGACCACCCCCGAGCGGGAGCGTCTATGTCGCACAGGATGAGGATTCGGGGGTAGCTAGCCTCGTGGTGGCAAGTATTAATCTTATCTCCCCTACACGCACTTGAGCGTTATTTGTTACCGGAGCATCGCATTCATTTCTTCTGTAGGGCATTTGCATTGTTGTATGGGCTAGAGATAGGACCCTTAGCTTGTGCTCGTGAGGTTCAGATACCTGATCACGTGTTGCACATAGATGAGTGTTGTTGGTCCTGCCCAGTGCAGTTAGGGCCTTGGTTTTTGCCCGTTGATCTTTTGGCCCTTCCTCAGCTCCGGGATTTCGAGGTAGTATTGGGTATAGGACTATGAGGATCTGAGACCTTGATGCTTGAGTGATGCCACACTGTTGATACACGGTGGTGATGCCACACCGTTGAAACACGGTGATGATGCCACACCGTTGATACACGGTGGTGATGCCACACCGTTGATACACGGTGGTGATGCCACACCGTTGATACACGGTGGTGATGCCACACCGTTGATACACGGTGGTGTTGCCACACCGTTGATACACGGTGGTGATGCCACACTGTTGATACACGGTGGTGATGCCACACCGTTGATACACGGTGGTGATGCCACGCTGTTGGTGCATGGCAGTGATGCCACGTTGTAGGTACACAACGGTGAGAGTTTTTTTTGATGGTTCAGACTTTTGACCGCAAGTTTGGGCATCAGCTTTATGATCGCCTTGCGAGCCAGTTTTCAGTCCCGTTCACCGACGGTTTGGTCCCCGTCAGGGTGTTCTTTATTAGTGAGGAATCGACTTCGACCCGTGGGTCCGTTGGGGTTATGATAGCATGTTGAGTCACCAACTGTGGCATGAGATTGTGTCTCTTGAGGATCCCTCTTGAGGATCCCTTTTGAGGTTAGCCTGCAGTTGAGTAGTCCACTCGGGTGGTTTTGGATCGGGAAGTAACCGAGTGAAGACCCCAGCTTATTGGATTCCTTTCCTTATTGGGTGAATGTGTGGGTTTGCTTCGGGTCGCCTTGTTGAGGTTGGCAACATGATGTGGTTTGGTGCGTGTTGCACTAGTGGTCATTTCCGTTTTCCCCCAGCCTTTTATTGGAGCCCCTTGGGTATTTCACGTCTCAGCTCAGGAGTGATGTGTTTTTTTTTTCCTCGCCCATGATTTACTTACCCCTTTGAGATCTGTGATAGTTGGAGTACGAGGGACGCCCGTTGCAATTTCTGGCTCGAGAGATGAGAGAATTGCACATCGGGCCATACCGTACTTGTTGTTGTCGTTGTTGCGGAGTAATCACGGGGAGTGAGTGGTGTTTCGGGAGCTGGAGGCGTATTGATGGAAACCTACCCGTGGTATTTGTGACTCCTGATGGACTTGATCTAGTTTCGAGGACGAAACTTTCTTTTAGTGGGGGAGGATGTGAGGACCCGAATCCCCACTTAAGAGATTACTGTCGGATTAGTGGCCTTTGGGAGTGTTTGTGCGCGTGTCGGGCCCAAGAAATGGATTTGTGGTGCAATTTGGGATTTAGTTTGCATCACTCGAGGCTTGCGTGGTGTGTCGGTGGTGTTTGTGCGCAATTTGGACACAAGTGATGGATTTCGGGCTTAAAAATAGATCCCGTGGGAAATTGGAGGACCCGTCGAGTGTTTAGAGGTGGTTTCGCGTGGCGTAGATGTCAAATTTGGACTTCGGGTGAAGTTGGATAAAAGATTACCTCTCCGGTCGCCTTCGGGAATTTCTAGAGTTGGAATTTGGCAAATCGGACTTCAGAATTTGTACCCGGCGCGAAAACTGGATCAAGTGGGCTATCCGGGGGCATTCGGCAAATTTTCGGTTGAGAATTTGGAGAATCGGACATCGTTTTTGGATTCAGCGCGCGAAATCGTTGAGAATGGACTATTTACTTGGTTGTTTTGGAGCCCGGTTGACGCGCGCTTTTTTTGAGGCATCGCGGCACGGTTCCCGAGGTTGGCGGCTCGGAAATCGAGGCATGGCGCGTGGTTTGGGGAGCGTACGGGCGCGGCAGGGGCGCACTGTCGCGCTTCGGCGAGGGACGCGCGGGGGCCGCCACGTGGCGGGCCCCTATTGGCGCCCGTGTGGCGCGGTGTAATGCGGGCCCGTGTGGCGCGCGGTTTGCCGCGCCCGCGTGGCACGCGGTGATGCGGCCACGTGGCGCGGCGCGCGGTCGCCTGCACCTGGTGCACCGCTTTTGTGCCATGGACCGGCGGCTGGAGGGCCTGGATTGGCCGGTGCACCGTGGACCGGTGCACCGTGGACCATCCCCCTTTCCCCTCCTCTTCTTCTTCTCTTCTTTCTCCCCCGCACGCCATTTTCTTCCCTTTTTTTCCTTTCTTCTTCAACCATGCGAGAGGGAGAGTGAGGGAGGAGATGGTGGGAAGTGCGGCGTGGCGTCGTGGGCCTCGTGGAGCGCGCGAGGTTTTCCAACAGAGCAGTTGGACGGCGCGACGCGTCGAGGTAGGTCCCGCGCTTGTTTTTGCGGTATTTTTTGGTACAGTTTTGGAGTGATCTTTTGGACAGTGAATTGACCCTTTTACTCTTATCTGTGTTAGGGACCGTGTTTTACTGCACCGTTTTGCGTGCAGTCCCCGATGCCGTGCACCGTTTTGCGTGCGGACTCCGTTTTGCGTGCGGATTCTGGCACCGTGCACCGTTTTGCGTGCGGTCCCCGACGCCGTGCACCGTTTTGCGTGCGGACTCCGTTTTGCATGCGGATTCTGGTACCGTGCTCCGTTTTGCGTGCGATCCCCGACGCCATGCACCGTTTTGCGTGCGGACTCCATTTTGCGTGCGGATTCTGGCACCGTGCTCCGTTTTGCGTGCGGATTCCGGCACCGTGCACCGTTTTGCGTGAGGACTCCGTTTTGCGTGCAGACTCCGGCGGCGTGCTCCGTTTTGCGTGCGGACTCTGGTGGCATGCTTCGTTTTGCATGCGGACTCCGGCAGCGGGCATCGTTTGCGTGCGGATGCGTGGAGGCCAATTGCAAGTGTCTACGAGCAATTGGTGGCAAATCGAGGTGGGTGTCCTTATCTCCAAATTTTATGGACTGTACAGTAATTCTACTGATGTAGGACTATTCATGATAGTTTATTCCCTTGTGTAGCATGATAGATTGTAGGAATTGTTATTCCTTTTATCATCTGTTAATATAGTTATCTTGGAACTTGACCTAGCACCCCCGTCATATGTTGCATGTGTTACCAGATCAGTAGAAAACCTTCACTTGGGCTAGGGTTATTTATGTTTAGACACCCACACTGTTTTTCTATTCCTGGACATAGTGTTATCCTCGCCCGGGTAGTGTGTCGAGAGGTCGTGTAGTGTTCTGGTTTTTCCCATGCAACTTTCCGATGAATCCACTGTGTAGAACACCTAGTGTTGGTGTGTCGGGCCCATGGTGCATCAAAGGGATGCCACAGTTGGACCTAGTGTGACATTGATAGCTGATTTGGCCTTCGGCTCCATTTGCCGAATTTTAGAAAAGGTTTTGGGCCAATCTAAGGTCGGATTTGGATTCAGCGCGGAAAAACGCTTGAAAACGGCTATTCGCTTGTTAAATTCGGAGTCCGGATGACTAAAAACGGGCTTCCGGAAGTTCGCGGGGATTTTCGGTGCATGGGGAGGGACCGTGGACCGGCCTGGGCCACGTGGCGGCCTATTATTGGCCGGCTCACGCAGCTCGGTCCATGGGGAGGCGCGGCCGGGCATGGACCGCGGGCGGGGGGACGCGTGGCGTGCCCGGAATGGCCGGCGCACGCGGCACGGCTCAGCGTCCTTGCGCGGCTGCGGTGGACCGGGCGCATGACACGTGCCGGCCGGGAATTGGCTGGCTCACGAGGGCGCGGTCCACGGTGTGCGCAGAGGGGCGCCTCAAGACGGCGCGCGCACAGGGGCGCCAGGCGGGCGGTCGGCCGCACTCGAGTGCGGACACGTGTCGGCACGCGACAGGCGGGCCGTACCTACCCCCGCTGACCGCGGGGGGACACGTGGCGCGCGGCGGGACCCTTGCACCGCTGTCCCCTGTTGTGGGGTGACGTGGCATCACCTGAGGGATTCGGGCGCGTCGGACAGGAGGTATACTACCGGGTTTCCGGGCGCAGTGCGCCCGAAACTTGCGCCCGAAAACCCGGCCCAACAGCACTTATGGGCTGGGCTATAAATAGGGTCCTTAGTGTTTTTTTCAGCTCTTCTGGATCTTTTTCCACAGAGAGTTCTTCAGAGCAAATTTCCCCCACACAGTGCACTATCCTTTGGAGGACTTTGGAGATTTTTTGGTAGCACATTTCCCGAGGTTCACGATTTTACGGCGCAGCGCGACGCTATTTCTCCGGCGACCCGCTTCGCCCCTTCTCAGTATTTGGACTCCCCCGACTCACCCTGACTTCCGATTTTGCCGATTTTCACGCCGTTGGACTCACGACAGGTAGGACTTCAACTCCTGTGTTTTGAGGTTCCTCGTTTTCCGTGCTGACCTAGGAGTTTTCTAAGCACCCATTTGACCCATTTTTCTTCGCGGATTTTTGGACAGCACCGCGGTGTTCTAGCCGTATCTTTTCGCTCGGACGTCGGATCGAGGCGATTCAAAAGGCAATTTTCATCTACATTTCGCAAGGAGTCTCCTGGATTTTCTCAGATTTTTCTGGATTTCTCTCAAAGGTGAAAATCTCCTTTCACTGTGGTTCTTTGACACAGATTTTCTGGACAGTTTGGTTTGAGGTGTTCCACTTGCAGAAATTGTAACTCAGCATAGAAAAATCGGATTTGAACGTGCAGGTACTCGTTTCGACGGACTCGTCGCGAGTATCGCGATAGTATTTTTCTTAGAATTTTCCGGGCATTTTTCACAGGTGAAAATTGTGGAACTTTGGACTGTGGTATTAGTGGACAGATTTTTGTAAACTGTGAATGTTTAATTTATGTATGTTCCTTTCGAGTATTTTGTACAGAGTTGTGGTGACTATTTTGGACTGAGCGTGGGATACGCTTTTGGGTCAGGGATTAGCGCTCGAGGTGGGTGATGTTGGGTCGTATATAATACGGATCTGAATAGGGGAAGAAACACCTAGAGGGGGGTGAATAGGTGTAAACGTATAAACACTCCAAAAATCGTTGCGATAAAACCCAATGCGGAAAATAAAATAACACGCAAGATTTTTACGTGGAAAACTCCATCACCGGAGTAAAAAACCACGGGACCGATAACACGGCAGAAATCCACTAGAATTAAAACACGTACAAGGTGATTTACCGTACACACTTACGACTCAACCTTTTCCATACGCTCCTAGAGGATCTTCTCCGCTCGCTCCAGACGCTTCTCGAATCCACGATCTGCGCCCAACGCCGAATCCACGGCGTCCAACGTCGAATCCACGACGTCCGACCGAATCCACGGTCTTCACCCAATAGCACCGTTCGAATCCACGAACGTGCCTCGCTCCGAATCCACGAGAGCGATTGAACCTTGAATCCACAAGGACACGCGAATCCACGCGCCGATTTTTGGGGTAAATCGTTGTTTTTGGGTGGTGATGATCCGCCGAATACTTAGATCAAAGATAGATTGGAAATACCATCTAAGTATTCATTAGTTTGATTCAACTCAAGATGTGAGTATGAAAACCTAGAATCAAACTAATCAATATAGATGAAGAAACATAGAGTATTCTCTAATGATTTCCTTTCTTCTCTATATGTGGATCTATAGCCGTATAAGATGATATATGAAAATGACGGCTATGTGGATTCACCCTAGAAAAGGAGTCATAGGGTGTATTATAGGTTAGAAACCCTAGGAAGGAGATAAGAATCAAAAACCTGCCATTTCTGGATTTTTACGGACGGCGATCCGGATCGTGATAACTAGGATCCGGATCGTCATAACGAAACAGCCAATTCCAGAAAAACGAAGGTTCGGGATCCGGATCATGTGACTACGATCCGGATCGTTCATACAGTTCACCAAACATCAACGTTCGGGATCCGGATTGTGAAGCAAGATCCGGATCGTTCAAGGTAGATGGTAAACTCAACGTTCGGGATCCGGATCAAGAGACTACGATCCGGATTGCGACGATGTATGAACGAACCACCTTCGGGATCCGGATCGAACAACCTGATCCGGATCCTGAACATGTCCCAAGTCCAGTTTTTGATTTTTATGCAATGAAAGATTCTTCCAAGTGTTTCTACACTACAAGAAGTATTCGGATCACACAAATTCTTTAGTTAAACATACCTGATCCTTTTGAATTCTTCTTTCTTGAGATTGAGTTAAATGATCCAACTTTCTTCACCTTCAATCTTCAGGACTTGAGACTTTCACGAAACTACGCCAACTCAAATTCCGTAACAATCTCCCCCTTTGGCGGTTTCGTGACAAAACATAGATCCACTAAAGAAAATTCAAAAAGATATTTTTGTTGCTATCACCATACAACAAAAATTTACAATGGAGATCCAAAATACAATACATGAGTTAAACTCCTAAAACAGACTCTAGACTTAGACATCTGTACTCTCTGCAAAAAGAAATCATTCTTGACAAAAGAAATCGTTAGATACCTCAAGAATTTTGTATTATTCAAAAACCACAAACAGAGATGAAGTTTAAACTCATTTATACTTACCATGACATTTATACATTCAGATATGTAAACAGATCATAGTTAAAACACCAACATATCCTTTTTGCAATCAAAAACCAAATGTCATGAACATGTTTGTGAACATCTTATATATATAGATATGTAATTGATCAGAGTTAAGAACCAACATATCTTCTATGCAATCAAAAACCAAGTGTCACAAACTTGTTAGTGAACATCAACTTGTTAGTTATATTACATGCCCAAATAGTTAGCAAATAGTTAGTCGAGGCATGCATTCAAACAAATATAAGACCCAAAAGTTGAAGTTCAACTTACCTTTCAAGTTGAGGTTATACTTAACTCGATATTTCATCATTCATTGTAGAGATCATGCAAGGTACTTACCTTGACATTTCATCATTCATACCATCATTCATTGTTCATTGTTCAAATCATTGTCCTAAACTCTCTCATTGTTCTAAACTCTCTCCCCCTTTTTGTCACAAAACAAAGCCAAACAATACAGAAGTGGAGAGAATGGTTAGCAGTTTAAGTTCGAGAACTAAAAACTCAAATTAAAACTTAAAAAAAAAAAAAAAAAAAAAAAAACTTGCACAACAGTAGGATTTAAACATATGCATAAAAACAGAAATTAGAAGGATACGGATCATTCAGACTCGTCTGAACTGATACAGCCGAGGATTTGGAAAATCTTCTTTATTCGCTTGTTCATTGCTGATTGCTTTTTATTTACCTTCTTTATTTCTTCCTTTACCTCAAACAGTTCATTTGATATACGTTCTTGCTCGTTGGAGAGCCTTTGCTGTTCTTTATAGATTGAGGTAACAGAAGCATCATCATCAGAAGTTGATTGTGGTGCTTCTTGTGCCGGAGGTGCTGGTTGAACTGGAGGAGCTGCTGCCGGTGCAGAGGTTGTTGCTTGTTGTCGTTGTTCTCGTTGCCGGTGAAGAGGTATGAAAGGTTCATCTGGCTTCGTCGAAAGAGACTTTACAATTGTCGTGTCATTGATTGTTCCTAGACTGTGCAGATAGGAACTCGCATTTGTGTCAGCTTTAAATTTGCGAAGAATGCGCATGATGATCATTGGAAAAGGTAGTCTCTCTGACGGATGAGCTTGCTCCACATATCGTGCCATCCTTGACCAGATGATGTAGGGAATGTTTAAGTTAGCTCCCATTGCTGCTGCGGGGTTTCCAAGTAGATAAAGAAATATCATTCTTTCCCACCGAAGAACCTTTGTGTTCATGTTTGGAATAATATTGTAACAAACAATGAGATTTAAGATGCGGTACTCTGGTCGTAGTTCTTTAGAGAACACGGAGTTTCCTGTCGACCGAGTATTTGGAACACAGATTCCATCAACTACCACTCTCCAGGAGAAGGTGTTGAAGACTTGATTCTTCAGGTAATGAGTACCATCGGCTCGGGCGTCCATCCCTAGTACTTCACCAATTAGCTGAGGCGTTACTTTGATTCTGACATTCTTGACTAATGTTTGAAAATCCCGACGCCCGCTTTCCTGATCAACTAGATAGCAGGCATTCTGATAGAACATCCTCACTGAGTGAAGACAATACCCAGTGGTCTCCGGGAAATCGCAAATGGGAGCAAGACCTCTCTGGTCAAACAAAGTCCCGAACGTCTGAGAACGTTGCGTTAAGGCTTTTACATCAACATGCCTTTCTCCAATGCATTCTCTGTTTTCAAAATCCTTTATTCTAGCCGAGCTGACAAAGTCTTGTGCAGGTGCTTGGTCAGCAGCTGGTTGCTCAATGGTGATTCCTCGAGCACTTCCTCTCTTGCGAGCAACACTTTTTCTTCTTGTCTTCCCAGAAGTTTCTTCCATTGGAGCTTTCCCTTTTTCAGCAGCAGTAGGCGGAGCCTTCGATGTTTCTGCAGGTGCTCTTCCCTTTGAAGCAGTCGGAACAGTCGTTGCTTCAACTTGCAGTTCATCCCAATCAATTGATTCCGTTTCAGATTCTGTATCGGAATCATCTTTAGCCTTCTTCGCTTTCTTAGCCTTCTTAGCCCTCTTGGGCTTGACGGTGTCTCTCGTATGAACCATAGCCGCAAGTAGAAAAACAATCCAAGTGATCACCATTGCTAATGGTTTCTTGAGAAAAGGAATCCTGTGTAGACCAACTCAAGAACACATGAAAAATTGACAATTTTCAAAAATTGAAAAAGTTGTATCCAAAGAATCATTATCAAGTAGAGAGACTAAGAATCAAGTTAGTTTTGCAAAAGGACTTTTAAAGATAGATCAATTGCATGAATTTCGAAAATCCTTATTATATGCCCTAAAACCGAAATTTTAGAAATCGAAGCCTAAAAATCCGTTAATCAGGAGAAAACCTAGCATATAATCAAAACTAAACAACCCAGAGTTCTTATTTCAAAAGAAATTTGATCAAAAACCATCCACAAACAAAGTTGATCCAAGAAATTCGTGCGTTTGAGGAGGAAAAGAGAAAAACGATGAAAAACCGAGATTTTGATCAATAAAACTTACTTGGAATTGAAGAACTTGAGTTTGAAAGTTTCCAAGGAGGATGAAATCTAGAGAGAAGCGCTCTGGAAACTTTTGAACAAAAGATTGGAGTAAAAGAAATCAAAACCCTTTTGTTCCTTATAAAAACCTAGCCGCGATCCGGATCCTCCCGAGCTTGCGATCCGGATCGGCTACCCGCAGTAAAAGAAAACTGCGTTCGGGATCCGGATCGGCAGGTCCAATCCGGATCGTCAGCCCGCAGGAGAAAACCTGCGTTCGGGATCCGGATCACCTTGCCCGATCCGGATCGGCCCCAACTTTTTCTTTAGAAAAATTTCAGAGAAATTCAAGAAAAACCAGAAAAAGATTGTAAGCACAAATGTGTATCAACTTTAAACAAAAATCATCGTTTCACACAACAAGAATTAGATTATGCCAAATCTATCAGTAATATCCAAAAATGAAACGAAAATTTACAAGAATTAAATCCCTTAAAGTTGAACACCTTCAATCACATCTAACTTGATCTTATGAGTAATGCCTTTATCAAATAATCAATTCGGTAAAGAAAATGAAATACAAAGATCAATAGATGTTTGAAATCCCAAATATGGTAGATAATATTTCTAGACAATCTGTTGAAGAGAGTGGCTCTTTGAGCATCTTTCTTTAAAATCCCACCTTATACCAACCTTGAAATTTGACAGAGTCAAGTATTTCAACATGCATTTTACTTAATCAAAAATTTGAACAACCATGCTTGGTATACATGTGGTAGCTGCACACAATACTCGGACGACCGAGGTGGTAGCTCTTTCCTCCATGTGGTGGTAGTTTTCACACTCCTCATTGGGATGTAACTCTTTCCACATCTTTTGAGCATTTTACATTATCTTTGACTCCCCCTCAATTGGCTATCAATTATTTAAGATATAAAGTATTCAACCAAAAATTGATCTCGATTTCATACTCGACTAAACAGTCAAATAAGATAATGACTATACCAAGAGATCATTGAGAGAGAGAAATTGACTTTGATCACTTTAGAAGATGATTTAATTAACATAAATGATCATTGCAACAGTGAAATATTATGATGGCAAAAGCATAATAAATTTCTAAATGTGCGAAAAGATGCAATTAAAGTCAATTAAGATCTATGCTCAATTAATGTCCTATGTACAAACATAGATAAAGAACAAAACAAAAACAAATACAAAACCTATCTAAGCAAAGATTTCAAAAAGAAGATTATTTCAAAGAAAGCATACCAATTGCTTTTCGCAAGTGAATAAAACGTTTTTGATCCAAAGGTTTTGTTAAAAAGTCAGCTAATTGATCTTCAGTTGAAACATATGAAAGTTGAAGAATATTTGATTCAACTAGCTCTCTAAGAAAATGATATCTAAGTTCAATATGTTTTGTTCTAGAGTGCAACACAGGGTTTTTAGAAATGTTAATTGCACTTGTGTTGTCACAAAGAATTGTTACCGAAGATGCTGAAATGCGGAAGTCACTCAATACGCTTTTCATCCAAATGAGTTGAGTTGAGCAACTTCCAGCTGAAATGTATTCCGCTTCGGCAGTCGAGAGTGCTATGCAATTCTGCTTTTTACTGTGCCATGCAACAAGGCAATGGCCAAGATAGAAGCATGCACCACTCGTGCTTTTCCGATCATCCACTGATCCTGCCCAAATCGGCATCTGAGTATCCAACAATATCCAAACTTGTTCCCATAGGATACCAAATTCCGAAATTAATTGATCCTTTGATATACCGGATGATCCGTTTTCACCGCTTTCAGGTGAACCTCCTTTGGTGCTGATTGATATCTCGCGCAAATCCCAACACTAAAGGATATATCCGGGCGACTAGCCGTGAGGTAAAGTAGACTTCCAATCATACTTCTATACAGTTTCTCGTCTACATTCTCACTATGTGATTCACTTCCAAGTCCCTTGTGGCTAGTTCCCATTGGAGTTGGAAAAACTTTACAGTTTCTAGATCAAACTTTTGACCAACTCCAGTGCATACTTGGATTGACTCAAGTGAATACCTTCATCATTTTGTTTAATTTGCAATCCAAGAAAATAAGACAGTTCGCCCATCATGGACATCTCAAATTCGCTTTCCATGGTCTCCGCGAATTTAGAAGCATCATTATCTTTTGTTGCACCAAATACAATGTCATCGACATAGATTTGTGCTACAATGAAATTATTTTGATAATGCTTCACAAAGAGAGTCCTGTCAGCTCCCCCTCGAGTATAGCCCTTCTCCAAAAGGTGCTTTGTTAACCTTTCGTACCATGCTCGCGGTGCTTGTTTCAGACCGTAAAGAGCCTTTTTCAAACGAAAAACATGGTTAGGTTGTTTATGATCTACAAAACCTTTCGGTTGAGCTACATAAACTTCCTCATTTAAAAACCCATTTAGAAATGCGCTCTTGACGTCCATTTGAAATAATTTGATTTTAAAATGACAAGCAATAGCAAACAATATACGAATGGACTCGAGTCTAGCTACAGGGGCGAAAGTTTCGTCAAAGTCTATACCTTCTACTTGAGAGTAGCCTTGAGCAACTAGTCGTGCCTTGTTCCTGATGATAGTACCATCTTCATCTTTCTTGTTCTTGAAGATCCATTTGGTACCTATCACATTATGTTGCTTTGGAGGCTTCGTTAATTCCCAGACTTTGTTTCGCTCAAATTGATGGAGCTCTTCCTGCATTGCTTTAATCCAGTAGTCATCCTGAAGAGCTTCATCTATTGTCTTTGGTTCGATTAAAGATACGTAGCAAGCAAATCCGCAAACCAACTGCCTTCGAGTTCTAACTCCTTCTTGTGGATTTCCAATGATGTTCGATTCCGGATGATCCTTGGAGATTCGTAGCGTTTGTTGAAACGGAGTACTCGGAGGTACACGAGATGATTCCTGCACATCAGATAAACTAGAAGAACCATTAGATGCATCATTAATATTGGAAGTATTATTATGAGAAGATGCACTAGCAGGAGAATCATCATCTAGAGAGATATCGAGGGTAGATTTTTCAGATTCAAAATGAGAAGCTTCATCTACTTTAACATTTATAGATTCTACGATCGTCTTAGATT
>CM055070.1:10871083-10978462 GCA_029204045.2 Tillandsia leiboldiana
CCCATTGGAGCTTTCCCTTTTCAGCAGAGCAGTAGGCGGAGCCTTTCGATGTTCTGCAGGTGCTTTCCCTTTGAAGCAGTCGGAACAGTCGTTGCTTCAACTTGCAGTTCATCCCAATCAATTGATTCCGTTTGATTCTGTATCGGAATCATCTTTAGCCTTCTTCGCTTTCTTAGCCTTCTTAGCCCTCTTGGGCTTGACGGTGTCTCTCGTATGAACCATAGCCGCAAGTAGAAAACAATCCAAGTGATCACCATTGCTAATGGTTTCTTGAGAAAAAGGAATCTGTGTAGACCAACTCAAGAACACATGAAAAATGTTAATTTTCAAAAATTGAAAAATTGTACCCAACAATCATAATCATGTAGAGAGACTAAGAATCAAATTAGTTTTGCAAAAGGACTTTTAAAAATAGATCAATTGCATGAATTTCGAAAATCCTTATTATATGCCCTAAAACCGAAATTTTAGAAATCGAAGCCTAAAAATCCGTTAATCAGGAGAAAACCTAGCATATAATCAAAACTAATCTACCCAGAGTTCTTATTTCAAAAGAAATTTGATCAAAAACCATCCACAAACAAAGTTGATCCAAGAAATTCGTCACGTTTGAGGAGGAAAAGAGAAAAACGGTGAAAAACCGAGATTTTGATCAATAAAACTTACTTGGAATGAAGAACTTGAGTTTGAAAGCTTCCAAGGAGGATGAAATCTAGAGAGAAGCGCTCTGGAAACTTTTGAACAAAAGATTGGAGTAAAAGAAATCAAAACCCTTTGTTCTTTAAAAACCTAGCCGCGATCCGGATCTCCGAGCTTGCGATCCGGATCGGCTACCCGCAGTGAGAAAACTGCGTTCGGGATCCGGATCGGCAGGTCCAATCCGGATCGTCAGCCCGCAGGAAGAAACCTGCGTTCGGGATCCGGATCACCTTGCCCGATCCGGATCGGCCCCAACTTTTTCTTTAGAAAAATTTCAGAGAAATTCAAGAAAAACCAGAAAAAGATTGTAAGCACAAATGTGTATCAACTTTAAACAAAAATCATCGTTTCATACAACAAGAATTAGATTATGCCAAATCTATCAATAATATCCAAAAATGAAACGAAAATTTACAAAAATTAAATCCCTTAAAGTTGAACACCTTCAATTACATCTAACTTGATCTTATGAGTAATGCCTTTATCAAATCATCAATTCAGTAAAGAAAATGAAATACAAAGATCAATAGATGTTTGAAATCCCAAATATGGTAGATAATATTTCTAGACAATCTGTTTGAAGAGAGTGGCTCTTTGAGCATCTTTCTTTAAAATCCCACCTTATACCAACCTTGAAATTTGACAGAGTCAAGTATTTCAACATGCATTTTACTTAATCAAAATTTGAACAACCATGCTTGGTATACAGGTGGTAGCTGCACACAATACTCGGACGACCGAGGTGGTAGCTCTTTCCTCCATGTGGTGGTAGTTTTCACACTCCTCATTGGGATGTAACTCTTTCCACATCCTTTTGAGCATTTACATTATCTTTGACTCCCCCTCAATTGGCTATCAATTATTTAAGATATAAGTATTCAACCAAAAATTGATCTCGATTTCATACTCGACTAAACAGTCAAATAAGATAATGACTATACCAAGAGATCATTGAGAGAGAGAAATTGACTTTGATCACTTTAGAAGATGATTTAATTAACATAAATGATCATTGCAACAGTGAATATTATGATGGCAAAAGCATAATAAATTTCTAAATGTGCGAAAAGATGCAATTAAAGTCAATTAAGATCTATGCTCAATTAATGTCCTATGTACAAACATAGATAAAGACAAAACAAAAACAAATACAAAACCTATCCTAAGCAAAGATTTCAAAAAGAAGATTATTTCAAAGAAAGCATACCAATTGCTTTTCGCAAGTGAATAAAACGTTTTTGATCCAAAGGTTTTGGTTAAAAAGTCAGCTAATTGATCTTCAGTTGAAACATATGAAAGTTGAAGAATATTTGATTCAACTAGCTCTCTAAGAAAATGATATCTAAGTTCAATATGTTTTGTTCTAGAGTGCAACACAGGGTTTTTAGAAATGTTAATTGCACTTGTGTTGTCACAAAGAATTGTTACCGAAGATGCTGAAATGCGGAAGTCACTCAATACGCTTTTCATCCAAATGAGTTGAGTTGAGCAACTTCCAGCTGAAATGTATTCCGCTTCGGCAGTCGAGAGTGCTATGCAATTCTGCTTTTTACTGTGCCATGCAACAAGGCAATGGCCAAGATAGAAGCATGCACCACTCGTGCTTTTCCGATCATCCACTGATCCTGCCCAATCGGCATCTGAGTATCCAACAATATCCAAACTTGTTCCCATAGGATACCAAATTCCGAAATTAATTGATCCTTTGATATACCGGATGATCCGTTTCACCGCTTTCAGGTGAACCTCCTTTGGTGCTGATTGATATCTCGCGCAAATCCCAACACTAAAGGATATATCCGGGCGACTAGCCGTGAGGTAAAGTAGACTTCCAATCATACTTCTATACAGTTTCTCGTCTACATTCTCACTATGTGATTCACTTCCAAGTCCCTTGTGGCTAGTTCCCATTGGAGTTGGAAAAACTTTACAGTTTTCTAGATCAAACTTTTTGACCAACTCCAGTGCATACTTGGATTGACTCAAGTGAATACCTTCATCATTTTGTTTAATTTGCAATCCAAGAAAATAAGACAGTTCGCCCATCATGGACATCTCAAATTCGCTTTCCATGGTCTCCGCGAATTTAGAAGCATCATTATCTTTTGTTGCACCAAATACAATGTCATCGACATAGATTTGTGCTACAATGAAATTATTTTGATAATGCTTCACAAAGAGAGTCCTGTCAGCTCCCCTCGAGTATAGCCCTTCTCCAAAAGGTGCTTTGTTAACCTTTCGTACCATGCTCGCGGTGCTTGTTTCAGACCGTAAAGAGCCTTTTTCAAACGAAAAACATGGTTAGGTTGTTTATGATCTACAAAACCTTTCGGTTGAGCTACATAAACTTCCTCATTTAAAAACCCATTTAGAAATGCGCTCTTGACGTCCATTTGAAATAATTTGATTTTAAAATGACAAGCAATAGCAAACAATATACGAATGGACTCGAGTCTAGCTACAGGGGCGAAAGTTTCGTCAAAGTCTATACCTTCTACTTGAGAGTAGCCTTGAGCAACTAGTCGTGCCTTGTTCCTGATGATAGTACCATCTTCATCTTTCTTGTTCTTGAAGATCCATTTGGTACCTATCACATTATGTTGCTTTGGAGGCTTCGTTAATTCCCAGACTTTGTTTCGCTCAAATTGATGGAGCTCTTCCTGCATTGCTTTAATCCAGTAGTCATCCTGAAGAGCTTCATCTATTGTCTTTGGTTCGATTAAAGATACGTAGCAAGCAAATCCGCAAACCAACTGCCTTCGAGTTCTAACTCCTTCTTGTGGATTTCCAATGATGTTCGATTCCGGATGATCCTTGGAGATTCGTAGCGTTTGTTGAAACGGAGGTACTCGGAGGTACACGAGATGATTCCTGCACATCAGATAAACTAGAAGAACCATTAGATGCATCATTAATATTGGAAGTATTATTATGAGAAGATGCACTAGCAGGAGAATCATCATCTAGAGAGATATCGAGGGTAGATTTTTCAGATTCAAAATGAGAAGCTTCATCTACTTTAACATTTATAGATTCTACGATCGTCTTAGATTCAATGTTAAATACTCGATATGCTCTGCTATTCGTAGAATAACCCAAAAAGATCCCTTCATCACTTCGAGAGTCGAACTTTCCAAGATTTTCACGGTCACGTAAGATGTAACATCGACTCCCGAAGATACGAAAGTACTTGATATCCGGTTTTCTACTAAACCACAGCTCATATGGTGTATTCAAGGTTCCTGGGCGCAAATACACTCTGTTAATGACATAGACAGCGGTGTTCACAGCTTCAGCCCAAAAATGTAGCGGTAATTTCCGGCTATGAAGCATCACACGTGCCATCTCTTGAACAACCCTGTTTTTGCGCTCAACAACACCATTCTGCTGAGGTGTATAGGGTGCCGAGAATTCATGTTTAATGCCATTTGAAGTACAAAAGTCAATGAATTTTGAATTTATGAATTCTCCACCCCTATCACTTCTAACACGAATGATCTTTTCATTCTTTTCAATCATAATACGATGGCAAATCTCATGAAAAGAGTCAAACGTATCAGCTTTCTCTCTCAAAAATGCTACCCAAGAAAACCGAGAGAAATCATCAACCAATAAAAAGATGTACCATTTACCTCCCAAAGATGGTTGACGGGTTGGCCAAAAGAAAAGGAAGAAAAGAAAATAGTCTACACAAACTATACAAGAATTAATCGTAGAACGATTAAGGACAAGGAGGGGTTTCACCTTTGCATACCCAAACCTTTTGAGTTTTGGAGTATGTTGGTAAAGGTTGAGAGATTCTCCTTGGAGACGACGTCTTGTATGATTGATCTTTTTCTTTTGTCATCGTCTTGTTTGAGGTGCTACCAATGTTCTTTCCTTTTGAAAAATCCTTCCTTGAATTCCGGGAAGTGAGCTTATTGGTAGCAATTGCAAGATGTGGTTGATTTGTTCTTTGAGCTCCAATCTCGCAATTTCTTTTGATGTGCCCTGTAAAATTACAACGAAAACATACCTTTGAGCTTGACGATTCCGAAGAGGATGAGGTAGGTTTGTTGTCGTTGTTTGTCTTGAATTCCGATGTCGGAGGAGGAGATACCGACTGAGGCACAAAGACTGTCCCACTCGAACTTGGACTGTTTCCAGTTTGAGTGTACCCGAGGCCGAACCGATTTGTTTGACCAAGACCAAGGAGTTTATCCAACTTACTCCTTCCTAAAGAGAATTGCTGTAAGTCATCCTTGAGTTGGAGAATGGTCTCTGTCATTTCCCGTCTTTCCTGTCGGCCCTCGCCATAGAGCTTCGAGAAGTAGTTTGCTTTGTTCACCATATCTATATAGTTCTTCTTGAGCTGCTCATTGGACTCTTGGAGGGAAACATTTGCTTTTATCAAACTATCCCTTTCCACTTCAAGATCGGTCGAGAGAGAAGTTACCCTTTTTACTTCTTCTTCGAGATCCTGCAATCTCCCTCTCAACCCCTTGTTTTGCTTAGCCGGTTTCTTTAAATCCTGTAAAGATCTGTGATAGGCTAGAGCAAACTCTTCACCTTCCGAATCATCCGATTCATTGTCCATTGCATTCTTTTCAACAGTGGAGTTGGACAATGATTCAGACGTACTTGCCATAAAGCACATGAATGGTGAAGATGTGGACGCGTGGAATGCCGTGGAGCTCTTTTCTTCATCACTTGAAGACGACTCATTTGACGTTGAGTTGTTATCCCAAGTGACGACTTGCATCGCCTTCTTCTTTGCCGGATACTTGTTAGGACACTCCGTTGCAATGTGGCCGTAGCCTCGACATTTGAAGCATTGCAGTTGTCCTTCTGAACTTTTCTTATCCTTTGAGAAGTTCTCCTGCTTTCTTGACTTGTGACTTGGAGTACCCTTGCCTTTGTTCCACTTTCTGAAGGATGGAGATTTGCTTGAATTACCCCTTCGAAAGTTGCGGCGAAACTTCCTTGTCAAGAGAGCGAGCTGCTTCTCAAATTCGTCCATAGAAAGGTTCTCGTCATCGTCCGAGGAGGATGTATCCGCGTCTTCTTCCTTAGTTGTTTTCAACGCATAACCTGAAGACTTAGAAGTGGATGCTTTTCCAGAAGAATTGTTAGTATTGAAAGTCATTTCATATGTTTGTAATGAACCAACTAATTCTTCTACACGTATTTCGTCCGGGTGTTTAATAGTTTCAATGGCAGTAACCTTTGGGCGAAATCGTTCAGGAAGAGTTCTTAAGATTTTTCTTACAATCTTAAATTCTGGAATCTTCTCTCCCAGATTAGCACATGAGTTTACGATGTCTTGCAATCGTGTATAGTAGTCCGTGAAAGATTCATTTTCTGCCATCAAAATAGAGTCAAACTTGCTCGTAAGCATCTGCAGTTTCTGAATCTTCACGAGGTTAGTCCCCTCATGTGTAACCTGGAGAACATCCCAGATTTCTTTCGCAGTCTCACATGCCGAGACGCGAGAGAATTCAGTTTGAGATAAGGCATTAAAAATAGCATTAATTCCCTTGCCATTGTAAGAAGATAACTCAAACTCTTCCTTGGTCCATTTCGACCTAGGTTTTAAGGTGTGAACCTCAGAGATAAGTTCAGTTGGATTAGTCCATCCTGATTCAATTGAATGCCACACCCTTTCGTCGATGGAAGATAAAAAAGCTTTCATCCGTACTTTCCAGTACGCATAATTTGTTCCATCAAAGAAAGGGGGTCGATTGATGTTTCCACCTTCAACCATTGTTCACAACCCTATTCCCTCTCTGATACCACTTGTTGGGTCGTATATAATACGGATCTGAATAGGGGAAGAAACACCTAGAGGGGGGTGAATAGGTGTAAACGTATAAACACTCCAAAAATCGTTGCGATAAAACCCAATGCGGAAAATAAAATAACACGCAAGATTTTTACGTGGAAAACTCCATCACCGGAGTAAAAAACCACGGGACCGATAACACGGCAGAAATCCACTAGAATTAAAACACGTACAAGGTGATTTACCGTACACACTTACGACTCAACCTTTTCCATACGCTCCTAGAGGATCTTCTCCGCTCGCTCCAGACGCTTCTCGAATCCACGATCTGCGCCCAACGCCGAATCCACGGCGTCCAACGTCGAATCCACGACGTCCGACCGAATCCACGGTCTTCACCCAATAGCACCGTTCGAATCCACGAACGTGCCTCGCTCCGAATCCACGAGAGCGATTGAACCTTGAATCCACAAGGACACGCGAATCCACGCGCCGATTTTTGGGGTAAATCGTTGTTTTTGGGTGGTGATGATCCGCCGAATACTTAGATCAAAGATAGATCGGAAATACCATCTAAGTATTCATTAGTTTGATTCAACTCAAGATGTGAGTATGAAAACCTAGAATCAAACTAATCAATATAGATGAAGAAACATAGAGTATTCTCTAATGATTTCCTTTCTTCTCTATATGTGGATCTATAGCCGTATAAGATGATATATGAAAATGACGGCTATGTGGATTCACCCTAGAAAAGGAGTCATAGGGTGTATTTATAGGTTAGAAACCCTAGGAATGAGATAAGAATCAAAAACCTGCCATTTCTGGATTTTTACGGACGGCGATCCGGATCGTGATAACTAGGATCCGGATCGTCATAACGAAACAGCCAATTCCAGAAAAATGAAGGTTCGGGATCCGGATCATGTGACTACGATCCGGATCGTTCATACAGTTCACCAAACATCAACGTTCGGGATCCGGATTGCGAAGCAAGATCCGGATCGTTCAAGGTAGATGGTAAACTCAACGTTCGGGATCCGGATCAAGAGACTACGATCCGGATTGCGACGATGTATGAACGAACCACCTTCGGGATCCGGATCGAACAACCTGATCCGGATCCTGAACATGTCCCAAGTCCAGTTTTTGATTTTTATGCAATGAAAGATTCTTCCAAGTGTTTCTACACTACAAGAAGTATTCGGATCACACAAATTCTTTAGTTAAACATACCTGATCCTTTTGAATTCTTCTTTCTTGAGATTGAGTTAAATGATCCAACTTTCTTCACCTTCAATCTTCAGGACTTGAGACTTTCACGAAACTACGCCAACTCAAATTCCGTAACAGGTGATGTTGTAAACCTCCTACTTATGATTTGTCACTAGGCCTATTGGAATGCTCTTGATCATGTTGTTAGTAGAACTGTGAAATGGACCTAGCATGCTTGTATGAGATCATGGTTTCTTTGTTAATATTTGCATTGTCAAGAAAACTACAAGTTAGTAGGTTGTGTTTCCATGCTTTAGATATGTAGTATAATTACTTGGAAATCATGCTAAATCCATAACATGTTGAATGTTTAATGAAAGGTTGGGACATGAGGTTAGAGTACTTAAAAGGGTTTCATCAAGAAAAGGACTTTTGCATGCTTGAATGGTCACCTAGATAGGCCACCTTTTTCTGCTACACTATCATGCTGGAATTGACTTAGGAGAAACCATGTTTCATTCTTTCTCCAGTCACTTAGACATAGGGGATAGTATGCTCTGATTAGAGCAGGGACTGGTATAGTGTAGTCAGCTTTGGGATTTGGGGACAGGCAGGTTTGAGGACAGGGTACTCGCGGCAACCGCGGATTTTGGGCGGTTGACCGGACTGTTATTAGTGCATCAGATTTGGGGATAGGGGATCGGGACTTCTTTAGTGGATGGGTTGTTCCTACTTAAGTAGAGTCTTGGTCCAGTCCTACTATATCGGGTTACTTCTGACCGTGCCGGTCAGGAGCCGGTCTGTTGCAGTACTTGAGACCGTGCCGGTCAGGAGCCGGTCTGTTGCAGTACTTATGACCGTGCCGGTCAGGAGCCGGTCTGTTGCCTCTGGGATGGGACCGTGTCGGTCAGGAACCGGTCTGCATCCCGCAGCTGAGATGTGAGTTAGTGGGCATAGTAGGCAGTACCGGTGTTCACCGGTGTCTAGATTGGGTTACCCAGGCAGGCATATGTATACTCTGATGTATGCATTTAGCTACTCTTTTAGCTTATTACTTTAGAGCCATCCAACTGATAGCTTTTATCAGTTGTTATACGTATAGCTCACCACCTTGTTTTATTTCTCCGCCTCTTGTAGTCCTAGTGGGCAGGTCTGTGATAGAGGTTTACCCACTAGGGGAGGCTACTGTTTTTATAGTAGTTCTGACCCCCCACTGTTTTCCCTTTTCTTGTCCCCTTTGTTTTGCAGAGTCATCTGCTGGAGTTGCGGGACCCTCTTCCCAGGATCGAGGTAAGAGGATCGCTGACTAGATAGCTGCTACCCCGAGCTCGAGTTTAGTAGTTTTGTTGTATCCCCTGTACACTCAGGCGGTTGTATTTTCTTTTTTTTTTGGGTCTGGCTGAGGTCAGCTGGTTGTATTTGTTTCGTGAGCTGGGAGAGACACATGTATATTTATGAGAGATTATTGTACTTTTATTTCCAGCATTTGTCTGAGATGTACTAGTTTCAGTTTAGCTCTGTTTTATGCTCCAGTATTATTTCTTTTATATCTGAGCAGGTTACCAGCGCTTCGTGTACACGGGAAATACCGTGTGCACGGCGGATCTGTGGACGAGCCCGGGTTCTGGTTTACACCCGGGGCGTGACAGATTAGGTTTGTATCAGAGCTTAGGGATAGGTCAGTTGGGACTTCAGAAACCCTAGGCTTTTTGGCAGACCCTAGGAAGGCAGGGCGTGAGTGACGGGATATTTTGCGAAAGTCGGCAATTTGTTATTAAACTCTTCCTGTGAGTGGAGAGGGACTGGCATAGCCTATTTCTGGTGGACTGTTATGTTGGCTGCAGACAACATAAGGTTACAGAAATAGAGGGATGTCCATGACTTTCGCTGGATTGGGTCGAGTGTGGTTTTGTTTACTGACCCGTGGTTTCTTGTGTGGCATGATGCCTCCTAGGCGGCAGAACCCTACTCGGGGTACTCCTATACCCCCGGAGGAGCCGGAGCAGTCCGGGCCCTCTGAGATCAGTGAGCTGAGGGCCATGGTGGCCCAGTTGGCGGAGAGTCACCGCCGACAGGAGCAGAGGTTTGAGCAGTTGCTGGCTCAGGTTGCGGCACCTCCCCCTACTACTGTAGAGGCCCCTGTACCACCGGTTATACCGCCGGCTATTCCACTAGTCCCTACGGCACCGTCGTCTAGCAGTGGGGCTCAGGGGGTGATCAGGCCATTGACCCCAGCGGAGGAGCAGGAGTTTGCTGACTAACTCGCCCAGTTCTGTAAGCGAGGACCACCTAGGTTCTCGGGGCGGAGCACTCACCCATGGGAGATAGGATCGTGGTTGGCATCAATGGAGAAGTTGTTCAGAGATTTCTTCATTGATCCGAGATTCAGAGTACACATGGCCGTACATTGTCTAGAGGGGGATGCAGATGCTTGGTGGCGTCGGGTCGAGCCCTTAGTGTTTCAGATCACCCGACAGCTACCCTGGTCGGAGTTTAGGAGGATGATCCTTGATACCTATTTCTCCACGAGCGTGAAGAAAAAGCTAGAAGATGATCTGAAGAATCTTCAGCAGGGTGATTGGACAGTGTGGGACTACTTTCAGGAGTTCACGCAGTTGCTCAACTGCGTACCCTATGTTGCCAGGGAAGGGCCGCACCAGGTGGAGCTTTTTGAGACGGGTCTACGCCCAGAGATTTATACCTTAGTGCACGCCCAGAGGCTCCAGACTTTGTCAGATGCTGTGGATCACGTGCAGTGGGTTGAGAAGGGAGATCATGTGGTCGCTAGGCGCGGAGGCTTGGTCGCTCAGAGTTCTGAGAGGAAGCGGCCAGCGCCAGACGATGGGGGACAGGCCAGTTCATGGAGGCCGCCCCGACCGCCACCGCCTCAGTTTACGGGCAGTGGGCGTTCGGAGCGGCGAGGGCCTGGGGGATCCCAGAGGCCCCCGCAGCAGTAGCAGCATCAGCAGCCCCAGCGACAGCAGCAGCACTCACAGCAGCAGAGGTCGCAGTCGCGACAGCAGGGGTCACAGCGGCAGAGGCAGCAGCAGCAGCAGTCGACGCAGCCCTGGTCTACAGTTGGGTGTGTTTTCTGTAGGGGTCAGCACCCCTCTGATACTTGTGAGATGAGGCACGGTCGCTGTTTCAGATGTGGGCAGTCAGGTCATCGGCGAGCTACTTGCCATTTTTTGACATCGCCGGCTCCTTCCTCAGCATCAGTCCCTTCGGTGCCCCAGCAGCGGCCTTATGCTCCAGCGAGCAGGGTTCCTTCTTCCCACCCTGCAGATTACCGACCACCAGCTCAGAGCGGACGGGTTTATGCCGCCCAGGTGGAGGACTCCTCGGCAGCCGACCACGTGGTGGCAGGTATTATTTTACTTTTCGGCATTAGAGCTCGCACTTTATTTGATACCGGTGCATCACATTCTTTTATCAGTAGAGCATTTGCATCATCTCATGGACTAGATTAGGTCGGTTGCCGCATGCATTAGAGGTACAGATTCCCGATCATATTTTGCATGTAGAGGAGTGTTGTTGGTCTTGCCCTGTATAGCTCGAGTCTTGGATTTTGCCAGCGGACCTGATGGTCCTTAGTCAGCTGCGAGATTTTGACATTGTACTGGGGATGGATTGGCTGGCTCGCTATTTCGCGACGATTGATTGCGTCGCGAGGACTGTTACTTTTAGCGAGCCAGGCCAGGAGGTGTTCGTTTACCGGGGGTGCCAGAGTGCTTTCTTTGCCTCAGTGGTCTCGACTTCTCGAGCGAGGCATATGATGCGCAGTGGATGCGTGGCCTTTTTGGCGTCTGTGGTTAAGGAGCCTACAGCGGCACCGGGACTCACGGATATCCCTATTGTCCACGAGTTCCCGGATGTGTTTCCTCCAGAGCTGATTTTTATGCCGCCGGATAGGGAGGTTGAGTTTTTTATTGACGTAGTTCCAGGAACTGCGCCAATCTCTAAGGCTCCTTACCGAATGGCACCGGCTGAGCTGCGAGAGTTAAAGGCGCAACTCCAGGATTTAATGGACAAAGGTTTTCTCAGACCAAGTGTATCGCCGTGGGGAGCGCCGGTGCTATTTGTGAAGAAGAAGGATGGATCACTTCGACTATGTGTTGATTATCGGGAGCTGAATAAAGTGACCATCAAGAACAAGTACCCTTTGCCGCGCATTGATGACTTATTTGATCAGCTGCAAGGGTCTTGTGTCTTCTCCAAGATTGACTTACAGTCTGGTTACCACCAATTGAAGGTGAAGGCCGAGGACATCCCAAAGACGGCATTCAGGTCGCGGTACGGGCATTATGAGTTCACCGTCATGCCTTTTGGATTGACAAATGCCCCTGCTGCTTTCATGGATTTAATGAACAGGATTTTTCGACCATACCTGGATCGGTTCGTCGTTGTTTTTATCGAGGACATCCTATGTAATAGCCGCGGGTTTTCGAACCGCTTTTAGGCAAAGGGGTCCGGGGGTTTGATCTTCTTTTGTCATTCTGGGCAGGCCGTCGGGGGCTCGCGGGCATTTTTTTTTGAGAATAAAGCTCGCGAAGCGGAGGCCGGCGGCGCGATCGGATCGGATTTCCGACCCCGGAAGCTCCCGGAATAAATTTTCGAAGTTGCTGCGGTTCGGGTGTCCGGCACGTCCCTTTTGAGGTAAACCAGACCCGGATTTAACGATATTTTTTGATTCAAGCTAGTTAATTCTTTCGCACCGGCTCAGTCTAATTTTCTGTAAATTTTCGGGATCCGACATAAATTAATTTAATTTATTTCGTTCTATCTATCCGGGTTAAATTGGGGCTAGGTTAGCATTTGGAGTTGGACGCGGGTTGGGCTCGATCGTACCAAAACAGCTAATTAATTGGGGGTTTGAGAGGTGAGGGTTGGGAACCCCTTCTCAGTCTGCTACCCCTTTGGCACGCACGACCCGAGCGAAGACGGTCGAGGAGAGGGGAGAACGCCGCATCCCCACCACCACCACACCGGACCTACGAGAACGGACGATCCCCTCTTCCCAAACCTTCGTCGTCCTCATCAAGGTGAGACGGGAATTTAGTTTCTTTTTCCTCGTGTTGAGTTCTTGATCATCTTGACCGGAAGGGGTGAGGCACAGGCGGCGGATTTCCCGGAATCCGCCGCACGTGCGAAGAAACCCCCCCCCATCCGGCGCCCTCATGCGACCCGCACGGGCCAGGCGGCGCCCAGCCCCCCCCCCCCCCCCCCCGCGTGCGGGATGACCCGCACGGGGCCGGGCGCACGCCCAGCCGCGTGCGGGATGACCCGCACGGGGCCGGGCGGCGCCCAGCCCCCGCGTGCGGGATGGCCCGCACGGGGCGGGGCGCACGCCCAGCCGGGTGCGGGGTGACCCGCACGGGGCTGGGCGACGCCCAGACCCGCGTGCGGGGTGACCCGCACGGGGCCGGGCGGCACGCCCAGCCCGCGTGCGGGGTAGGCCGCAGGGCTGGGCGGCGCCCAGCCCCGCGTGCGGGGTGACCCGCACGGGGCCGGACGCGCGCTCAACCCCACGTGTGGGGTTGCCCGTACGGAGCTGAGCACGCGCACGGCCCGCGTGCGGACGGGGAGCCGCGAACCCGACGAGCGGTTCGCCCGCCTCTCGTCTTCATCCGCGTCTGAGCGTCGCTTTTCTCCTCGCGGCAGGTGTGCGAAGGAGCCGAGCGGGAGTACCAGGACGCGAGGGAGCGGAGCGTTGACGCCTACTAGCGACAGGTGGGTTGAGTGTGATATTTGGCATCGAACCACATTGATTGTTTTAATTTAAATATTATATGTTACCGTTCACTTCAGTAATCATTATTCTAGATGCTACGGATTATTGCTACACATCGATAGTTACGTGGTCTCGTGTTTTGATGCTTCAGCTACCGTCTTTCCTTCGACTATGCTAATAGTAGGGCAACATGAGTTTACACGCCTCTACCTTATTCTGATTCATGCATCATGGTTACTGCTTTACTATTTCATATACATTGCGATTACTGCATTACTATTGCTCATATATTGTGGTTACTGTGCTCGAGGCTGCAACACGTGCACCCGCGGTTTGGCCACCGTGAGGGGTGCACTTTTCCGGAAAAGAGGTCGTAGGACCCGTGTATACCCACGAGGTGACGTAGTGGGGCCCCTTATTAGCTGTGGGGTTGAGGCGCCGAGGTGCGAGCGGAGCGACCCGCCGGTTTAGTTGTCCGGCGCGGTCGCGGTGCTGCAGGTACGGTATGGGCCGTCGGTAGTGGACCGACGCGGCAGAGTATTACAGGATGCAGATATACAGGTTACCATTTTTCCCCCCCCCCAAAAGGGTGGTTGCTCCGGTTGTCGCCACGGTTTGTTTTTATTATTCCCCCTGCACGGCATTTATTAGTCACTGACTTCCCACTTCGTGACAGGGCCCAGGCGAGGGGAGAGGTAGGTGGCGGTGAGGACGGGGCGGACACAGCGGGACCGTTGGAGACCCTGAACTTTATACTTTCCTTTTCTTTTCAGCTTTTCATTTATATTGTGGGCATGTGTGAGGTTCCCGATACCCTTGTGGGGTCGACGTAGATGTCGGTATTTGATTATCTGTTTATGCACTACCTTTCCCTTTATTTCCTACTGGCCATTTGAAAAGCGAAACAAAAACAAAGAAAAGATTGCGAAAACCGTTTTCAAAGTCTAAGTGTCGTGTGGGCACTGATTTCAAAACCTTGTGGATTTATGGATTGCGAAATGAGCTTTCAAAACTTGGGTGTCGTGTGGGCACCGTTTTCAAAACCCTGGGGTTTATGCTGATTTCGAAACTCGTTTTCAAAACTTAAGTGCCGGGTGGGCACTCTTTAAAAACCGTGGATTTATCCTTTCAAGTTGAAGTGGCCATGCGCTTAAATATTTAGAATACTGGTTGTATGTAATTGAATGTTGTGATTGAATGGTTATGTTTGCTTGGGAGATGTATTCAACCACACGCCGTGCACGTACAGGGGAGACTCTGTCCGTTTGCAGAGAGATCCTGTATGTGCGGCGGGCCTGGGCACGCACCGGGGAAGAAAGAGACCTTTCAAAAAAAAAAAAAAAAAAAAAAAAAATGCCGTTTCCGCTAAAACAAACCCCCGGGGCGTGACAGACTAAGATGGTATCAGAGACTTCATTCAATCACAACAGCTAGTGCCGACATCCGTGGGAATGCCTCACATACCTACGAATAAATGAAATGGGTGGGGCATAGGATTTTAGAACGTGAGTGAACGGGGGGCGGGAGTTTGAATCTTTCCTCGCATAAAAGGGTACACTGGTTGTAGTTACTGTCTAATTTTGACCTTCTTGTGAGTGACAGATATGGCCCGTACAAGGTCATCGGCGGGGGACGCCGAGGCGGATGCGACAACGTCGACGGCCGCGGAGAACCAACTCCTGCGGCAACAATTGCGGGAAATGGCGGGGCAATTGGCTACCCTCACCGATCACGTACGCCAGATGACGCAGCAGCAGGCCGCACCTGTGACGGCCGCCCCGGTCCCTCCGCCGGGGCCGACAGCACCGGCCGCGGCACCGCCGACAGCACCACCACCAGCGGCGACTACGGGGCCGGCGCCAGGGACAACTAGCCGGGTTATTCTGGAGGAAACGGTGGTCACGCCTACCCCTATCGCGGCTGCCGCCGCCACGAGTGGAGGGGGTGTTGTGATGACCGAACGGGATCGAGTGCGGGCCAACTTGAAGGACTTTAAGAAGCACGACCCGCCCACGTTCGAAGGGGACACGACAGATCCGTGGGTCGTGGAGAACTGGGTGGGGTCAATGGAGAAACTCTTTGAAGACTTACTTATGGAGGATCACGAGCGGGTTCCCCTAGCCGTCCATTGCTTGGAAGGGAATGCCCGCTTGTGGTGGAAGACGATACGCCCCGATCCTGCTAAGGGTACCGCTCTTCCGTCCTGGACAACTTTCAAGAAGGAGCTGTTCGAGGCCTTCTTCACCAGCAGCGTCAAGAAAAAGTTGGAGGATGACCTAAACCACATTCAACAAGGGGACCGGACGGTCATGGAATATCAACGGGAATTCGTCCGACTAGTAAATTGCGTCCCGTTCGTCGCACGGGACGAGGCTCACAAGGCACAACTCTTCGTCGATGGCCTGCGAAGCGACATCTTCGAGGTGGTGAACGCGGCTGGCCTGCATACCTTTCAGGGAGTGGTCGACAAGGCCACCACGGTGGAGCGGGGTTTCGCTGTGACCCGTGCCAGAAGGGAGAACGCGGCGCGGCTAAGGGATCAGAAGCGACACCAGCAAGGCTGGGGGGAGGGTTCTTCCAGCGGGAGCCGACCCCCCAAAAGATGGAGACCGCCGACAGGACCCCGGGGCGCGCCAACAGGAGGGCCGAGGCCGTGGAATAGGCCTTGTGTCATATGCGGGGGAGGACACCTGACGGGAGAGTGCCCCCAAAGAGACGACCATTGTTTCAGGTGCGGCAAACGGGGGCACTTCCGCCGCAACTGCCCCTTAGGCGGGGGATCGGCGCCCATGGGAGCACCTACGCCCAGGCCACAGCACTCAGGGCGGGGAAAAGCTCCTATGGCGTCGGCTTCCAGACCCCCCGCACCACGGCGTGAGGAGGACCGGCAACCACAACCAGGCGGGAGGGTTTTCTCAATGACCCGCCAAGGGACTGATCCACCGGAGGACGCTCTTGCAGGTACTACTTCCGTTTTGAATTCCCGTGCTAGAACTCTTTTCGATACCGGAGCAACGCACTCGTTCATTTCTCGTGATTTCGTTTTCATGCATAACCTCGAGGAGACACCCCTCCAAGCCTCCTTGACGGTGCAAACGGCGGGAGGGACTCTGGAGGCGACCAGTTTTGTGGCCGCCTGCCCGATTATGTTGGGACGGTTGGTCTGCCCTTGGGACTTGGCGGTGATCCCTTTGAAGGAGTACGACGTGGTGTTGGGCATGGACTGGCTCACAAGGTACCAGGCACTCATTGATTGCGACAAGCGACAACTGCGGCTGCAAGAACCGGGCTTCCCCGAACATGTGTACATAATGGGCAAGAGCATCTCCTTCCCGGCGGTTATTTCAGCGGCACGGGCCAGAAGACTGGTTGAGGGGGGGTGCGTGGCCTATCTAGCATCGGTGGATTTGGCTACTCGACCCTCGACGACACTTGCAGATATCCCAGTGGTGAGGGACTATCCTGACGTTTTCCCCGCGGAGTTGCCGGGGATGCCTCCGGAGAGGGAGGTGGAGTTCCCTATTGAGCTGCTGCCAGGCACGCAGCCTATTACGAAGGCCCCTTACCGAATGGCCTTCGCGGAGCTGAAGGAGCTTAAGGCACAACTGGAAGATCTCTTGGACAAAGGGTTCATCCGACCGAGTGTGTCACCCTGGGGCGCACCGGTACTCTTTGTACGGAAGAAAGATGGAAGCCTGCGGCTCTGCATTGACTACAGAGGGATAAACAAAGTCACGGTGAAGAATAAGTACCCCCTACCCAGAATCGACGACCTCTTCGATCAGTTACGGGGAGCGACGGTCTTCTCCAAAATTGACCTACAGTCGGGCTATCATCAACTCCGAGTTCGAAATGAAGATATCCCCAAGACCGCCTTCCGGACTCGATACGGCCACTACGAGTTCACGGTGATGCCTTTCGGGCTTACGAACGCCCCCGCTGTTTTCATGGACATGATGAACCGGATCTTCAGACCCTTCTTGGATCGGTTCGTGGTAGTCTTCATCGACGACATCCTGATTTACTCCACTACCGACGAGGAGCACGAGGACCATCTACGGACGATCCTGCAAACCCTCAGAGAGCAGAAGCTGTTCGCTAAACTCAAGAAGTGTGAATTCTGGCTGCGGGAAGTTGGCTTCCTAGGGCATGTGATCTCGGCACAGGGGATCGCTGTGGACCCCAAAAAGGTAGAAGCAGTGGTAGACTGGCGGCCGCCGACGTCGGTGACAGAAGTACGAAGTTTTCTAGGGCTGGCAGGATACTACCGGCGTTTCGTTGAGGGTTTCGCAAAGATCGCTACCCCTTTAAACCGATTGACCAGAAAAGGCGAGAAGTTCATATGGACGGCCAAGTGCCAGGAGAGTTTTGAGGAACTCAAGAAGAGATTAACTAAGGCACCAATACTGGTGCTGCCGACGCCCGGAGAGGATTATGAAGTGTACTGCGACGCGTCAAGGATCGGTCTTGGAGGTGTTCTGATGCAACAGGGGAAGGTGATCGCCTACGCGTCCAGGCAGCTGAAGGACTACGAAAGGAACTACCCGATACACGACTTGGAATTGGCCGCCGTGGTCTTCGTTTTGAAACTGTGGAGGCATTACCTCTTCGGAGTCCACTGCAACGTTTTCTCAGATCATCAAAGTCTTAAGTACATCTTTACCCAAAAAGAGTTAAACTTGCGGCAGAGACGGTGGCTCGAGTTGCTGAAGGATTACGACTTGACGATCCAATATCACCCCGGGAAGGCAAATGTGGTGGCAGACGCACTGAGCAGAAAAGGGCATCGGGACGGGGCGTCGGAGAGCGCGCTGACAAAGCAGGACCACCTGATCGCGGAGTTCGCGCGAATGCAGTTGGAGGTGGTGCCTGCGGGCACAGTTCTGCAACTCCTAGCCTTGGTGGTCAAGCCGACGCTATTCGAGAAGATCCAGGAGGGACAGCAGACCGATCTGCACCTACAGCGCTTACGAGACAAGATTCCCCAGGGTCAAGAGATTGACTTTGCGGTGAAAGACGACGGCACCCTATGTTTCCGCGGGCGGGTCTGTGTGCCGGATTCACCAGAGTTGAAGAATGAAATCTTAGCGGAGGCACATCGAGTCCCTTATGCGGCACACCCGGGGGGCACGAAGATGTACAGGGATCTCAAACAGACGTTCTGGTGGCCTAAGTTAAAAGAAGACGTGACGCGATACGTAGCCCACTGCCTAGTATGTCAACAGATAAAGGCCGAACACCAGCGACCAGCAGGGAAGCTACAGCCCTTACCGGTACCAGAGTGGAAATGGGACCAGATCACCATGGATTTTGTCACTGGATTCCCACGTTCACAACAGGGCCACGACGCGATCTGGGTTGTAGTTGACCGGTTAACCAAGTCAGCACACTTCCTACCAATTCACACCACTTGGACCCGCGAACGGCTAGCTCAAGTCTACATCAGCGAGATCGTGAGACTACATGGGGTACCGGCATCGATCACCTCGGACAGAGACACGCGCTTTGTCTCGAAGTTTTGGCAAAGTCTCCAGCAGGCCATGGGGACCAGATTACATTTCAGCACCGCCTTCCACCCTCAGACGGACGGACAGTCAGAGCGCACGATACAAACCCTAGAAGACCTGCTTCGCGCCTGTGTGCTTGATTGGGGAATCGGTTGGTCACGCTACCTACCTCTCGTGGAATTTGCCTACAACAACAGCTACCAGGCCAGCATTCAGATGGCGCCCTACGAAGCACTGTATGGAAGGCGCTGCCGATCCCCGATCTGCTGGGACGACTTGGGAGAGCGGAAACTTTTGGGACCCGACTTAGTGGAAGAAACTGAAGAGAAAGTGCGCCTTATCAGACAGCGCTTGCTGACCGCCCAGAGTCGACAGAAGAGTTACGCAGACCAGAGGCGCCGGGACTTGGAGTTTCAAGTGGGGGAACATGTGTTTTTGCGGGTCTCGCCATCCAGAGGAATCAGGCGTTTCGGGCTAAGGGGCAAGCTGAGCCCACGGTTTGTGGGGCCATTTGAGATTCTAGAGCGTATCGGCCCAGTAGCTTACCGCCTCGCCCTACCACCAAACCTCGACCGAGTCCACGATGTGTTCCACGTATCAATGCTTCGGAAATATCTCCCCGACCCATCACATGTCCTGGACACCTCTGCACTCGAACTTAAGGAGGACCTGAGCTTCGAAGAAACCCCAGTGAAGATCCTGGCAAGGGAAACAAAATCACTACGAAATCGGGCTATCCCCTACGTGAAAGTACATTGGAGCAACCATGAAGAGCGAGAAGCCACTTGGGAACTGGAATCCAAGATGAGGGAGTGCTACCCCGACCTTTTCACTCCTATCCGGGTTTGAGTTTCGAGGACGAAACTCGTTGTTAGAGGTGAGTGGTGTAATAGCCGCGGGTTTTTGAACCGCTTTTAGGCAAAGGGGTCCGGGGGTTTGATCTTCTTTTGTCATTCTGGGCAGGCCGTCGGGGGCTCGCGGGCATTTTTTTTTGAGAATAAAGCTCGCGAAGCGGAGGCCGGCGGCGCGATCGGATCGGATTTCCGACCCCGGAAGCTCCCGGAATAAATTTTCGAAGTTGCTGCGGTTCGGGTGTCCGGCACGTCCCTTTTGAGGTAAACCAGACCCGGATTTAACGATATTTTTTGATTCAAGCTAGTTAATTCTTTCGCACCGGCTCAGTCTAATTTTCTGTAAATTTTCGGGATCCGACATAAATTAATTTAATTTATTTCGTTCTATCTATCCGGGTTAAATTGGGGCTAGGTTAGCATTTGGAGTTGGACGCGGGTTGGGCTCGATCGTACCAAAACAGCTAATTAATTGGGGGTTTGAGAGGTGAGGGTTGGGAACCCCTTCTCAGTCTGCTACCCCTTTGGCACGCACGACCCGAGCGAAGACGGTCGAGGAGAGGGGAGAACGCCGCATCCCCACCACCACCACACCGGACCTACGAGAACGGACGATCCCCTCTTCCCAAACCTTCGTCATCCTCATCAAGGTGAGACGGGAATTTAGTTTCTTTTTCCTCGTGTTGAGTTCTTGATCATCTTGACCGGAAGGGGTGAGGCACAGGCGGCGGATTTCCCGGAATCCGCCGCACGTGCGAAGAAACCCCCCCCCATCCGGCGCCCTCATGCGACCCGCATGGGCCAGGCGGCGCCCAGCCCCCCCCCCCCCCCCGCGTGCGGGATGACCCGCACGGGGCCGGGCGCACGCCCAGCCGCGTGCGGGATGACCCGCACGGGGCCGGGCGGCGCCCAGCCCCCGCGTGCGGGATGGCCCGCACGGGGCCGGGCGCACGCCCAGCCGCGTGCGGGGTGACCCGCACGGGGCTGGGCGACGCCCAGACCCGCGTGCGGGGTGACCCGCACGGGGCCGGGCGGCACGCCCAGCCCGCGTGCGGGGTAGGCCGCAGGGCTGGGCGGCGCCCAGCCCCGCGTGCGGGGTGACCCGCACGGGGCCGGACGCGCGCTCAACCCCACGTGTGGGGTTGCCCGTACGGAGCTGAGCACGCGCACGGCCCGCGTGCGGACGGGGAGCCGCGAACCCGACGAGCGGTTCGCCCGCCTCTCGTCTTCATCCGCGTCTGAGCGTCGCTTTTCTCCTCGCGGCAGGTGTGCGAAGGAGCCGAGCGGGAGTACCAGGACGCGAGGGAGCGGAGCGTTGACGCCTACTAGCGACAGGTGGGTTGAGTGTGATATTTGGCATCGAACCACATTGATTGTTTTAATTTAAATATTATATGTTACCGTTCACTTCAGTAATCATTATTCTAGATGCTACGGATTATTGCTACACATCGATAGTTACGTGGTCTCGTGTTTTGATGCTTCAGCTACCGTCTTTCCTTCGACTATGCTAATAGTAGGGCAACATGAGTTTACACGCCTCTACCTTATTCTGATTCATGCATCATGGTTACTGCTTTACTATTTCATATACATTGCGATTACTGCATTACTATTGCTCATATATTGTGGTTACTGTGCTCGAGGCTGCAACACGTGCACCCGCGGTTTGGCCACCGTGAGGGGTGCACTTTTCCGGAAAAGAGGTCGTAGGACCCGTGTATACCCACGAGGTGACGTAGTGGGGCCCCTTATTAGCTGTGGGGTTGAGGCGCCGAGGTGCGAGCGGAGCGACCCGCCGGTTTAGTTGTCCGGCGCGGTCGCGGTGCTGCAGGTACGATATGGGCCGTCGGTAGTGGACCGACGCGGCAGAGTATTACAGGATGCAGATATACAGGTTACCATTTTCCCCCCCCCCCCAAAAGGGTGGTTGCTCCGGTTGTCGCCACGGTTTGTTTTTATTATTCCCCCTGCACGGCATTTATTAGTCACTGACTTCCCACTTCGTGACAGGGCCCAGGCGAGGGGAGAGGTAGGTGGCGGTGAGGACGGGGCGGACACAGCGGGACCGTTGGAGACCCTGAACTTTATACTTTCCTTTTCTTTTTAGCTTTTCATTTATATTGTGGGCATGTGTGAGGTTCCCGATACCCTTGTGGGGTCGACGTAGATGTCGGTATTTGATTATCTGTTTATGCACTACCTTTCCCTTTATTTCCTACTGGCCATTTGAAAAGCGAAACAAAAACAAAGAAAAGATTGCGAAAACCGTTTTCAAAGTCTAAGTGTCGTGTGGGCACTGATTTCAAAACCTTGTGGATTTATGGATTGCGAAATGAGCTTTCAAAACTTGGGTGTCGTGTGGGCACCGTTTTCAAAACCCTGGGGTTTATGCTGATTTCGAAACTCGTTTTCAAAACTTAAGTGCCGGGTGGGCACTCTTTAAAAACCGTGGATTTATCCTTTCAAGTTGAAGTGGCCATGCGCTTAAATATTTAGAATACTGGTTGTATGTAATTGAATGTTGTGATTGAATGGTTATGTTTGCTTGGGAGATGTATTCAACCACACGCCGTGCACGTACAGGGGAGACTCTGTCCGTTTGCAGAGAGATCCTGTATGTGCGGCGGGTCTGGGCACGCACCGGGGAAGAAAGAGACCTTTCAAAAAAAAAAAAAAAAAAAAAAAAAAAATGCCGTTTCCGCTAAAACAAACCCCCGGGGCGTGACATCCTAGTTTATTCCCGGAGCGATGTGGAGCACTTGAGGATTGTGCTGCAACTTCTGAGAGAGAGGAAGTTGTATGCCAAGCTATCTAAGTGTGATTTCTGGCTTCGGGAGGTTGTATTTTTGGGCCACGTGATTTCAGCCGCTGGAGTGGCAGTAGACCCGGCGAAGATCGAGGCAGTCCAGGATTGGCCCCGACTGACGACGGTATCAGAGGTCCGCAGTTTTATGGGCTTAGCTGGATATTACCGTCGGTTTGTGGAAGGTTTTGCGAAACTTTCCACACCCCTCACTCGTTTGACGCGAAAAGGAATTAAGTTTATCTGGAGTGAGGATTGCCAGAGGAGCTTTGAGGAATTAAAGAACAGATTGATGTCGGCTCCTATCCTTTCCCTCCCTGTTATGGGGAAAGGATATGTGATTTACAGTGATGCATCGCACAGTGGACTTGGTTGCGTGCTGATGCAGGAGGGAAGGGTAATCGCTTATGCCTCTCGGCAATTGAAGGATTATGAAAAGAATTATCCTACCCATGACTTGGAGCTAGCTGCAGTGATTTTCGCACTAAAGTTATGGCGCCACTACCTATATGGGGAGCACTGTGAGATTTACACCGACCACAAGAGCTTGAAATACCTGTTCACACAGAAGGAGCTCAACTTGAGGCAGCGCAGATGGTTGGAATTGTTGAAGGACTATGATGTAGACATATTATACCATCCTGGCAAGGCCAACGTGGTTGCTGATGCCCTGAGCAGGAGGGCAGTACAGAGTTTATCTTTGATGATCACCGATCAGGCGCCATTACTTGAGCAGATGAGGCAGTTAGAGCTCGAGGTTGTGTCCCCTGGGGCCTCCGCTAGACTTATGTCTCTAGTCGTGCAGCCCACTCTGTTGGACAGGATTCGAGAGAGACAGAGTTAGGACCACCACCTGATGAGGATTCGAGAGCAGATGCAGACTGGTTTGATAGGGGACTTTTTAGTTGATGCTTCGGGAGTACTGCGGTACAGGGACCTAGCTTGTGCGCCTATGGATGCAGAGATCGGAGAGCAGATCTTGAGGGAGGCCCACTATACACCTTATACCATCCATCCTGGTGGGACTAAGATGTATAGGGACCTTAAAGCACAGTTTTGGTGGAATGGGATGAATAGAGACATTGGGAGATTTGTAGCACACTGTCTAACTTGTCAGCAAGTAAAGGCTGAACATCGTGTACCTGCTGGCAAGTTGCAGAGTCTCCCAATCCCTGAATGGAAATGGGAACATGTTACGATGGATTTTGTCACAGGTTTGCCGAGAGCACAGACGGGGGCAGATGGTATCTGGGTAGTTGTGGACAGACTTACCAAGTCCGCTCACTTTTTACCGGTTCAGATGACTTGGCCGATGGAGCGTCTAGCACAGGTGTACTTGGCTGAGGTAGTTAGATTGCACGGGGTACCCGTTTCCATCGTATCAGATAGAGACCCGAGGTTTGTCTCGCATTTCTGGAGGAGTTTACAGACAGCCTTGGGGACGCAGCTCCGATTTAGTACAGCATTCCACCCACAGACCGATGGGCAGTCAGAGCGCACTATTCAGACCCTCGAGGATATGTTGAGAGCATGCGTTCTGGACTTTGGAGGAGGATGGTACCGACACTTGGGATTAGTTGAGTTTGCGTACAATAACAGCTATCAAGCGAGCATCCAGATGGCTCCGTTTGAAGCGTTGCATGGGCGCAAGTGTCGGTCACCCCTATATTGGAGTGACGTGGGTGAGAAGAAGACTTTGGGTCCTGATCTATTATTAGAGGCAGAGGAAAAGGTCAGATTGGTACGACGACATCTCGAGACCGCCCAGAGTCGACAGAGGAGTTATGCTGATACTCGACGGCGAGACTTAGAGTTTCAGGTGGGTGACCATGTTTTTCTGAAAGTCTCGCCTTCGAAGGGGATTCGGAGATTTGGTATTCGTGGGAAACTGAGCCCTCGTTATATTGGACCTTTCGAGGTGTTGGAGCGCTTAGGGCCAGTTGCCTACAGGCTTGCACTTCCTCCCAGGCTTTCAGGTGTTCACGATGTTTTTCATGTATCGACTCTGAGGAGGTATGTTCATGACCCGTCCCACATCATCGATTTCACCCCATTGGAGGTTGCTGAGAACCTGAGCTATGTTGAGCGGCCGTTGAGGATCTTGGACCGTGAGGTTAGGGAGTTGCGCAGTCGGGCCATCCCTTATGTGAAGATCCTCTGGAACAGTCACGATGAGCGCGAGGCTACCTGGGAGCTGGAGTCAGCAATGATGGATACTTACCCCCACTTGTTCGAGGCCCCTATTTGAGGTATGACTTTTGTTTCGAGGACGAAACTTTTTCTTGTGGGAGAGGATGTAGTGTTCTGGTTTTTCCCATGCAACTTTCCGATGAATCCATTGTGTAGAACACCTAGTGTTGGTGTGTCGGGCCCATGGTGCATCAAAGGGATGCCACAGTTGGACCTAGTGTGACATTGATAGCTGATTTGGCCTTCGGCTGCATTTGCCAAATTTTAGAAAAGGTTTTTGGCCAATCTGAGGTCGGATTTGGATTCAGTGCGGAAAAACGCTTGAAAACGGCTATTTGCTTGTTAAATTCGGAGTCCGGATGACTAAAAACGGGCTTCCGGAAGTTCGCGGGGATTTTCGGTGCATGGGGAGGGACCGTGGACCGGCCTGGGCCACGTGGCGGCCTATTATTGGCCGGCTCACGCAGCTCGGTCCACGGGGAGGCGCGGCGGTGCATGGACCGCGGGCGGGGGGACGCGTGGCGTGCCCGGAATGGCCGGCACACACGGCACGGCTCAGCGTCCTTGCGCGGCTGCGGTGGACCGGGCGCATGACACGTGTCGGCCGAGAATTGGCTGGCTCACGAGGGCGCCGTCCACGGTGTGCGCAGAGGGGCGCCTCGGGACGGCGCGCGCACAGGGGCGCCAGGCGGGCGGTCGGCCGCACTCGAGTGCGGACACGTGTCGGCACGCGACAGGCGGGCCGTACCTACCCCCGCTGACCGCGGGGGGACACGTGGCGCGCGGCGGGACCCTTGCACCGCTGTCCCCTGTTGTGGGGTGACGTGGCATCACGTGAGGGATTCGGGGGCGTCGGACAGGAGGTATATGTAGTGATCCGGCCTTTCGGGGTATTTTTGACTTACATGTAGTCGTTTAAGCCTTTAAGTAAAATAAAATTATTCAATTCTTAAAAGTTGGCCATTGTGAGGTGCTAGTATTTTTCCGCGATAGAGCGCGAAAAAAGAAAGCCGACGGTGCGATCGGACCTGAAATCCGATATCGGGATCTCCCGGAACGGAATTCAAAGTGATACGGTGATTAGTCGTGCATCGGAATCCGTGCAAAATATCTTGCACCCGTTAGAGATAAGGTGGTTTATCTCGTAGGAGATAATTAATTAGTTAATTAATTATCCGATGACGGAAAATAGATTCCTCTTACGTACGAATTAAAGAGGAAATTAATTAAAGATTTACTACGACTATATAAAGGATCCCGATTATCGGAAAGAAAAGAAAAGGAAAATAAAAACCCTAATCGGTGAGAAGAGAAAAAGAAAAGAAAAGACGGAACCCTAGCCGGAAGAAAGGGAAAGGAGAAAGAGAAGGGGCCCGATCTTCCCGGACACCGAACCGAAGGCAAGAACGCGACCGGACAACCTTCCCGTCGATCTTCGGTTAGTAAAATAATTGTTTTAAATTATTTGGGATTTTTTCCGTCGTCTCTTTTGCTTGAGTTCTTGTTTTCTCCGTCGTATCCGTCACCGTCGCCGACATCGTCTTCATGCTAGGGCACGGAACGGACGGCGGAGGCGCGCGGTGCCGCTAGGGCATCGCGCGGAGGAGGGTCACGGACGACACCCATGCGGACCCGCAACAGCGCGGGCACCGCATGGGCGCCGCGCGGCCGCCGCGCGGACCCGCAACCGTGCGGGCGGCACCCGCACGGGCCCGCTACCATGCGGGCACCGCGCGGGCGCCGCGCAGCTGCCGCGCGGTTGCCGCACGGACCCGCAACCGTGCGGGCGCCGTGCAGCTGCCGCGCGGGCAGCACCCGCGCGGGCCCGCAACCATGCGGGCACCGCGCGGGCGCCGCGCGGTTGCCTCGCGGACCCGCAACCATGCGGGCGCCGCGCGGCTGCCGCGCGGGCGGCACCCGCGCGGACCCGCAACCGCGCGGGCGCCGTGCGGGGCCGCACCCGCGCGGGCACCGTGCGGCCGTCGCACGGGCAACGCCCGCGCGAGGCACCGCGCCGCGTGGGCGTCGCCCGCGGAGACACGCCGCGCGGTTCCGAACCACGCGGGGCTCCGGCGGACGACGACGGCGGCGCGGGAATTCCGTATCGTCAACCCGGACGGTGTTGGACTTTTCCGTCGAAAAGAGTAAATTGGGTCTTGTGTTTTCGGATGTTAGTACACGCTTTTGACTAAAGTTATCCGTGCGGACTTTCTTTAGGTCCAGACGCGCAGCGGGGGTGCACGATGGATTCGGGTGTTCCGATCTCTCTTCAAATAGGTGGGTACGGTTGCTGTAAATACAACCAGTGCAGTAAGTGCATCTATCGTCATTAAAATGCTCTTAATTTATCTAACAAAGTAGATGGACAGTTTAACCTTTCGCATAATTGTGTTTTTATCTAACACAAGCACACCAGCACCGTGAAGGGGTTAAATGCATCAAAGAGGTGTGTGCGCACGATGGAGACTTTAGTCTCTCCGACAAATAATCGGGGGTTGGTGCCCAATTTAATTGATAAATCTGGGGTTGGGGCCCAGCTTAATATGTGCAGGGTTTTAGCGAAGTGGTTCCGGTGTATTCGGTTTGCTTCTTATTCCTTATTGATAATAGACATCTACTTTGTTTGTCACTGACATTACCCACTCCGTGACAGGTGTTACGAGGTGCCTTAGCCGGGAGGGCGGTGAGACTGCGTCGCGAGGGCCGTAGTCAGAACACTTGGTTTTTATTATCTCATTTCTCTTACGCTTAATTTAGTTAATTTGCTTGTGGGTCGTAATATTCGTGGACATGTATTACTTAGCGCTGTGGATGAGGTGTACTTTTACATTTCGGTTCTTTTGGTGATGTTTTCTTATGCGGCACGTTTTCATGATAAACCAAATGACTTCGAAAAGGTTTTCTCAAAACGAAGTGCCGTGTGGGCACGGGTTTTGCAACCGCTGGCTTTATCCTTTCTAAACACTGATGCCGCTTTAATATTCCGCTTGATGATGTATGTCTATTGTATGGTTGATGGTTGGTGTTTGATGTATGTTGTTGTAAATGAGACGCCGTGCATATACAAAGGAGACTCTCTCCGTGGGCAGGGAGAATTTGTGTATGTGGCGGTCTGGCACGCACCGGGGATGAGGTTTAAATTACCTTGTTAAGAAGAAAAAAAAAAAGATACACGCGATTTTCCGCTTTGATAGACTAAAAAACCCCCGGGGGCGTGACAGTCCGGCAGAGGACCCTTTCCAGCAGGGCACGGCACTCAAACGCCCGAGGACAGAGGGAAACTTTGGAAAGGCAATGAGAGGAGGATCCAAACCGCAGAGGAAGCCGTGTCCCATATGCAGTGGGGCGCATCAGGTGACTGATTGTCCATGGAGACACGACCACTGCTACCGGTGTGGCAAACCAGGACACGCACGCTACGAGTGCCCACGGAAACCGGGCACCACCAGGCCTCCGGCACCGCGACCGGAGGGGACAGGGAAGACTACTGCACCCTTTCCGCAAGGGGGCCCCGCCCCGGAGGGCCAAGGAGGAGGACGTCCGGAGAAAGCGCGGAAGGACGAACCGACACCAGCAAGGGACGCGAAACCACCTCAGGGACCGTGCGTAATCTGCGAGGGTGCTCACCCGGTGGCAGAATGTACGTGGAGGTACCATTACTGCAATCAGTGCGGCTTACCGGACCACTCCCGTGCCTTCTGCCCTCAGAGGCCCACTTCCGCCGCCGCCGCGCCACCACAGCAGGAAGGACCAGAGAGTGCTGCGGCCCCCGTTAAGCCAAAGGATTCGCCTGACGACCAGCAATCCGCAGACTCCTCAGACGTCAAGTCCCTTCCCCAGCACGCCGTACGACGCTGGCCCAAGGGCTGTGGACGGGCTCCCCGGGATACTGCAGTGGAGGACGCGACGTCCCAGACCTAGTAACTGCAGGTAAATTTTTGGTTTCACTTTTCCCTCTTAGATTAGGAGCACCGGTCACACCTTAACCTGCTACCCCTGTTAGACTCTCTCTCTCTCTCCCTCTCTCTACAATCCTTAAGTATTAGGCGAAGCCTCCCCCGGCCGATGTGCGCGGGCGAGCTTCGAAGCATAGGAGAACCTTGTGTACTCGGGGCCCGTTAAGGGCCATGCAAGGAATAAATAGGCTCCACCCTATGCCTTGCAGCCGAGAACCCAATGGGCCGATAGGTAGTTCAGGGCCGCTCCCCAAATAAGGATCAGCGGTCCCGTGGTAAGGGAATTTCCGGACGTGTTTCCGGCAGAGCTCCCCGGAGCGCCGCCGGAACGAGAGGTCGACTTTCCCATTGAACTACTTCCCGGCACCAAACCCATCACCAAGGCACCGTACAGGATGGCCTTCGCGGAGTTAAAGGAACTCAAGGCACAGTTGGAGGACCTTTTGGATAAGGGCTTCATCAGACCTAGCGCGTCACCCTGGGGCGCGCCCGTCCTGTTTGTGAGGAAGAAGGACGGAAGTGTCCGGTTGTGCATCGGCTACCGGGAGATAAATAAGGTCACCGTTAAGAACAAGTACCCCCTGCCAAGGATCGACGACCTCTTCGACCAACTACAGGGGGCGACGGTGTTTTCAAAGATTGACCTGCAGTCGCGCTATCATCAGGTCCAGGTCAAAGGGGAGGACATCCCCAAAACGGCTTTTCGGACTTGCTACGGTCATTACGAATTTACAGTAATGCCGTTCGGGCTCACGAATGCCCCGGCGGTGTTCATGGACATGATGAACAGGGTATTCAAACCCTTCCTGGATTTATTCGTGGTGGTCTTCATCGACGATATCCTCATCTACTCCCGTACAGACGAGGAACATGAAGAACATATGCGCACAGTCCTCCAGACCCTACGGGAACAGAAACTCTACGCCAAACTCAAAAAGTGTGAGTTTTGGCTCCGAGAGGTTGGCTTCTTAGGGCACGTAATCTCAGCGGCTGGAGTCGCAGTTGATCCGAAGAAGATAGATTCGGTGACAGACTGGTCCCAACCGACGACGGTGACGGAGATTCGAAGCTTTCTGGGATTAGCCGGGTACTACCGGCGCTTCGTGGAGGGTTTCTCCAAGATAGCCACCCCCTTAAACAGTTTGACTAAAAAGGGAGAAAAGTTCATCTGGACGAACAAATGTCAGAGGAGCTTCGAGGAGCTCAAGGATAGATTGACGCGAGCCCCGATTCTCGCCCTGCCAGAACCATGGGAGGATTATGAAGTGTACTGCGATGCGTCGCGAAACGGACTGGGTGGAGTGCTCATGCAACGGGGAAAGGTTATAGCCTATGCGTCAAGGCAGCTCAAGGAATACGAGCGAAACTACCCCGTGCACGATTTGGAACTCGCAGCGGTTGTGTTCGTCCTCAAGCTTTGGAGACACTACCTGTATGGGGCACACTGCAATGTGTACTCAGATCATAAAAGTCTTAAGTACCTTTTCACCCAAAAGGAGTTAAATTTGCGACAAAGACGGTGGCTCGAGCTACTAAAGGATTACGATTTAACGATCCACTACCACCCGGGAAAGGCAAATGTGGTGGCCGACGCCCTGAGCCGTAAGGGGCAGGCCGAGAAGGCAGGGGTAAGTGCCATCACCCAGCAAGATAGTCTGATTGCGGAATTTTCGCGATTAAGACTAGAAGTAGTACCAGCGGGTACAGTCGAACAACTTCTGACACTGGTGGTCAGACCTACCCTGCTTGACAGAATTCTCGAGGGGCAGTCGACTGATGACCAACTCCAGCTGGTGCGAAGTAGAGTAACTGCCGACCAAGAGGGTTATTTCACAGTAAACTCCGACGGCATGATACGATTTCGGGGACGAATCTGCGTACCGGATCTACCGGAACTCAAAGAGGAAATCCTGCGGGAGGCGCATACTGCTCCATATACAGCGCATCCCGGGGGAACGAAGATGTACAAGGACGTCAAACAGACCTTCTGGTGGCCCAAAATGAAGGGAGACGTGACTCGGTTTGTGGCACACTGCCTGGTGTGCCAACCAGTGAAGGCCGAGCACCAGCGTCCAGCAGGAAAATTGCAACCCTTACCGGTGCCCGAGTGGAAATGGGACATGATTACCATGGATTTTGTGACCGGGTTCCCGAGATCGTCACAGGGACACGATGCGATATGGGTAATTGTGGACCGTCTGACGAAATCGGCCCACTTTCTGCCCATACACACGACGTGGACGCGGGAACTACTGGCGCAAACCTACATCAACGAGATAGTAAGGTTGCATGGGGTGCCGACATCCATCAGGTCGGACAGGGACACGCGATTTGTGTCAAACTTTTGGCAGAGTTTGCAGCGAGCAATGGGAACCAAGTTGCACTTCAGTACGGCTTTTCACCCGCAGACCGACGGACAATCAGAGCGGGTGATACAAATTGTGGAGGACATGCTTCGGGCATGTGTTTTAGACCTGGGCGAAGGATGGGCACGGTGCTTGCCCCTAGTGGAATTTGCCTACAATAACAGTTACCAGGCCAGTATTCAGATGGCGCCATACGAGGCCCTGTACGGGCGCCGCTGTCGGTCTCCAATATGCTGGGACGACTTGGGTGAGCGTAAGTTTCTGGGCCCAGATTTGGTGGAGGAGACCGAAGCAAAGGTGCGATTGATTAGGCAAAGGCTACTGACCGCCCAGAGCAGACAGAAAAGCTACGCGGACAACAGACGCCGAGACTTAGAGTTCATGGTGGGTGAGCACGCGTTACTCCGAGTTTCGCCCTCCAAGGGGAAACGACGCTTTGGCATAAAAGGAAAGTTAAGCCCGAGGTACGTAGGACCGTTCGAGATCCTAGAACGCGTAGGACCGGTGGCGTACCGATTAGCCCTGCCGCCAAATCTCGAACGAGTCCATAACGTATTCCATGTCTCCATGCTCCGGAAGTACCTGGCTGATCCCTCTCATGCCTTGGATGCCTCCACCATCGAGTTACGAGAGGATTTAAGCGTCGAGGAGATGCCGGTGCGGATTCTGGCGAGAGAGGACAAGAAGTTGCGCAAACGAACAATCCCCTATGTAAAGGTCCAGTGGAGCAACCATGAAGAGCGCGAGGCGACTTGGGAACTGGAATCGAAGATGAGGGAATGTTTTCCCGAATTGATTAGTGGGGTTTGTATTTAAGTTTCGGGACGAAACTTTTTATAAAGTGTGAGTGGTGTAGTGATCCGGCCTTTCGGGGTATTTTTGACTTACATGTAGTCGTTTAAGCCTTTAAGTAAAATAAAATTATTCAATTCTTAAAAGTCGGCCGTTGTGAGGTGCTAGTATTTTTCCGCGATAGAGCGCGGAAAAAGAAAGCCGACGGTGCGATCGGACCTGAAATCCGATATCAGGATCTCCCGGAACGGAATTCAAAGTGATACGGTGATTAGTCGTGCATCGGAATCCGTGCAAAATATCTTGCACCCGTTAGAGATAAGGGGGTTTATCTCGTAGGGGATAATTAATTAGTAAATTAATTATCCGATGACGGAAAATAGATTCCTCTTATGTACGAATTAAAGAGGAAATTAATTAAAGATTTAATACGACTATATAAGGGATCCCGATTATCGGAAAGAAAAGAAAAGGAAAATAAAAACCCTAATCGGTGAGAAGAGAAAAAGAAAAGAAAAGACGGAACCCTAGTCGGAAGAAAGGGAAAGGAGAAAGAGAAGGGGCCCGATCTTCCCGGACACCGAACCGAAGGCAAGAATGCGACCGGACAACCTTCTCGTCGATCTTCGGTTAGTAAAATAATTGTTTTAAATTATTTGGGATTTTTTCCGTCGTCTCTTTTGCTTGAGTTCTTGTTTTCTCCGTCGTATCCGTCACCGTCGCCGACATCGTCTTCATGCTAGGGCACGGAACGGACGGCGGAGGCGCGCGGTGCCGCTAGGGCATCGCGCGGAGGAGGGTCACGGACGGCACCCATGCGGACCCGCAACCGCGCGGGCACCGCATGGGCGCCGCGCGGCCGCCGCGCGCACCCGCAACCGTGCGGGCACCGCGCGGGCGCCGCACGGCTGCCGCGCGGACCCGCAACCGTGCGGGCGGCACCCGCGCGGGCTCGCAACCATGCGGGCACCGCGCGGGCGCCATGCGGCTGCCGCGCGGACCCGCAACCGTGCGGGCGCCGTGCGGCTGCCGCGCGGGCGGCACCCGCGCGGGCCCGCAACCATGCGGGCACCGCGCGGGCGCCACGCGGTTGCCGCGCGAACCCGCAACCATGCGGGCGCCGCGAGGCTGCCGCGCGGGCGGCAGCCGCGCGGACACGCAACCGCGCGGGCGCCGTGCCGGGCCGCACCCGCGCGGGCACCGTGTGGCCGTCGCACGGGCAACGCCCGCGCGAGTCACCGCGCCGCTTGGGCGTCGCCCGCGGAGACACGCCGCGCGGTTCCGAACCGCGCGGGGCTCCGGCGGACGACGACGGCGGCGCGGGAATTCCGTATCGTCAACCCGGACGGTGTTGGACTCTTCCGTCGAAAAGAGTAAATTGGGTCTTGTGTTTTCGGATGTTAGTACACGCTTTTGACTTATCCGTGCAGACTTTCTTTAGGTCCAGACGCGCAGCGGGGGTGCGCGAAGGATTCGGGTGTTCCGATCTCTCTTCAAATAGGTGGGTACGGTTGCTGTAAATACAACCAGTGCAGTAAGTGCATCTGTCGTCATTAAAATGCTCTTAATTTATCTAACAAAGTAGATGGACAGTTTAACCTTTCGCATAATTGTATTTTTATCTAACAATTGAAGCGGCTACGGTCGCGGTGCTCATGACACGCCGATCTCGGCAAATCAGTTTTCGGATGCTGCACGTACACAGGCGGATTGGCCTCCGCATGGGTGTACTTTTCCGGAAGAGTGGTCTCTTATGACCCGTGTTCCTCACAAAGGGGTGGGAGCCGTGAAGACCCCTTCGCGGCCGCTGGGAATAGCACACCAGCACCGTGAAGGGGTTAAATGCATCAAAGAGGTGTTTGCGCACGAGGGGAGACTTTAGTCTCTCCGACAAATAATCTGGGGTTGGTGCCCAATTTAATTGATAAATCTGGGGTTGGGGCCCAGCTTAATATGTGAAGGGTTTTAGCGAAATGGTTCCGGTGTATTCGGTTTGCTTCTTATTCCTTATTGATAATAGACATCTACTTTGTTTGTCACTGACATTACCCACTCTGTGACAGGTGTTACGAGGTGCGTTAGCCGGGAGGGCGGTGAGACTGCGTCGCGAGGGCCGTAGTCAGAACACTTGGTTTTTATTATCTCATTTCTCTTACGCTTAATTTAGTTAATTTGCTTGTGGGTCGTAATATTCGTGGACATGTATTACTTAGCGCTGTGGATGAGGTGTACTTTTACATTTCGGTTCTTTTGGTGATGTTTTCTTATGCGGCACGTTTTCATGATAAACCAAATGACTTCGAAAAGGTTTTCTCAAAACGAAGTGCCGTGTGGGCACGGGTTTTGCACCCGCTGGCTTTATCCTTTCTAAACACTGATGCCGCTTTAATATTCCGCTTGATGATGTATGTCTATTGTATGGTTGATGGTTGGTGTTTGATGTATGTTGTTGTAAATGAGACGCCGTGCATATACAAAGGAGACTCTGTCCGTGGGCAGGGAGAATTTGTGTATGTGGCGGTCTGGCACGCACCGTGGATGAGGTTTAAATTACCTTGTTAAGAAGAAAAAAAAAAAAAGATACACGCGATTTTCCGCTTTGATAGACTCAAAAACCCCCGGGGGCGTGACAGTATATGACCGGGTTTCCGGGCGCAATGCGCCCGAAACTTGCGCCCGAAAACCCGGCCCAACAGCACTTATGGGCTGGGCTATAAATAGGGTCCTTAGTGTTTTTTTCAGCTCTTCTGGATCTTTTTCCACAGAGAGTTCTTCACAGCAAATTTCCCCCACACAGTGCACTATCCTTTGGAGGAATTTGGAGATTTTTTGGTGGCACGTTTCCTGAGGTTCACGATTTTACGGCGCGGCGCGACGCTTGTTCTCCGGCGACCCGCTTCGCCCCTTCTCAGTATTTGGACTCCCCCGACTCACCCCGACTTCCAATTTCACCGATTTTCGCGCCGTTGGACTCACGACAGGTAGGACTTCAACTCTGGTGTTTTGAGGTTCCTCGTTTTCCATGCTGACCTTGGAGTTTTCTGAGCACCCATTTGACCCATTTTTCTTCGCGGATTTTTGGACAGCACCGCGGTGTTCTAGCCGTATCTTTTCGCTTGGACGTCGGATCGAGGCGATTCAAAAGGCAATTTTCATCTACATTTCGCAAGGAGTCTCCTTGATTTTCTCAGATTTTTCTGGATTTCTCTCGAAGGTGAAAATCTCCTTTCACTGTGGTTTTTTGACACAGATTTTCTGGACAGTTTGGTTTGAGGTGTTCCACTTGCAGAAATATTAACTCAGCGTAGAAAAATCGGATTTGAACGTGCAGGTACTCGTTTCGACGGGCTGGTCGCGAGGATCGCGATAGTATTTTTCTTGGAATTTTCTGGGCATTTTCGCAGGTGAAAATTGTGGAACTTTGGACTGTGGTATTAGTGGACAGATTTTTGTAAACTGTGAATGTTTTATTTATGTATGTTCCTTTGGGGTATTTTGTACAGAGTTGTGGTGACTATTTTGGACTGAGCGTGGGATACGCTTTTGGGTCAGGGGTTAGCGCTCGAGGTGGGTGATGTTGTAAACCTCCTACTTATGATTTGTCACTAGGCCTATTGGAATGCTCTTGATCATGTTGTTAGTAGAACTGTGAAATGGACCTAGCATGCTTGTATGAGATCATGGTTTCTTTGTTAATATTTGCATTGTCAAGAAAACTACAAGTTAGTAGGTTGTGTTTCCATGCTTTAGATATGTAGTATAATTACTTGGAAATCATGCTAAATCCATAACATGTTGAATGTTTAATGAAAGGTTGGGACATGCGGTTAGAGTACTTAAAAGGGTTTCATCAAGAAAAAGACTTTTGCATGCTTGAATGGTCACCTAGATAGGCCACCTTTTTCTGCTACACTATCATGCTGGAATTGACTCAGGAGAAACCATGTTTCATTCTTTCTCCAGTCACTTAGACATAGGGGATAGTATGCTCTGATTAGAGCAGGGACTGGGATAGTGTAGTCAGCTTTGGGATTTGGGGACAGGCAGGTTTGAGGACAGGGTACTCGCGGCAACCGCGGATTTTGGGCGGTTGACCGGACTGTTATTAGTGCATCAGATTTGGGGATAGGGGATCGAGACTTCTTTAGTGGATGGGTTGTTCCCACTTAAGTAGATTCTTGGTCCAGTCCTACTATATCGGGTTACTTGTGACCGTGCCGGTCAGGAGCCGGTCTGTTGCAGTACTTGAGACCGTGCCGGTCAGTAGCCGGTCTGTTGCAGTACTTATGACCGTGCCGGTCAGGAGCCGGTCTGTTGCCTCTGGGATGGGACCGTGTCGGTCAGGAACCGGTCTGCATCCCGCAGCTGAGATGTGAGTTAGTGGGCATAGTAGGCAGTACCGGTGTTCACCGGTGTCTAGATTGGGTTACCCAGGCAGGCATATGTATACTCTGATGTATGCATTTAGCTACTCTTTTAGCTTATTACTTTAGAGGCATCCAACTGATAGCTGTTATCAGTTGTTATACGTATAGCTCACCACCTTGTTTTATTTCTCCGCCTCTTGTAGTCCTAGTGGGCAGGTCTGTGATAGAGGTTTACCCACTAGGGGAGGCTACTATTTTTATAGTAGTTCTGACCCCCACTGTTTTCCCTTTTCTTGTCCCCTTTGTTTTGCAGAGTCATCTGCTGGAGTTGCGGGACCCTCTTCCCAGGATCGAGGTAAGAGGATTGCTGACTAGATAGCTGCTACCCCGAGCTCGAGTTTAGTAGTTTTGTTGTATCCCCTGTACACTCAGACGGTTGTATTTTCTTTTATTTTTGGGTCTGGCTGAGGCCAGCTGGTTGTATTTGTTTCGTGAGCTGGGAGAGACACATGTATATTTATGAGAGATTATTGTACTTTTATTTCCAGCATTTGTCTGAGATGTACTAGTTTCAGTTTAGCTCTGTTTATGCTCCAGTATTATTTCTTTTATATCTGAGCAGGTTACCAGCGCTTCGTGTACACGGGAAATACCATGTGCACGGCGGATCTGTGGACGAGCCCGGGTTCTGGTTTACACCCGGGGCGTGACAGGTCGGGACTGTCTTTTAGTGTGGGATGCATTTGCACTCGTGCTTGGGAGCAGAGTGGAGTCTGGTAGTTGTAGTGGATTGCTTATCCGTGCCGGGAGCCGTTTGGGTAAACGGTAGTCCCGGGAGGTCTTGTATCCCTGTTGTGCTGTCGTGGGAGGGAGCCGTTGAGCAGACGGTAGTCCCGGGCCGTCTAGTATCTTCCGGTCAGTGTTGTTGGGAACCGTTGTGGTTGACGGTGGTCCCAGGTCGTTGAGTGTTGTCCGACCAGTATTGTTAGCCTGAGTTGTGGGTCGTTCCTGGCTGTGGAGTACCTCCAGCCAGTGTGCTTTATGCTGCGAGCTGTTGGAGAGGCTAGTGTCTCGTGTTTCGTGTGAACTGATCAGCTGAGTCGTCGAGAGTGCTCCGACTGTTGTGCAAGATATTTGGGGATCTTGAGTCCTACCGTTCTGAGAGTGAGCGTGGATCTTGACTATAGCCTGCTTATGCCAATGTTTGATACTCTATGCCGCGCCGTTTTCCTCAGTTGGAGTCGCGTCCCTGAGATGCCGCTGTGGATACGATGGTTGGCCTGTTGAGGCAGTTTTCCGTAGTGGATGGAACGATGGGCCTGTTGAGGCAGTTTTGCGCGAGGGGTGAGTTAGTCGGACAGGACGCCCCACGTAAATCCCGTCCTCATGTGGATGTGTGGTAGTGGGCAGGTGCGTTCCTAGTCGACAGGCGCAGGCTTGACTGGACCCTATGAGGCAGTCAGTTCGATTGGGTCGATTGAGCACCTTGGGTGCGTGTGGTCACATTTACTTTTATCTGTTCCACTTTTTGAGCATCTAGATAGAGGCATGGTAGCTGTAGACTAAACCAATTTACAGAGCCTACATTAACCCAATGATGCCTACATCTTAGCCCCTACTTTAAATTGGACTGTACATCTGATGAATTTGTACTGTACATATGTGTTCCCTTTCGTATATATGACTGTACAACGTTAACTTTAGACTATCTTTAGATCTCTACTTGAATTTGAACTGTACATCTTATGAATAGTTGGATACTTACATATCACTACATCTATGCATCGGTATGTATCGGTTGTTCCTTTCTGGTTTTTGCAAGGAGTTTGATAAACTTTTAATGAAGCTAGTTTGTAACATGTTACTCTTAATGAGCCTCATATAGCTAATGGCTGGTGGTGGGCATCGTGGTGGGCGAGGGCGTGGCCGTGGCCGTGGAGGGAGACAAGCCTCCAAGAGGTCACGTTCAGATGATTCGCAGGGTAGTGATTCGGAACATTCTGAACATATGTCTGATTTTGAAATTGCGTCCACAAAGGATAAAGGAAAGGTACCTATGCCTTCAATGTCACATAATGGTGCGGCCTCTCCTCCACGACATAGCACTGGTGGCCCAAGCATTTCAGAAACGGCACAACGAGAACGCCGATCAAAACGATCGGCAGACATGGAACACATAGATCCTAAACGACAAGAAGAGTTTGCAAGCCGAACGTGCATTGGAGAGCGATATGTGAACTTCGACGAGCTTACTAGAGAAGTTCCTGATTTTGCCCAGCTTATGAAAAGGGCGCCTATCAAAACGGTCGGCCACATACACCATCGTATGGGTTTCCGTGTAGAGCTGATTCAAAAATTTTATATAAGAGGTCACATAATAGAACAGAATTTAGAAATCGGATATATAGTACTCAAAACAAATGTTTGTGGTGTCAGAGTTGTAGTGTCTCCAAACACAATTTGTCGCATCCTTGGATTAAATGTGGACACAAGTGCAGTGCATTATACAGGTGGAACCATTCATCATTCCACACATTGAAACTTAATTGTAAATGCGCTCTGCAAACAAGGAACAATAGCAAATAGACTATACGTTGACTCAAAGGACTTGAGACCTGAGTATCACATCCTATCCTTAATATTGTGCTACAATATTCTGCCTACTTTGGGTATAAAGAGGATTCGATGGGATAGACTTGTTCTATTATATTTACTTGGTCACCCAGAGCAAGCTGATGGAATGAACATCAATATTCCATCACTGATTTGGCAGAGGATGGCACAGTTGATTCAAGGTACATCGCATCGCGATCTATTACCTTACCCTCTTCTGATCATGCGAATTTTGAATGATCAAGGTGTAGATATAACGTGCGACAAATATGATTATAGCTTGGGTCCTATTGATTGAGTCACCTTAGCAAAATCAATAAGCACGTTGAAGACGTTTCAACAAGTGAAGGCCTACACCGAAGCAACTTCGAGGCGTGCGCCTCACGGTCGGGAACATCACAGCTCGTCCGGTCCCCAAGAGATTGTTACATTGGAGTCTTTGGATCGAGACTTGCAATCACCGAAGAAAAGAGTAAAAGAAGGATTCAAGAAGCTCGAGGAGAAGCTCGAGGTTGGTTTAAAGAAATTTTTTGATTACCTTGGGTGCCGAAGAGATGATACAATTCCAGGTACTGCCGGACCTAGTTCTTCACATCCTTCTGCTCCAGTCAGTGCAGTAGAGGGAACACGGCCTAGTGGACAAGGTGATGCACCCGACGATGATGCTAGCAACGAGGATGAGTGACTCCTATGTTTATTTTTATATTTTAACTTTGATTGCTTGACTATCGTGATCGATCATTGTACCAAATATGACTGTACTGTGTTAAGATGTATGTTGTAAAGAATTGAAGTTGTAATCCTAAGATGTATGTTATGCTAAGATGTATGCTGTGCTAAGATGTATGTTGTGCTAAGATGTATTGTGCTAAGATGTACTGTGCTAAGTTGTATGACTGTACTGTGCTAAGATGTATGTTGTAAAGAATTGGAGTTGTAATTTTAAGATGTATGTTGTGCTAAGATATCTGTATGTTGTGGTAAGATGTATGCTGTGCTAAGATGTATGTTGTGCTAAGATGTACTGTGCTAAGATGTATGTTGTAAAGAATTGGAGTTGTAATTCTAAGATGTATGTTTATGAAAGATGACTGTACTGCGCTAAGATGTACTATGCTAAGATGACTGTACTGCGTTTGCGAGGAAAGAAATGGTGTTGTAATTCTGAAAAGCTTATTTGTTACATTGTGTTCTGGAACTTCCTCACTGTGTTCGGGAACAGTTATATAGTACCGAAACCCAAGTGTGAAGCCCTCGGGTTTAGAGGAACGTGACTGTGTACCGGAACCATGTGTACCGGTACTAAATTATGAGTTCCGGAACTGAGTCAGTCGCCCAAGTGTGAAGCCCTCGGGTTTAGAGGAACGTGGCTGTGTACCGGAACCCTGTGTCACGCCCCACGGTCGAAACTGCGACCCGGGCTCGCCAACAGATCCGCCATCTGTACGGAAATCTCCGCACAGACGAAGCGTCCACCCTGCAAGTCAGATCTATAGCTAAACATGTATCAGAGCTGAATAAGAATAAGTAGCTACAGAATCATAACTGAACATCTGAATATACATCATCCAAAATACATAGTCATCTCTCACTATGAACAAGATACAATAAATCTCTCAGACTGTCCAGTACAAAATAAAATCTCATATACAGGGTACATCTACCTCCGACTCTCAAATAAGCTGGTAAGGAACTAATCGACCACGCCCTTACCTCGATCTGCTGCCTCCGCTCAAACTGAAGCTGGAACAGCTACCTCAGAAATACCAGTCACCACAGCGAGTGTGAGGACTACACCGTCACGTAGTTCTCAGTGGGTACCGTCTCCAACTCTACGGTCTGCCCACTAAGTCTACTAGAGGCATAAGATAATAGGGAATGCTGTAAACAAGAATAGCTCAGCTGGAAAGAAATCTACAGCTAACATGTCCCTAGCTACCATGCTCAAAGGAATAACACTCAACTATGAACATGCTATGCATCCACTTGCTCACGAGGTGCTCATATCAACCCAATCTCACTGACTGCCAAATCTGGTCCAATCAAGCCTGCGCCCCCTAGTGTATCAACTAGGGTTCTACGGGTACTCCAACCCGGTCCAAAACTCAATCTGATCGCCCGGTACACCAACCCTGTGAGGACCCGAAAATTTCCACATTTGGATTACTGTTGGATCTGTGACTTTTGGAGAACCAGGATGAGTGTTAGAGGTGTTTGCGCGCATATTGGACCCAAGATTTGGACCAGGCATGAAAAATAGATCAAGTTCACTTCTCCGGGAATTTTCGGGAAATTTTAGAGGTGGAATTGTGCCAAACGGACATCGGATTTGGATTCATAGCGCGAAAACGGTCAAGACGGGCTATTTACTTGTATTTTTCGGAGTCCGGATGCGAAAACACGCATTTTGAGGTTTTGGTGTACTGTTCCGGCTGCCGGAGAGGCGCCGGGCGGCAGAGCGCGGCGGCTGGCGGCGGCGGAGGCGCGCGGTCCACCGCGGAGGCGTGCATGCGAGCGCTGGCCACGTGGCGGCTCCCGGTTGGCGGGCGCAGTGGACGCGGTCCACGGAAATGGCGCGGGCGCACGGTGGACCGACGGTGGACACGTGGCAGCACGTGGTTGGTGTGGTGTTGTGCGCGCGGTTCATGGGGTCGGGGAGTGGTTACCTCGGGCTGTGTGCCCAACAGGCGCGCGTGGGCGCGACGTGGGCGCGCTGACCCACGGCTCCCGCGCGTGGGCGCCACGTGTCGGCACCAGCGTCGGCCACGCGGCGCAACGCCGTTGGCCCAGTACGCTGTCCGCTGTTCGGGTGGACGCGTGGCGGGCTGGGAGACTTCCGGGCGTGAACAGTAACGGGCCGGGCCCGTTACTGTAGCAGCCCGGAATGCCCGGGCGCCCGGTTTTTGGCCCAAAAGTCCAATTCTTGGTTTTTCTCGGGCTGGGCCTATAAATAGCCCCTTTTCTTGGGCTTTTTGCCCCTTTTCCCGAGCTCCCCTGCCCTTGGACCCTTTAGCAAGGTTGGGGATCTTCGTGTTGCGCATCTTCTGGCAGAGGCCCGGAATTTTTGGAAGCTGCAGCGTCGACGACTTCGGCATCGGAGCGCAGTGTGGCGATCTTTCATCGGAGGCCCATTATCGTCGCAGTTCGATCTGAGAGGTCCACAGTGCTACTCCTTCTGTATTTTTGGACGATTTTGACGGCGTTGAAATCACGAGAGGTATGTCTTCGACTTTTGTGTTGATCATCTTGCTGGATTTAGACTTTATGGCACAGTTTTTGAGACACTTCTAAGCCGCTGTTTGCTGGTGGAGTTTTTGGACAGCAGCCCCTTGCCAGAATTTTATCTCCGCACTCGAGCGTTGGATCGAGACGAGCCTATACACTTTTTTCATCTACTCGTCGCGAGGATCATCGCCGTATTTTCCTTGGATTTTTCTGGGAGCTTCCCTGAGGTATACTATTCCCCTTTTATCGGTGTTTGAGTTTACAGTTGTGTGGTTGTGAGTGTTTGCGCACCTGTACTGTGGAATTTGTAACTCGGCCTACGGGGCTCGGAATTGGACGTGCATGTACCAGTTTCGAAGGTCTCAACGCGAGGATTGCAGCAGTATTTTTATTGGAATTTTTGGAGCATTGTTTGCAGGTGAAAAAGCGACATCTTTGTGCCTGAATTCAGAATGTAACTTATTTGGGTAAATTGTGGAATTAAAGTGTAACTGTTAGCCGTGTATTTGTACCAGGAGGATTTGTTCAGTGTCTTTGGACCATAGGGGCTATGGATCAGTAGAGATTGTTGCTCCTGGTGTTTTCAGCTGTGGAACCTTGGACAGTTAACGTTTTCAGGTGGGTGGCCCTGTCTCCAAGATTGATGGAATGTGCATTAAATCTGCTATAGTAGGACCATGCATGATAATGATATTCTTGTGTAGCATGCTAGAATGTGATAGCTGATAATTCTAGAGTTATTTGTTGATCATGCGATCTTTTGTTTCCTACCATCTGTAATTATTGTTATCTTGGAACTTGACCTAGCACCCCCGTCATTTGCTGCATGTGTAGCCAGACCAGTAGAAAACTCCAACTTGGGCTAGGTTTATTCTGCTTTAGACATCCACACTTCTTATTTCCTTCCTGGACATAGTGTTTTACTCGCCCGGGTAGTGGGCCGAGTGGTCGGGATTCTTTTAGTGTGGGATGCATTTTACACTCGTGCTTGGGAGCAGAGTGGAGTCTGGTAGATGTAGTTGATTGTTCATCTATGGCGGGAGCCGTTTGGGTAGACGGCGGTCCCGAGATGTTTCAGTTTCTTGTTTTATTGTCGCCGCTATGATAGTGGCAGCTGTATACCTGTGTCAGCAGGACCTTGAACCCAGAACCTCTTTGGGCACACATATGATTTTAGTCAACCAAATATTTTCTTCCAAGCGTCATAGGGTCGCCTGAGTCTGTGCTTGTTTGATTGGACGAAGGCATTAGCTCTTCGAGGCTTGGATATAAAACTTGGTTTCAACTGTTTTCCTAAAAAGAACTAAAAATCATTAAATATGGATTTCTTCCTGATCAAATGGCTTTCAGTAAGAAATGTCACATTTTTCCTATAAATTAACCACCCGAGATGATTCGAGTGGTCTGGGTTCTAAGGTCTGCCTTCTTCTTGGGACGAGAACAATGAGAGGCTATGCCTAGAGCCTGTTCTTGTTTGATTTGGGTTGTAGGTTCTAGTCTTTCGGTGTTCCCGGACCCTTCATTGTGTTAGTAGTGGAGTTTATCCTGTCAGTGAGTCTGCATGTTGGGATATTACGGCCTGTGGAGGCAGTTGTTCGCAGTGGATGCGATGTTGTCCTGTTGAGGCAGTTGTTCGCAGTGGATGCGATGTTTGGCCTGTTGAGGCAGTTGTTCGCAGTGGATGCGATGTTGGCCTGTTGAGGCAGTTGTTTACAGTGGATGCGACGTTTGGCCTGTTTGGCCTGTTGAGACAGTTTCTCGCAGTGGATGCGATGTTGGCCTGTTGAGGCAGTTGTTCGCAATGGATGCGACGTTTGGCCTGTTTGGCCTGTTGAGACAGTTTCTCGCAGTGGGTGTGATGTTGGCCTGTTGAGGCAGTTGTTCGCAGTGGATGCGATGTTTGGCCTGTTGAGGCAGTTGTTCGCAGTGGATGCGATGTTGGCCTGTTGAGGCAGTTGTTTACAGTGGATGCGACGTTTGGCCTGTTTGGAGTGTTGAGACAGTTTCTCGCAGTGGATGCGACGTTGGCCTATTGAGGCAGTTTTCCACAGTGGATGCGATGTTGGCCTGTTGAGGCAGTTTGGTGCGAGATATTTGAGGATCCTGAGTTTGTTTCGTTCAGAGCGTGAGCATGGATTCTGACTATAGCCTGCAGTGCCAACTCGACAGAGTGCGCGGATACCCTTGTCCTCGTTGGGGTCGCTCCCCTCGAGTGGCACGTCCGGGGTGGGTCTGCACTTTGATATCACGACTTGTCGACGCCGTCCCTCTGACTGAGGCAGTTTTGGCAGTTACGGACACAGTCCCTCTGGCTGAGCCAGTTTTGGCAGCTACGGACATACCTACGGTAGACCCGTCCTGTTGAGGATGTGCGGCAGTAGGTAGGCGCAAGTTTGACTGGACCCGAGGAGGCAGTCAGTTTCAGATTGGGTGACTATATTGATATGTTAGTAGATGCACCATGTTATTATCTGTTCCACTTTTTGAGCATCTTGATGTAGTAATCTAGAAAATTAAAGACTTTATAATTACCTTTGGAATTTATAAAATTGGTAATTTTGGCAAAAGTGAGAATTTTTAGTACAATAGTGGCCCTAAAATACCGACTTTTGATCGGGGCCTGATCTCGAAAATCCGAGATCACCATTGCGATCATCTCGACGAAACATGAAAAGTTCATATTCACTTGTCGACGATCCAACGGTTGGATCTTCCACAAAACAGCGAAGAAGAACGGGTCCCACAACTTAAGTTGTGAATAGTAACCCCTATTTTAAATGGCCCTTCGATCGTCATCGGCCGTTTCACTGTCTGGAACCCTGACATAGGGGTATGAGTAGTCGATCCTAGCTAATTTCGACGTTCTCAGCGCAATGGCACTAACGGATTTCGCGTTTGGCGATCCGGGTGCATCGAAGTGCGTGCGTCGGTTTGCGACCTACAGAACTAGTTGGACCGAGATTTTATACGAGTGCCAAATTGAACAAACAAATACGCTACTTGACAGGTCTCGACGAGCCGGACGTCGTGGCGAAATCCGTTTTTCGTTTCGACGACCGAAACTCCTCAAAATGCGTGAAAAGCACCGAAAAAGGGGGTATTTTCGCGAGAAACCTAATATTTTATGTGTCAAATTCAAAGAGACTTATAGGATGGGGTTCTGGGTGCAATTATGACCTAAAGCAGGGACCTAGATGTTAGAGGCACAAGGTATAGGGGCTAAATGGCATTTTGTTACATTGCAACCTTTGGCTCTTGGCATACTCGTGTGGGAGGTTACACGAGGTGGCTCTTGGGATTTCTAACTCCCAAGAGTTATTCCTCATAAGCCCGGAGTGCTGGGTGGCCGAAGAGACACCAACTCTTTGAGGAGGATCCGAGAAAGCGAGTGAGAAGGAGAGCTTGGAACCAAACATTTCCAAAGTTGGTTTGGAGGTTTCAGGAGTTCCTGTGGTGATCTCCTGTGTCTGTGGACCATCTTGAAGGTTGATGTGGCCGCGCGAAGAAGGAGGAAGTGAAACCGGCTTCTTCCATCTTCAACAACTCCGGCAAAGGTGAGTGCTTTAAACCTCGGTTTGTTTGAGCCCGAGACCACTAGCAGTAGCTTAGTTAGGTTCTTGTGATGCTTCGTGTCAAGTTTGAGCCCCCCATGCACGGCCGGTTGCCGGCGGGAGAAACATCTCGCCGGAAACCTAAGGTTGCTCCGCCGCGACCGTTCTCCACAACCGCTGGACCAAATACAAAACTAAAATCATGGGAAAAATCTGTAGGAGATGAGTACCATCTCCACCAAATTTGGTGGAGTTTGGTTGAGTAACCACCTTGCAGTCTTGAACCGTAATTTTGGGTTTCTTGCACCTTCGGCCGAGCTTTTTGCTCCGGCGCCGGTAGGCTACCCCACCGCCGGCCACATGCCCAGAAGTGTTCCTGGGAGTGAGGAGAGTCCAACCATGCATTTGCATGGCTTCCATGCATCTTGAAAGACAAGATGCCATGGTTGACCCGAGAATGGATCAAATCACGGCCGCCGGCACTCCGACCATCTCCGGCCGGAGTGGGATGGACAGGAAGCACATTGGAGGTGGGTAGAAACTATCCATCCATGTTTGGAGGCTTCATGTTGTCTCTGGAGAAAACCGCCATTAGAGGTGAAGAAGCTCGAAATGGAGCTTGCTCCGCCGCCGTCGCCGCCGTGTCCTGTCGCCGGGCACGGGTCCAGGTGAGTTTGATATAAAATTTAGCAACTTTTTGGTCAAGTTATTTGGTCCCATATGCTATGGTTGGATGGTCACGATTTTCAAAGCAAGCATACTTCATCTTCTTCGTTACTCCGGCCATTCCATCCATGCAATCTTGGCCCAAGCTTGCAGAGAAGGTAGAGGAAGCTATATAGATCATTTCCCTCCAAGTCTTATAGCATTTGGTCCAGTATTTGCAGAGATCAAGCTTGAACTTTGGCTTGTGTGCTTATATGTGAATGGTGCACACCAGATATTTGATAAAATGCCAAAATGAAATTTTATACAAAATTAGGCTTCGATGTAAAAATGAAAAATGGTTCAGATGGTTCCCTGAGCTTGATGCTCACTTCAGATCAAAGTGGATCTGTGTGGATTGATGTTTGGAGCATTATGTTTGTTGATTGAAGGCTAAGTGTTGGTTCTGGTTGATCCAACTATTCTGGGATGCAAATAGAGCAAGCCCAGTGATTCTTGAGGCATTTTGAGCATGTGGCTAAAGCAGAATTTCATTTGGCACAGTAGAAGTTAAGATTTAGGGTTATCAAGCTCTAGGGTTTGTTTTATGGCCCAAGGTTGGTTCTGGGTTGTTTGCGGAGTCGCGACAGTGAGTTCTTCACTAATTTGGGGTCACTGAACGCGATGCTCGCGTTTAAATTAGGTTTTGTTGATCCAAAGAAACCAAAATGTGTTTAAGTCTAGGTTAGAGAAGTGTTTCATGGCCCGAAGTTTTCCTCGGGTTTCGTGCTGCCGCAAATGTGTGAGCACGGTCTTCAGCAAGTTAAATGTCACCTGCTGGAAGTGACGGTTCGTGAAAATGATTTTCCAATTGAAAGAACGAGCGAAAACAGTGCTCAAATGGCACTAAAAGTGCGATTTTCGGAAACCCTAGGGGTCTAAATGCAAAATGGCATTAAGTACTATCTAAAACAGTGTGTTGGTGATTCCTAAGCTTTTCGTTAAGAATCCAACGGCTCCCGTTGAGCAAAAATTTGGATATCGGTCCGAGAATCGGCAAAATTGTCGATTTAACGGCATCCGGGTGGCAATCACGTAATTTGAGAAATTATGGCGGTTTCACCAAGCCGACTGTTGAGTCCCAGTAGAATCTGGTTGAGCCAGCGGCAGTGAGTTAAGCCCGAGTTTCCCGAAAGTCCAAAAGGGAATTCCCGGGAGGGGCATTTTGGTAATTTTACCAATATATGAATATAAGGTTGCGTTGGTTTAGATGTTGTTGTCAAACACTGTTCGAGGCTTTGAGTCAATCTGGGAAAGATTTGGGTTTATGTTAGTGTTAGTATGGTTGAGTTGATCTCTGATCAGTGTTTTTGATTCAGGTTGGTTCGGTTTGCCTCTGGTTCCGAGCGTACAGTTGATACGGTTTAATTGCCTGCAAAACGTCAGGTGGGTTTATCTTCGGTCCGGGCTTTATCATTTCGGCCCTCTGGGGTACATTATTGGTTGGAGCCCTGTTTTTGGTAGCTTAACTATTACTTTGAGCCTGCCTTCCTTTTGATTCAGTTTATGCTGCTTTATGCCTGAGTTATGACTTTTATCAGTTATCTGTTGCCTTACATGATTAATCATAGTGCTTCCAGTATTCATATCGTTATTCTGGACATTGCCATGCCTGATTGGTTATTAGATGTTGAGCTTGCTTTCCTGTTGATCAAATATTACACTGCTGAACACATAATTTTAATCAACTAATGTTTTACTGAACGTCGTAGGGTCGCCTGAGTCTGTTCTTGTTTGATAGGACAAAGGCATTGCTCTTCGAAGTTTGGGCCTAAAACTTGTTTTCAAAAAATAGTTTTTCTCAAAAATATGTGTTTAGTTTTGTATGTTTGGTTGGTCTACATGATTGAGTTGAGATTGGCTGTTGATCTTATGTTGAGTTGAGATTTGCTTTTGATCTTGCATAAGAGTTGAGATTTAGTTGATTAGTTGCTGATTATTCCTGCATGTGAGTTGAGATTCAGTTGATTTTGTTATTGCATCCCAGTGGGGATTTTCCCGGCTTGTTGCCGATTACCCGGTCAGTGGACCGTGAGTTTGAGCATTTGCATTTGATCGTCCGCACCGTTGTTCTTCACGTACACTAGCGGGCTGATCCCCCGCAGTGGTGTACTTTACCGGTAAAGTGGTTAGCAATAGCAACCCGTGACCCCTTGTGGGGGGAATGTCAACCAGGTGGTGACAGGTGGGCAGTTTTGCCTGAGGTCTTGTGGGACCAATATGGTGGCTTGTAATTGGGTAATTTGATATATTTGTTGATGCATATGTTGCCTGTTTAGCCTGCTTTTATCATATCTCATGATTTCCTGGTTCCTGCTTGAATATATTCAATTATCATCAGCATTTGTTCAATATCTGCCTATACAGTTACTTAGCATGCTTAATTCAGTATTCTTGATTATCAATAGACCTACTGATTGTTTACCCGCTTCTTCAGTATACCCCCGTTGAGATTTATATATTCCTTGTTGATTATTCATTCGCTTCATAATCATGCTTACCCAATGTGATTATTACTATCCTCTAGTATTGTATGCCAGTAGGTACGATCTGCTATTTCTCGGCTCGTCGTGCCCACTGGGATACATGTACAGTGTATCTCACACCCCCTGGGTGACCATTTTTCAGGTCGTGCGGGTGCTGGGATGTCGGGACGAGTTGGTGAGGTTTCAAGTTAGATGTTGACCCTGGACAGCCGAAAGATCATGTATAATCTGATAGTAAAGGAATATGTAATTCAGTTGTAAATTTGTAAAGTTAATTTGTAATCTCTGTTTATAGTTGTATGTAGTTAGTACTATGATGTTGTTGCCAAGCTAGCCATGCATATATAGAAAAGGCTCAATTCCATAGGGGATTGGGACTCTTCTATATATGTGGCGGTCTGTCATTACCCTGGCTGTTTTTGCAACTCTGATTTAAAAAAAAAAAAAAATTTAGACGCTGATTTTGAACTCGGGGCGTGACACTTGATAGGGGCATAGTAGTTGTAGGGTTGTTCATCTCCACCTCTTTCCTTCAGTATTTCATTTGTTACAGCATGCCTCTAGTAGACTTAGTGGGCAGACCGTTGGGCTTGTTGGCGGCACTCATTGAGAACTACTGTGGGTTGTAGTTCTCACACCCGTCGTGGTGTATTTTTCCCCAGGGACGTCTGCTCCTGTTCCTGCTGCTCCAGTTGCTGCTTCTTCAGATTGAGGTAAGGGAGTTGCGAGCTAGATCCCTACCAGTCGTCGTCCAGAGAGTAGATGTACCCTTATTATTTTGAGAGTTTCTTGTTTGAGAGACCCTTTGTAGTGAGGTATAGAGTTGTACTTTCCTTTATTGCAGAGAGACAGACTTTTGTATTTTGGTGAGGACTTGGACTTGTATTTATTTTTATTTCTAGCAGTTTACTTCCAGCTCTGATATCTGTTTAGTATAGCATCTTTCTTTTGCAGGTTAGACGCTTCGTCTATACGGGGTTCACCGTATGGGCGGCGGATCTGTTAGCGAGCCCGGGTCGCAGTTTCGACCCCGGGGCGTGACAAACCCGGTCCAATCGAAATATCGCAATATCACGCAAAGCAGCCTCATCAGGCGCATGCAGCCTCATCAGGCGCATCATCATCATCACATCCAGAGCGGCTCTCGAGGGGCGCTACCCCACCGAGGAATAAGCATGTCTCATCTGGCTCAATAAGTGGCATCTGCAGGCTATAATCCAAATCTACGATCAATCAGATCGATAATGTCAAGGTCACAACACTAACTCACTGACTGGAGATACTCAACAGTTGGGATCACCGTCAACCCAAACGGCTCCCAGAATAGGAATCCACTCAATCAAATAAAAGAAACTGGCTGGAGATACTCAACAGCCGGGATCACCGTCAACCCAAACGGCTCCCAACACAGGAATCCTACTCGATCCACTATAGCTCACTGGTTGGAGATACACAACAGTTGGGATCGCCGTCAACCCAAACGGCTCCCAGGATAGGAATCCACTCAATCCACTAAAAGAAACAGCCATACCAATGAAAGGTCCTAGAACCCCGAAAGACTAATACCTACAACCCCAATCAAACAAGAACAGGCTATAGGCATAGCCCTCCGTTGTTCTAGACCCGAGGAAGAAACAACCCTTGGAACCCAGATCACTCAACCCTCCTGGGTGAGTAGCTTTGTAAAAAAAATAGTGATCTTTATTGTTAAATACTGTTTCCACTCAAACCCTCTCGGGGTGAGGATAAAATAGCTCACCTTTTTAGAAAATTATCTTGATCTGAGAAAATCACTTTTACAGATTTTACTTCTTCTGAAAATCAGTTAAAAGCAAGTTTATTTTTCCAAACTCCGAAGGGCTAGTGCCTTCGTCTTAATCAAACGAGAACAGACTCTGGCGACCCCTAGAAATTTGGAAGGAAAAATAGCAGTTTACTAAAGTCATGAGTGCCCAAAAATATTCTGGGTTCAAGGTCTTGACATCAAGAGCCCACCACGGCCACAGCCTCGGTGCCATCAACAAATCTGAAAATTCCCGACTATACGGGACCACCGTTCCCTCGAACGGCTCCCAATACTGGCACAACACTGGCCACAGCTACCTGACTCCACTCGGCCTGTCATGCCCCGGGGTCGAAACTGCGACCCGGGCTCACCAACAGATCCGCCGTCTGTGCGGAAACTGCCGCACAGACGAAGCGTCTATTCTGCAAAAGATCTATAGCTAACATGTATCAGAGCGGAAAAAGGACTAAAAGCTATAGAAATCAACTGAACATCTGGATAAATGAAAGTCCTCAACATAAAGTCTGATAAGCTATGAAAAATAATACAATTCTCACAATCTCTCAGAATGTCCAATACAAAAGTGGAGTCATAAAATAAAAACGGGTACATCTACCTCTGACTCTCAATTCTGGTAAGGAATTAATCGGCCAGGTCCTCACCTCGATCTGCTGTCTCCGCGCGAACCAAGCCGGAACAGCTACCTCAACCTGTCACCGCAGCGGGTGTGAGATCTACTGCAGAAGGCAGATCTCAGTGGGTACCGTCCCAAAATCCACGGTATGCTCACTAAGTCTACTGGAGGCAAAACAGATAGATATGCAGATAGATAGATAGATAGATAAGAGAAGCAGGAAAAGAGCTACAACAAAATGTCTCAACATACTGCCTATGTAAATCTCTACTATGAACCTGCTATGCATACTCCCTCACTACTAAATGCCTCAAGTATCATGCTCAAAGGAATACCCATCTAAGAGCCAGCTATGCAACACTCGCACCCAAGGTGCCCTCAAAACCCAGATCTCAATGACTGTCCAAAGCTGGCACAGTCAAGCCCGCGCCTGTCGTCTAGGAACGCACCTCCCCACTCCACGTGGGGCATCCTACTGACCACAATGGACGCACCTGCCCACTCCCCGTGGGGCATCCTACGAACCTATCCACTGCGTGTGGGGCGTACTACGCACCTGCCCACTCTCTGTGGGGCGTACTACGCACCTACCCACTCCGCATGGGGCGTACTACTGACTACTATGGACGCACCTGCCCACTGCGTGTGGGGCGTACTACGCACCTGCCCACTCTCTGTGGGGCGTACTACGCACCTACCCACTCCGCGTGGGGCGTCCTCGAGGGGAGCGACCCCTCAGAGCTCTAGTATCTAGTCAGTCTCAACTGTCTCATAAATGGCACATGCAGGCTATGATCCTTGATCAAACAAATCGGATACCCAATACCTGATAACACATCACAGTCGGGAAACCCTCCATGACTGGATCAGGGAATGCCAAACCCTCTCAAAGCTATGTCGGAGAACCCTCAACGACCCAATCTGATAATGCACATCCCATGGCTAAGTCGGGAAACCTCCACGACTCAATCTGCCAGAGCCAAACATCTCAAAACCAAATCGGAGAACCATCTCCACTACTAAATCAGAATATATATATATATATATATATATCCCCATGATCTAGAATAATCCCACCAGGGATCTCGACTCACCTGACACTAGAAGCTCGTCACACAGAGCTCTAAAAATCCACTCGGCCCCCCGGCACGAGGATACATGCATCCTGAACCTACTCAAACCCTCTGGAAGCTCACAAATATCCCAAACTATTTTTAGAGTCTCAATTTCATTAAAATCGGTCTGCCGATTTTTAATACGGTTCAGATGCCAATCTAATGTCAACTAAACATGCAGTCTAGTGTCATGTCATCCCTAGATCATGCTAAAAATATCTCGGGCCTATAATTATCTTTCTACAGTTTTCTAGATAACTATCAGATTTACCAGCTATATAAATAGTAAGCTAAACATGATCAACATGCATACAATAGCTTTAAAGGGCATTCCATAAATCTCGAAGAAATTCCAACCCACCTGGAACGCTTTCCGTAGGCATTGCTGAAGTCGGAGAAGCGTCGCAACCTCAATCTGACGAAACCTCAAAAATCACGCCGTGCGCGCATACTGCCGTGTACGTGGAAAAATCCTCGGGAGCTCAAATAAAATCCTTCGAGTCCTCACAAAAATTCCAGCATCAAAATCTGCCCACATCAAGTCCACCTCAACTCCAATGGCTTACACTGAACTGCAAACTCCAATTACATACCATAATTAAAGTCCAGTCTAATTAATTTCACCTCATCACCTACAGCATAAACAAGGTTCAAGCACACTTCCAATTCACCATAGCACCATCATTAAACACCTGCCCCAAATTAAATTACATGATCACATATATTATTCTGGAAGCTTCATTACACTCAATTATCTCCAATTGCACCCAACTAATAAAAGTCCACATATACACAATGAAAAACACACACTTACACATACATCCTTTAATACACTCGAGTTACCTCCACAGCACACACACACCTCATGCAAACATGCTGTGAAGCATTCCAAAAAAACACATCAACCCATCACTACTACATCTCCAGCACAAACTGCTTCCCAAGAATCACATTTAGTACCAAAAGAGCTCCATTGTATAACAAATATAATGCTCCAATAAACACCAAACCCGCTACCATCTCTAAGCACATCCACACACAAACAATAAGCCCACATAACCCAAAAAAAGTCCTCACTCTGGTTCCAACGCCTCGAGCCAACAGCATAAGTCACCCTTACCGCGCACTTGATCTGAGCTTCGCACGGGCTTCGCCGAAAACCGCGCAACATGCCGCCGTCCTGAGAGAGCAAAAGGGGAAAAACTCGTCAAAAACAGCCCACAAAAGCCAACGCGACATCGGCCCTGGCTTGCCTGTCGGCCACATGCAGCAGCCGCGCCCGCCACGCGCGCCGCTGCCGCAATCGCTGCGCCGCCGTGCCGCGTGCAAACAGGCCGCGCGCATGCGGGCTGCACGCCTGCCGCGCGTCCGCTGCGCGCTCGCGGCCAGCGCGCAGCGCGCATGCGGGCCGCGCGCATGCCGCGCACTACGCGCCGCGCGCATGCGGGTCGCCCGCATGCCGCGCACTGCGCGCCGCGCGCATGCGGCTGCGCGCCCGCAGCCAAGTGGCACCCCGCTGCGCGCACCCGCTGCCTGCTGCCTCCTTTCCTCACCAGGCCGCCAACGAAAAGAAGCCAGACCACCAACAAAAACCAACAAGAAGGAAAGCTCCAGGAATCCTACAAAACCCTCAAAACCAAGCTTCACAGAAAAACAACATACCTTGTTGCTCGGCGCGCGCCGCGCCCCGCTCGCTCAACACGACTTCTAGGAGGGAGTCCAACATCAAAACCAACTTTAAAAATTCATTCTTTCAACCCTTTCTTCTTCCATCTTCTTCTTTCACTTGTTTCCTCCTTTCATTTCCAATCCTCTGTTTCCCTTCATTTACTCTGTTGTTGCAGGGGAGAGGGTGGTGACATGGCGGCTTCTTAATTGGGGTTGCCTAATTAGAGGTGGTAGCTGGCAGCATTTAATGCACGACAAGAAAATATCACATTCCTTCTTAAATCCTTTTCACACTAACCCACTCTCATCCTCCCAACTCCACAACACCAGAACAAAAAGAAACCAAAAGATTCAACTATTTAAATTAATTAATTAATCCATTAAATGCCCCCATCAACTCACTTTTTGCCCTCGGGACCTCCGCACGGGTCCGAAACCTCCCGAACCCCGCTGTAATCTGAAAATACACATGTCCACAACTTTTTCTCCTCAAAAAGCTCAACCGTTGAGTCGGGGTGCTCAATCCAAAAACCGGCTCCAAAATTGCCAGTTCCGACTCACTTTTTGCTTTCGGATCCTCCGCGTCGGTCCGGAACCTCCCGATCTCCGCTGTAAACACAAAGTACACCTGTTCCAAGAGTTTCCCAATTTTCCGCACTCCACTGTGGAGTCGAGGCTTCCCCGAAGCCGGTCTTCTAACGGCAGACAATGCCCGGAAAACTCCGAATCGACCTGGGGCTTCCGCGTTGATCCGAGTCGACCCGAACTCATCTGTAATCACATGTGGAACGCTCGTGACAACTTCCTCCGCTCCACGCCATCTTGCGAGGTCGGTGCGCTCTACCAAATCCCGGTACTCTACACTCTCCCCTCCTTAAAAGGGTTTCGTCCTCGAAACGAGAATAAATCCATAACTTGCATCGGTAGCTCCTGATAACTCAGATCCTCGCCAATTGCCAAAGAAGTGAGATCCAAAACAAGCGGGTGATAAAATACTCGCGGACCAAGCTTCCCGCGTAAACTCACTTCCTCGCATCCCAGCGAATAGTGGTTTCCAGATAACATGCTCTCCAAATCCAAAATTCTACGTTTGCCATTGGCATAAAACCTCCGTTGCTCCTTAGCAACTAAAAGCTCAAGTTCCACACACTGCTCTAACATCCATCCACAGGGAATTTTTTTTTTTTTTTTTTTTTTTTTTCCAATATTGGAAACCACGCACAACCCTTAGATATCAATTCCAGGGTTGCACTGCTCGCCAAACCAAGTTATAATGTCCATAATATCCATGCCGGGATAATACTGTAGGATATCAATCCAACAGCTCTAATAACTCTGTCCACCGGCGTTGCCTCAATCAAAGTCCTCCTGAGTAACCCTGTATTTCAGGCTCAAGGATCTCTGAATAATTCCATGACCTCTCTATCACGGCAATATCCGGATCAATGCTGATATCTTCCTCAGCCTTGCCTCTTGCAAGTTACACTGGCCTTGCATAGTCCAAGAGCTTCTTATCTCTGTCATTAACACAGGTCTAGGCCCAACCCAAACGGTATCTCTCTTCGTTGGGTCCTCTGTCACCCTTGCAGCTGTAATCACATGGCCTAGTCACAAAATTTTTCGAAGTACAAGTGCAACTCTCACTGCTTGGCAACAACTTCTTCTCATAGAAGTTGCAGCTTTAACCTCAAATGATCCTCGTGCTCTAAGTCACCTCGGAAACCAATCCGAATATAATCAAATCAACCGGCCCTGTATAAATCAACCTCAATGACTGGTACAGCAACTCAGTGTAGAGCTCAACTCAGGCCGCTACAACAACCCGGTCCAAGTGCTACCGGAGCACACAATTCCTCAAATCCAAAAGGCCGCAGGGCCTTAGTCAATCCACCTGACCGCGCTGCAAGCTTATAATGTCCCTATCGGGTCCAGAACACTGTCTGGCACAATCCTCGGGAAGAAGGCTCCATAGCGCTAACCGATCTCAGAAAAGGGCATCAACCAAAACACAATCCAAACGTGTCTGTGCTCGAGCCGTCACAGAACCCTCACCGTTGTGCCCTCACAACGTGGCATCACGGCCGCGTACCAACGGTGGGGCATCACCACCGTGTATCATCGGTGTGGAATCACCATCGTGTATCATAGGCGTGGCATCAACTCAAGTATCAATCTCTCGGATCCTCACTGTCGTATCCCCACGACGTGGTACTAGGTCTCACAGACCTCTCGATCCGTCAAATCTCGCAACTGCGCTAACAGCTCTCTCTGTCTCACGGGTGATACTCCACGAGGTGCTGTCGAAATTGGCGTGGTTCCCAAACCACGTCAATCACTGTCTCGATCTCAATCTCAATCAAGTAACCACCTGGTAACTCGGCCAGGGGCATCAACCACCTGGTAACTCGGCCAGGGGCAAGCAACCACCTGGTAACTCGGCCAGGGGCATCAACCACCTGGTAACTCGGCCAGGGGCAAGTAACCTCCTGGTAACTCGGCCAGGGGCATCAACACATCTACGCATCCTCTAAAAACACACTCCTCCTGACCAGGTCCACGGAGGGTCAATGTCCTCTCTCGACAATCCATGATAGCATAATTTGGGATGACCGATTCCTATCCAACCTCATATCAACATCTCTGAACTGATGTAGGACTAACATCTCGATGATCAATCGAAGGTCCTAGTTGCACTGGCAGGACAGGCAACACTCTTCCATGTGCTATTCGTGATCTGGAACCTGATCCTCACGTGTACAAGCCAACCGTCCCGTCTCTGGCCCACTCGACGTTATCCCAGCTCTACTGAAACACACGAGCGGTGTCGGCTTCAACAAGCTCTAAATCCAATGGCTATAAGGAAGACCATACCAGGTAAAACACAATCCACTATCCTGGTGTCCGCTGACCAACTGTGCAATCTCATCCACTAGATGCTGGCGACCATCGCTCTATCTACCACAGCATGAAGGCTCCATCAGTCTGTCGCTACATTGGATGAACCTCTTCATCCTGAAGGGGTAGTGGGAATGCCGTCGCAAGCGGCAAAACCATGAGTACCACTATGGGACATTCTACTTGAAAATATCCTGACACTACTATTGGTACCTCGTCCGTCGAGAACCTCCTGGTCTCATCTTGGGCAACATGGGGTACTCGGTTCAACCGTCGCAGAAACTCGCTCCGGGTTATCAACTGCGCTCCCGATGGTCCAACGGGACGAACTCGACGCCACCAACTCGCGGCGTCCAAATCCAAGGGTGCGCAACCAAGTGCACCTGATGCTTCTCCTGGATGAACAAGTCCTCAGCCAACTTTTCCAAAAGCAGCAATCCAGTTCTCGGCCTCCCAAGGCTCCAACTCAGCCCCGAAATCTACAGGGAAATAGAACTGGATGAGGTAAATAACCGGTCAGCAACCTCGCGCTGCTTCTGCACCATCCGTGGTACGATCAGGGTCGAAATCGACGATGCCACAGCCGGTAGTACTACGGTGATACTCCGGGAGATGCTCTCGGTCCAAGCATGTGCATCACGCGCTCCTTGTTCTTTTCCTGGCACCGCATCGCCTCAAACATCTGGGCTACTTGGGCCCGTAACTCCTAGACCTCTCTCTGGTCTGTCCAATAGCCTCCCGTTGTTAGGGCTCCTCATCCAAGGTCAAACACGCCCTTGCCGTTGCACGGCGTCTCGGAAGCATCAAATCACTGCAATAGAACAACCATTAGGACCAAAACTCTCTCGACCAAATCAAGCGAAAGTCCAAAACATGTTAACCCTTCTAAAGTATTATGTTGTCTGCAGCCAACATAATCACCTTTAGAGAAATAACATGTAAGATTGCTCGCCCCAATCCTCTGGGGGAGGTACACACTCAATCGGGACTCTCGCTAAAGTCACGTCTCTCTCGACAGTCATCCTACTGTCCAACCAATAGCCTAGGGTCTCTAAGTCCTCAATGACCTATATACCTAGGCTCTGATACCACCTAATCTGTCACGCCCCGGGGTCGAAACTGCGACCCGGGTTCGCCAACAGATCCGCCGTCTGTGCGGAAACTGCCGCACAGACGAAGCGTCTATTCTGCAAAAGATCTATAGCTAACATGTATCAGAGCGGAAAAAGGACTAAAGCTATAGAAATCAACTGAACATCTGGATAAATGAAAGTCCTCAATACAAAGTCTGATAAGCTATGAAAAATAATACAATTCTCACAATCTCTCAGAATGTCCAATACAAAAGTGGAGTCATAAAATAAAAACGGGTACATCTACCTCTGACTCTCAATTCTGGTAAGGAATTAATCGGCCACGTCCTCACCTCGATCTGCTGTCTCCGCGCGAACCAAGCCGGAACAGCTACCTCAACCTGTCACCGCAGCGGGTGTGAGATCTACTGCAGAAGGCAGATCTCAGTGGGTACCGTCCCAAAATCCACGGTATGCCCACTAAGTCTACTGGAGGCAAAACAGATAGATAGATAGATAGATAAGAGAAGCAGGAAAAGAGCTACAACAAAATGTCTCAACATACTGCCTATGTAAATCTCTATTATGAACCTGCTATGCATACTCCCTCACTACTAAATGCCTCAAGTATCATGCTCAAAGGAATACCCATCTAAGAGCCAGCTATGCAACACTCGCACCCAAGGTGCCCTCAAAACCCAGATCTCAATGACTGTCCAAAGCTGGCACAGTCAAGCCCGCGCCTGTCGTCTAGGAACGCACCTGCCCACTCCACGTGGGGCGTCCTACTGACCACAATGGACGCACCTGCCCACTCCCCGTGGGGCGTCCTACGCACCTATCCACTGCGTGTGGGGCGTACTACGCACCTGCCCACTCTCTGTGGGGCGTACTACGCACCTACCCACTCCGCATGGGGCGTACTGCTGACTACTATGGACGCACCTGCCCACTGCGTGTGGGGCGTACTACGCACCTGCCCACTCTCTGTGGGGCGTACTACGCACCTACCCACTCCGCGTGGGGCGTCCTCGAGGGGAGCGACCCCTCAGAGCTCTAGTATCTAGTCAGTCTCAACTGTCTCATAAATGGCACATGCAGGCTATGATCTTTGATCAAACAGATCGGATACCCAATACCTGATAACACATCACAGTCGGGAAACCCTCCATGACTGGATCAGGGAATGCCAAACCCTCTCAAAGCTATGTCGGAGAACCCTCAACGACCCAATCTGATAATGCACATCCTACGGCTAAGTCGGGAAACCTCCACGACTCAATCTGCCAGAGCCAAACATCTCAAAACCAAATCGGAGAACCATCTCCACTACTAAATCAGAATATATATATATATCCCCATGATCTAGAATAATCCCACCAGGGATCTCGACTCACCTGACACTAGAAGCTCGTCACACAGAGCTCTAAAAATCCACTCGGCCCCCCGGCACGAGGATACATGCATCCTGAACCTACTCAAACCCTCTGGAAGCTCACAAATATCCCAAACTACTTTTAGAGTCTCAATTTCATTAAAATCGGTCCGCCGATTTTTAATACGGTTCAGATGCCAATCTAATGTCAACTAAACATGCAGTCTAGTGTCATGTCATCCCTAGATCATGCTAAAAATATCTCGGGCCTATAATTATCTTTCTACAGTTTTCTAGATAACTATCAGATTTACCAGTTATATAAATAGTAAGCTAAACATGATCAACATGCATACAATAGCTTTACAGGGCATTCCATAAATCTCGAAGAAATTCCAACCCACCTGGAACGCTTTCCGTAGGCATTGCTGAAGTCGGAGAAGCGCCGCAACCTCAATCTGACGAAACCTCAAAAATCACGCCGTGCGCGCATACTGCCGTGTACGTGGAAAAATCCTCGGGAGCTCAAATAAAATCCTTCGAGTCCTCACAAAAATTCCAGCATCAAAATCTGCCCACATCAAGTCCACCTCAACTCCAATGGCTTACACCGAACTGCAAACTCCAATTACATACCATAATTAAAGTCCAGTCTAATTAATTTCACCTCATCACCTACAGCATAAACAAGGTTCAAGCACACTTCCAATTCACCATAGCACCATCATTAAACACCTGCCCCAAATTAAATTACATGATCACATATATTATTCTGGAAGCTTCATTACACTCAATTATCTCCAATTGCACCCAACTAATAAAAGTCCACATATACACAATGAAAAACACACACTTACACATACATCCTTTAATACACTCGAGTTACCTCCACAGCACACACTCACCTCATGCAAACATGCTGTAAAGCATTCCAAAAAAACACATCAACCCATCACTACTACATCTCCAGCACAAACTGCTTCCCAAGAATCACATTTAGTACCAAAAGAGCTCCATTGTATAACAAATATAATGCTCCAATAAACACCAAACCCGCTACCATCTCTAAGCACATCCACACACAAACAATAAGCCCACATAACCCAAAAAAAGTCCTCACTCTGGTTCCAACGCCTCAAGCCAACAGCATAAGTCACCCTTACCGCGCACTTGATCTGAGCTTCGCACGGGCTTCGCCGAAAACCGCGCAACATGCCGCCGTCCTGAGAGAGCAAAAGGGGAAAAACTTGTAAAAAACAGCCCACAAAAGCCCACGCGACATCGGCCCTGGCTTGCCTGTCGGCCACATGCAGCAGCCGCGCCCGCCACGCGCGCCACTGCCGCAATCGCTGCGCCGCCGTGCCGCGTGCAAACAGGCCGCGCGCATGCTGCGCGCGGTGCGCCGCGCGCATGCGGGCTGCGCGCCCGCCGCGCGTCCGCTGCGCGCTCGCGGCCAGCGCACAGCGCGCATGCGGGCCGCGCGCAGCGCGCATGCGGGCCGGGCGCATGCCGCGCACTATGCGCCGCGCGCATGCCGCGCGCATGCGGCTGCGCGCCCGCTGTGCGCCCGCCGCCAAGTGGCACCCCGCTGCGCGCACCCGCTGCCTGCTGCCTCCTTTCCTCACCAGGCCGCCAACGAAAAGAAGCCAGACCACCAACAAAAACCAACAAGAAGGAAAGCTCCAGGAATCCTACAAAACCCACAAAACCAAGCTTCACAGAAAAACAACATACCTTGTTGCTCGGCGCGCGCCGCGCCCCGCTCGCTCAACACGACTTCTAGGAGGGAGTCCAACATCAAAACCAACTTTAAAAATTCATTCTTTCAACCCTTTCTTCTTCCATCTTCTTCTTTCATTTCTTTCCTCCTTTCATTTCCAATCCTCTGTTTCCCTTCATTTACTCTGTTGTTGCAGGGGAGAGGGTGGTGACATGGCGGCTTCTTAATTGGGGTTGCCTAATTAGAGGTGGTAGCTGGCAGCATTTAATGCACCACAAGAAAATATCACATTCCTTCTTAAATCCTTTTCACACTAACCCACTCTCATCCTCCCAACTCCACAACACCAGAACAAAAAGAAACCAAAAGATTCAACTATTTAAATTAATTAATTAATCCATTAAATGCCCCCATCAATTCACTTTTTGCCCTCGGGACCTCCGCACGGGTCCGAAACCTCCCGAACCCCGCTGTAATCTGAAAATACACATGTCCACAACTTTTTCTCCTCAAAAAGCTCAACCGTTGAGTCGGGGTGCTCAATCCAAAAACTGGCTCCAAAATTGCCAGTTCCGACTCACTTTTTGCTTTCGGATCCTCCGCGTCGGTCCGGAACCTCCCGAACTCCGCTGTAAACACAAAGTACACCTGTTCCAAGAGTTTCCCAATTTTCCGCACTCCACTGTGGAGTCGAGGCTTCCCCGAAGCCGGTCTTCTAACGACGGACAATGCCCGGAAAACTCCGAATCGACCTGGGGCTTCCGCGTTGATCCGAGTCGACCCGAACTCATCTGTAATCACATGTGGAAAGCTCGTGACAACTTCCTCCGCTCCACGCCATCTTGCGAGGTCGGTGCGCTCTACCAAATCCCGGTACTCTACACGGCCCCCGGGCACGAGTGCGACATGCATCCCACACTATCCCAACTACTCAGCCCACTATCAAGGCGAGAAAAAGCTCTATATCCAAGAAAAGGAATGCAAAGGGATGGGGACTAGAACATACAAGAACCTTGCCCATGTGAACATATTCTAACAGTCTGGCTAAATAAATGCAATCATATGTCGGGGTGCTAGTCAAATCACATGACTCTATCACAAATATCAAAGATAACATCAATTCTAGTATGATCAAAGCTACACTACTAGAATTAGGAGGAAGCCCGCAGACTTGGAGAAAAATCCAACCCACCTAGATGCGCGTGTCGGTCCAAAATCCACAAGAGCTAAAACTTAACGGGTGCGATCCTCACGTTCTCACGATTCCGACGCACCAAAAATCATCAAAAAAGTCCTCCCGGTCACCGAGATATGAGCCAAACACCGCGGTAAGGTCAAATCACTCAAAACAATAATCTCATCGCGCATCTGTCCTTAAAACAGGAAATTACCTCTTATGAGATGCCCTCCAAAAATTCCAACAAAAATATGGTTGCGATCCTCTCGAAGTGTAGATGTCAATTGAGTGCTTAAACACCAATTTCCGACAACCATAGCTTGAGAAATTGCAAGATCTCTCCTCCGCTGTCCAGAAAAAGTATCACAGAAAAAGAGGGTCTAAAGATGCTACAAAAACTCCCATAAAAGCTCGAAAAGGAGTAGAGTGATGAATATCAAAATCGAAGGCCTACCTATCAAGGAAACGCTGCCATAAAAATCGACGAAAAATTCCAAAAGATGAGCTCAGGGGAGCTCTCCGACGAAAAGTCGATGGAAGAAACCAATGTCGAAGGAACGGCGCGACTCTCGAGATTATGCAGGGAAAAATAGCAGATGATCTCCAAAAATTCTCCAAAATAAATATTGAAGAAGACTTGATGTAGAATCTCACTGTCAAAATGGCACGAAATTGGATCTCAAAAACCCTAGAAAAATGGCTCCAAAATTGATTCCAAAATGGCCTATTTATAGCCAAGCATTCGGGCTTCACACCAAATCCCAGGCCGAACAGGAAACAGCGAAACCAGCCAATCAGATCGCGCCCTGCGTCCCAAAACATGAAACAGCCGTGCAAGAGCCTTCGGGAAGCGCCACGTGTCCGCGCCGCCCACGTGTTTCGCGCGCCTCGTTCACGTGGGCGGCTTGAGCCCGCCAATCACGAAGTGCCACGTGTCCCCACGCGATTCACGTGGTCCACGCCCCCGGTCTACGCGCCGGGTCTTCCGAAATGTGTCGGCCAACCAGAAGCCGCTACGTGTCACAGACCAACCGCCCTCCTTGACGCCGCCCGACCAATGACGGAATGCCACGTGGAAACGCCAAACCCCAGTACTCCCGGTGCACGCTTTTCCTGTGGACCGACCGGCCGCCCGCGCGAGCGCCGCGCCTGCCCTCACCTGCCCACGCCTGCCCGCGCTGCCCGCGGCCGCGCTCCGCCGCTGTGCCGCCGCGCTCCGCCGTGCGCCGCCGCCTGCCGGTGCTCGCCGGTCGCAGGAATCATTGTTTCGGCCGCCGGAACAGTAAAAATATTTTTTGAGGTCCGAAAAATATAAGTAAATAGCCTATTTTCATCATTTTCACGCGCTGAGTCCAAATCCGCCATCATGTGGAACGCTCCCGGAAAAGCAAACTTTCGGACCTTGTAAATCCATATCGGAGGTCCCCGGAAAAGCAAACTTGATCCGATTTTGCCGGAAGCCCCCGGAAAAGCAAACTTGATCCGAAATTTTGCCGGAATTTTGCCCACGTGTTTCGCGTTTCTCCAAATTCTCATCCGAAATTTTGCCGGAAGCCCCCGGAAAAGCAAACTTGATCCGATTTTCGCGCCGGTTCCAAATCTGGGATCCGATTTGAACACAGACAACTCGATTACTCATCTTAGGCTTCCAAAAGCAAATACTCACCTTGTAAATCCATATCGGAGGTCTGGATCATCACATCCTCCCCCACTAAAAGAAAGTTTCGTCCTCGAAACTAACATCCCTCAACGGGAGTCTCAAACCGAAGGGTGGGTATCCATCACCACCGTTGCCATCTCTCAAATTGCCACTCACTCCCCACGATTACTCCTCAACTCAACAAGTACGGCATGACCCTGTTGCGCAACCCTCTCATCTCACGAGCCGGGATTCACAACGGGCGTCCCACGTACTGCAAACACTCATGGGTCTCAAATGGAGTGAGTCAATCACGGGCGAGGGATCCAAAACATAACACTATCGAGCTGGGATAAGAAAACAACAGAGAATCTAGCCAAACGTGGGGGGGAAAACAGTCAGCGCAACACGCACTACAACCACATTCAAGTGCTAATGCAACCAGGGTGACCCGAAAACACCCTCACTAACAACCAAAAAGGAAATGAGGCCAACATCTGGAACGTCATCAACCCCATCTCTCAATTTAGAAAACAACCAAAGAAGCAAAAAGTTCAAAAATTCTGAAAAGCCAGTGCCTTCACCCCAATCAAACAAGAACAGGTTCCGGCACTGTCTGTGATGATCCGAACCTTCGATATGGATATACAAGGTGAGTAGTGGCTTCTGGAGGCCTATGATGAGTGATCTAGCTGTTTGTGCTCGAATCGGATCCCATATTTGAGACCGGCGCGAAAAACGGATCAAGATTGCTTTTGAAGAGGCTTTTGGCAAAATTTCGGATGAGAATTTGGAGAAACGGACGGCGGATTTGGACTCAGCGCGAAACGATGAAAATAGGCTATTTACTTGTATTTTTTGGACCTCGGAAAATATTTTTACTGTTCACCGCCCGGAGTTACTGTTCCGACGGCCATCGGCGACCAGCAGGCGGCGGCGCACGGCGGAGCGCGGCAGCACAGCGGTGGAGCGCGGCCGCGGGCAGCGCGAGCAGGCGCGGGCAGGCACGGGCAGGCATGGTGCCCAGGCGGCTGGTCCACAGGCAAGGCGTGCACCGGGAGCAATGAGGAGTGAACTTGCCATGTGGCATCTCTGGATTGGTCGGGCGGCGTCAAGGAGGGCGGCTGGTCTGTGACACGTGGCGTGGTGTGATTGGCCGACACATTCCGGAAGACCGGCACGTAGACCGGGGGCGTGGACCACGTGAACCGCGTGGGGACACGTGGCATCACGTGATTGGCGGGCTCAAGCCGCCCACGTGCACTGAGGCACGCGGAACACGTGGGCGGCTGGGACACGTGGCGCTTTCTGGGAGGACTTGCACTGATGTTTCGTGTTTGGGGACGCGCGGTGCAACACGAGTGGTGGATTTTGCTGTTTCCTGTACTGCCCTGGATCCGGTGTGGAGCCCGTGTGATTTTATGTGATTTGGCTATAAATAGCCATCTTGGGGATGGCTTTTGGGGGGTTTTTGAGATCCGATTTGTGAGGACCCGAATCCCCACTTAAGAGATTACTGTCGGATTGGTGGCCTTTGGGAGTGTTTGTGCGCGTGTCGGGCCCGAGAAATGGTTTTGTGATGCAATTTGGGATTTAGTTGCATCACTGGAGGCCTGCGTGGTGTGTCGGTGGTGTTTGCGCGCAATTTGGACACAATTGTTGGACCTTGGGCTTAAAAGGAGATCCCGTGGGAAATTGGAGGACCCGTCGAGTGTTTAGAAGTGATTTCGCGCGACACGGATGTCAAATTTGGACTCAGGGCGAAGTTTGGATAAAAGATTACCTCTCCGGTTGCCTTCGGGAATTTTTAGAGTTGGAATTTGGCAAATCGGACTTCAGAATTGGACCCGGCGTGGAAATCGGATCAAGTGGGCTATCCGGGGGCATTCGGCAAATTTTCGGATGAGAATTTGGAGAAATGGACATCGTTTTTGGATTCAGCGCACGAAATCGTTGAGAATGGACTATTTACTTGTTTTTTTTGGAGCCCGGATGGCGCGAGCGTTTTTCGAGGTGCGAGCACGAATCTCGAGATTGCTCGGATCCCAAGGCGGCGGCGCGCGGATCGAGACGCGGTGGCGTGTTGCGCAAGGCGCGCAACAGGCGTGCAAAGGCGCGCTTCCTGTGCGGGCCAACGGGGGGCCGCCACGTGGCGGGCCCCCATTGGCGCCCGCGCGGACGCGAGAGGCGCCCGCGCCCGTGGGCGCGCGGGGGGCCGCCACGTGGCGGGCCCCCATTGGAGCCCTCGCGGATGCGTGGGGCGCCCGCGCGGGGGTGCGCGCCCGTGTGGCGCGCACGGTGCCCCGCGCCTGTGTGGCGCGGGGGTGTCACGCCCGTGTGGCGCGTTGGGAAGTGCGCCCGCGTGGCGCAGGGCGCGCGCCTGGGCGGGCGCCCTCGTCTGTGGGTGGGTGGACCGCCACGTGGCGGTCCTCCATTGGAGGGCGTCGTGGACCGGGTCCACCGGAACGCCCCCCCTTTCTTCCTCCTTTTCTTTTCTTTCTTCTCCCCGCACACCCTTTCTCCTCTCTTCTTCTTCTTCTTCTCTAACCGAGCACGAGGGGGAGAGTGTGCGAGGAGGTTTCGTGGGGTGGAGCGGCACGTCGGCGACCTCGTGGAGCGCGCAAGGCGTTCCATTTAGCAGTTGGGCGGCGCGTCGCAGTCGAGGTAGGTCTCGCGCGTTGTTTTTACGGTGTTTTTGGCACAGTTTTGGGGCCGTTCTTTTGGACATTGGATTGACTCCGTTTTGCGTGCGGATTTCGACACGGTGCACCGTTTTGCGTGCGGACTTCGTTTTGCTCGCGGTTTTTGGCACCGTGCTCCGTTTTGCGTGCGGACTCTGGCGGCGTGCACCGTTTTGCGTGCGGACTCCATTTTGCGCGCGGGTTCCGGCACCGTGCTCCGTTTTGCGTGCAGACTCCGGCGGCGTGCACCATTTTGCGTACGGACTCCGTTTTGCGCGCGGGTTTAGGCACCATGCTTCGTTTTGCGTGCGGACTCCGGCAGTGTGCACCGTTTTGCGTGCGGACTCCATTTTGCGCGCGGGTTCCCGCACCATGCTCCGTTTTGCGTGCGGACTCCGGCGGCGTGCACCGTTTTGCGTGCGGACTCCGTTTTGCGAGCGGGTTCCGGCACCGTGCTTCGTTTTGCGTGCGGACTCCGACGGCGTGCACCGTTTTGCGTGCGAACTCCGGCACCGTGCTCCGTTTTGCATGGGGACACCGGCGGCGTGCACCGTTTTGCGTGCGGACTTCGGTGGAGGTAAGGAATCGCGTGGAGGCCAATTGCAAGTGTCTACGAGCAATTGGTGGCTTACCGAGGTGGGTTGGTTTTTATCTCCAAGTCTGCGGACTTCTCTCTAATTCTATTATGATAGGATTTTGCATGCTAGTTTAAGTGTTTCATTGGAACTTTGACTAGCACCCCCGTCATATGTTGCATGTGTAACCAGACCAATAGAGAACCTTAATCTGGGCTAGGTTCTTTTATGCTTTAGACATCCCACACATTGCATTCCTTTCTGGACATAGAGTTCCTCGCCCAAGTAGGGGGCCGAGTGATCAGGACATTGTGGGATGTGTGTTGCACTCGGGCCTGGGGGCTGTGTGGGGTCTGGTAGCTGTGTTAGGCCAGTGTTAGTGTTTTGGGAACCGTTTTGGGTAAACGGTGGTCCCGGATCTTTGGGGTATTTCCCTGTTTTAGTCTTCGCCACCACGTTGTGATCGTGGTGAGCGTGTGTTATGAGGACCTTGAACCCAGAATGTTTTTGGACACTCATGATTTTAGTAAACCAGTATTTTTCCTTCCGAATTTCCAGGGGCGTCGGAGCCTGTTCTTGTTTGATTGGGCGTCGGCATCAACCCTTGAGAGTTCGGAAAATAAACTTGTTTTTAACTGATTTTTCAAGAACTAAAATCTATAAAAGTTGGTTTTCTCAATTCAAGACAGTTTTCAAAAAGGGGCAATTTTATCCTCATCCCAAGGGGGTTGAGTGGAAATGATATTTTATAATAAAGGTCATCTCTTCTCCTAAATTTCCTCACCCGACCGGGGTGAGTGATCTGGGTTCTAGGGGTTGATTTCATTCTTCGGTCGAAAACAACGGGAGGCTACGCCTATAGCCTGTTCTTGTTTGATTAGGGTCGTAGGTATTAGTGTCCCGGGGTTTTGGGACCCTTCGCAATTCTGGCTGTTGAGCGTCTCCAGCCCGTGAGTTTGGTGTGGAGTTGGTTTCCCACTTTAACCGAGAGGGGCCGAATCCCTAAACGGTAAAGGATCGAGAACGTCGATAGGCTGAGCCTAGAGTCTGTTCTTGTTTGATTGGGGTTCTAGGCACCGGCCTAACGGATTCTCGGACCTTTGCTGCGTCAGTCGGTTCTTCTCGCATATGAGTGGGGTGTCTTTTGGGAGCCGTTTGGAGTGACGGCGGTCCCAACTGTGTTGCACCTTCTTTTATTGGGTTAGTGTTGTGAGATCGAGTCGTGGAGTCTTTCTCCGACTGAGTTATGCTAGTTGAGCATTGAGTACCGATCTGTTTGATCGAGGATTATAGCCTGCTGAGCCTAGCATTCTATGCCAGTTATGAGATACTTGAGATACTTGAGTTCGGTGGGGTCGCTCCCCTCGAGCTACGCCCCGGGTGCGATGATGATACCGAGCCTAACGAGGCTGCGATGATGCGACTAGTTGATACACTAGAGTTCGCTTGAGATTGAGTTAGTCCATGTGGGACACCCTACGTAAGACCAAGTCCTGTTTGGGCGTAGTGGCAGTAGGTTTGGCGCAGGCTTGACTGGACCCTATGTGGCAGTCACTGAGATTTGGGTTACTGTGAGAGAGTATGCATATCATGTGTCTTAGTGAGTTTTCCTTTGAGCATTGTACTTGACATATTGTCAGTAGTGAGTGGTTGCATACCATCATCTGTGTTTTTCCCCTTGAGCATAGTAGATAGAGGCATGATAGCTGTTGATACTTATCCAGCTTTGTTTTCCTATCCCAGTCTTTTTCTGTTATCTTATGCCTCTAGTAGACTTAGTGGGCAGACCGTGGGTCTTGGAGACGGTACCCACTGAGAACTACTGTAGGATGTAGTTCTCACACCCTCTGTCGGTGACAGGTTGCTGAGGCTTTTCTTCCGTTCCTGCCCGAGCTGGCTTGACGGACCGAGGACATGGAGTCGCGTAATAGTTCCCTACCAGCATAGTTCCTTTAGAGTGTGGTAGATGTACCCTTTTTATATTGAGAGTTTCTTGTGGAGAGACCTTTGTTGTGAGGTATAGAGTTGTATTTATTTTACAGTTTGAGAAACTGATGTAGTGAGGATATGGTTGTATTGAGAGCTTGTACACTGATGTATTTATTGGATTTATCTCCCTTTTGAGTTTTGTATCAGAGGACTTTTCATACGATCTTATTTGGGAGATGGATATTGTGTTATTTTCAGTTGTACAGTGATTGGATTTCAGTTTTCCTGCAGCTTTTATTTTTGCTCTGATATCTGTATAGCTGTAGTTCTATCTTTTGCAGGTTAGACGCTTCGTCGGTGCGGGGCTTCCCGTATCGACGGCGGATCTGTTGGCGAGCCCGGGTCGCAGTTCGACCCCGGGGCGTGACATGATTAGAGTGCCATTTTTTTTAGTGAGATTCTACATCAAGTTTTCTTCAATATTTGGGGTTTTAGAGAATTTTTGGAGATCGTCTGCTACTTTTCCCTGCGCGATTTCGAGAGTCGCGCTGTTTCTTCGGCATCGGTTTCTTCCGTCGACTTTTCGTCGGAGAGCTCCCCTGAGCTCATCTTTTAAAATTTTTCACCAATTTTTGTGGCAGCGCTTCCGTGACAGGTAGGCATACGATTTTGATATCCATCACTCATCTCAGTTTCGAGTTTTTATGGGAGTTTGTGCAGCATCTTTAGACCCCCTTTTTCTACAACACTTTTTCTGGACAGCGGAGGAGTAATCTTGCAATTTCTTGAGCTGCAGTTGTCGGAAATTAGTGTTTAAGCACTCGATTGACATCTACACTTCAAGAGGATTGCAACAGTATTTTTGTTGGAATTTTTGGAGGGAATCTCATAAGAGGTAATTTCCTATTTTATGGACAGATACGCGATGAGATTACTGTTTTGAGTGATTTGACCTTACCGCAGTGTTTGGCTCATATCTCAGTGACCGGGAGGACTTTTCTGATGATTTTTGGTGCGTCGGAATCGTGAGAACGTGAGGATCGCACCCGTTAAGTTTCAGCTCTTTTGGATTCTGGACCGACACGCACATTGTCACGCCCCGGAGGTTCGAAATAAGCGGAAAAGCGTATACTTTTTTTCTTTTTGAAAACTTCATCCTCCGGTGCGCGCCAGACCCGCCACATATACAAATTCACCCCGCGAACGGACGGAGTCCCCTTTGTATATGCACGGCGTCACAATTACGATACATACTTTAACCATGCAGTCACGATGAGAGCCAAAGAGGGAAAATACAATTTATCACAACTACTAATATAAACCTATTAAAGGTGGTTCAACACTAAGACAAGAGCTCAATCCAACATCCACAAAGTTCCACAATAAAGGCAATCACAAAACTCACTAACCAAATAACCAAGATAATTCTAAAGGGAGAAAAGGAAGTGTCACAAGCCCCGAACGGGCTAAACTCCTTTGTTCACAGCCTCACTGTCGTCCCGGGTCCTATCTCGACCTAACCTGTCACCATGTGGGAAGTCAGTGACAAGAATAGTAGATATAAACAAGTACAAGGCGGTAAATAAAGGCAAACCGATAAACCCGAGCATCCAACTTTCCCTCATGAATCCCTCGCATTCCCTGTAAATCGAAACCAAGCACCTGCCATGTCCGAGGACCCCAGGCCAAGAATGCCTGCCATGTCCGAGGACCTCAGGAAAAGAACGCCTGCCATGTCCGGGAACCCCAGGCTACGAATTCCTGCCATGTCCGGGGACCTCAGGTAAAGAACGCCTGCCATGTCCAGGAACCCCAGGCTACGAATGCCTGCCATGTCCGGGGACCTCTGGTACACGGGTATATCAGACCACTTCTTCGGAAAAGTACACCCATGCGGTGGCCAAACCGCCTGTGTACGTGTAAGCAAAACCTGTACTGAATGACCGCAGCCATTGTATAACGTAAAGCACCGCGACGCTCAGTCGCAACAGATAGTAACAAAGAGGGATACGAATGCAGAAAGGGGGTTAGACAATAATAATTTGCACCTATTACGAGATGAACCATATTTCAAAACGCCATAAAAGTACCCACCTGAAACGAAGATAAACGACCGCGCCCGTGACCCTCCTAGGCAATCAGAACTTCACGCGGCCTAATAAAATAACCAAAAGCACAATTTAACACTTTACCCTAACACAGGCAAAATCAGTGGTCCCGACCACTATAACAATAAACCAACGAAAAACCAAAATCACTGTGCCAAGCGGACCGCATTGTCAATATAAAACCGTCGAGTCAAAACTGTCAAGCAAAACCGTAGAACTCAGATCAAACTGGATCTCTGACGGTAAAACCGATGGTTAACAACAACCGGACCGCGACTATATCATCGCGAACTCCATCGGAACCCAAATCCGCTAACGAAAATCCAACAAAACCCAATTTCTCAACTGGTAGCCAACTCGGGATGTCAACGTTCAAGCCGAGAAAACCCCGACGGCGAAAACGATGAGAAAAAGGCCCGACGGTGCGACCCCGACGATTTTGCCAAGGCGCGGAGCGACGGCGAAACTAGCACATGACATGGCGAAATGGTGGCCTAAATGACCCCGGGTGGCCATGCAAGGAAAAACGGCGGAAACAGTGATCCCAACGGTGAAAACGGCGCTCAAAACGGTGAAAAACGGACCAAAACGAGCTACTGGACTTCCGGGCTGACGGGTGGTGCACGGACCAAGCGTGGACCGGGTTTACGGCATAGTGGAAACGGCGGCGCAGACCCTGCTCACCCCAGGCGCATGCACCAGGCAGTTTGGGCCAGGCCGGTGCACGGGCAAGCGCGCACCGGGTTCACGGCTATAGGGCGCGGCGGCGCGCTCTAGGTGCACGCTGAAGGCATGGACCGCGCTAAGCGGGCCGGGCTGGTGCACGCGAGGCGCGCGCCGGGCTCACGCCCGCAGGACGCGGCGGCGCGCACCGGGCGTACGCCCACCGCGCTGCCGGGCCGGGCCAGCGCATGACTGAAACGGACCGGGTACATGCTCCGGGTCACCGTTTCCTGCACCGGGTGCACGCCGGTCCCGTGGATCGCGCGACGGCTTTTGCTTTATTTTTCGTTTTTCTTCGTCTTTTTCGGCTCCGGTTGCGACCACACGTCCACGGTGGCTACGGCGACGACCTCGTGAACATGATAAGGGCGGCAGCGACCTCCCGTTTAACAACGGCGGCGGCGGCTTCCCGTTAAATCCGACGGAACACCCAATTAACCCAAACGAAACTATGGTAACTCCAACGATAAAACCATTGATCGGAGACCAAACGAAACATCGATCGGAAACCCGATCAAACCTCTGATCAAGACCGATTAAAAACCATCGATCAAAACCTGGTCAAGAACACGAACAAAATAGCGATGAAAACCAAACAAAAACCATGATCAATTTACTGAATAAATCGACCTCAAAAGAACACGAAAAACCCCCGATTAATCCGACCAAAAAGAAATAACGATCGCTAACCTCGATCTATCTGGAACAAAGATCCGATCTTGTCCCTCACGGCGCTGGGGATCTGGATCCGCTCCCCGTAGATTATGGCGTCTCGTTCTCCGGTCTCCGGTACGTCGATCGGGGCGATCGGGTCCCTCCGCTTTCTCCTTCTTTCCTTCTTTTCTCCTCCGGTTAGGGTTTCCTTTTCTTTTCTCTTTTCTCTCTTTTCGAACTTGTGTTTCGTTTGGTTTTCGGCACGCACCAGAGGGAAGGGTTTGAGGAGGCGATCCTTTAAGACTAGGGTTTTCCTTTCGGTATACGGGAAATAAATAAATCTTATTATTAATTTATTTCTTTTATTTTCCCTTCTCATATGTACGTACCGTCAAAATCCACATTGGGTATTAAATCTTTAATTATTATTATTTCTTAGAGATAATCCCTTAGAGATAATTCCTTAGAGATAATCCCTTAGAGATAATTCCTTAGAGATAATTCCTTAGAGATAATCCCTTAGAAACAATTCCTTAGAGATAATCCCTTAGAGATAATTCCTTAGAGATAATTTCTTAGAGATAATCCCTTAGAGACAATTCCTTAGAGATAATCCCTTAGAGATAAACCTTAGAGATAATTCCTTGTCTCCTCGAAAAGCGTGCACGATCTCTTGCACGGATTTCGATGCACACCCCGGTTACCACGATCCTAACAACCCCTTTCTGGGGGATCCGTAAGTCGGATTTTAGATCTGATTGCACCGTCGTTCATCATTTTTCGAGCTCTATTACCGAAAAATGCCCGCACCGTGTCTTAGTCAACTCAAGAGAACTTGATAATTCGGTTTCCTCTAACTTATACTCTATTAGCAGGAGGGTAAAACGTTAAACAAAAAGTTGTGATATTACACCACACACCCCTTAAAAGAAGTTTCGTCCTCGAAACTTACTCTCAACCCTCGCTAAACAACTTAGGGAAACACTCTTTCATTTTCGTCTCAAGTTCCCAAGTCGTCTCGCGCTCCAAGATCCCGAATGTCGCATCGTTGGCGCCAACCATTAATCCCAAAAGCTCGAGCTTTTAGAGATAAGCAACCAATACACTTAAAGCGTACAGACACAGCGCCACGGATCTCGACCGGACTCAACCCACCTGGACGTTGGGTCTATTGTTGGGTCTCTTGCCGTTAGGTCTGTTGTGGACCGCAGCCCCACTCAACTTATTAGGCTCACCCAACTCAACCTATTAGTCTCCTAGGCCTATTGTCACGAGGCAAGAAGTTGGACCTATTTAACCCATAAATAAATAACCAACACATAAGACAACTAAGTCTTCACATCCTTATTGGGCAGGAAGGTACAAAGTATTTGCTTCTAAGGGTTCTTCTGGGGTCAAGACCAACATTACTCTTCGTAAGGGGTCTTTCCTGCTACTACTTCCCTCGTAAGCCGAAGCGTCTGTTTCCCCGCCGGTCGCTGATGTTCCGCTTTCATCTGTTGGCACACCAAATAATGCGCCACGAATTGTGTCACATCGCTCTTTAATTTAGGCCACCAGAAGGTCTGCCTCAAATCCTTGTACATCTTTGTACCTTCGGGATGCGCAGTGTAGGAGGCGTCATGTGCTATCACTAGAATTTCTTTCCTCATTTTTGGCTTAACGGGCACACAAATTCGTCCCCGGAACCTTATTACATTATCTGAGCCAGTCGTAAAATCTCCACCTTGCTCCGAGGGTATTCTGTCCTGCACCAGTTGTAGTTTCGTGTCCGTTGTTTGGCCTTCCAAGATCCTCTTCGAGATGCGTCACACCAGATCTTATAGTCCTCTCCGGGCTTCGGCAATGTGAGCACTGGCGCCCGCGTGCGTCTGTCTTTAAGTTCCTCGAAGCTCTTCTGGCATTGGGCCGTCCATATGAATTTCTCCCCTTTCCGGACTAGTCGATTTAGGGGAGTGGCTATCTTTGAGAAGCCTTCCACGAAGCATTTGTAGTACCCCGCCCGCCCTAGGAAGCTTCGAATTTCTGTCACCGTTGTTGGCCCAGCCCGGTTGGTCACGGATTCTACCTTCCCCGGGTCCACCCCTATTCCCGACGCTGAGATTTTGTGTCCCAAAAAGGTCTACCTCGCGGAGCCGGAACTCACACTTCTTGGGTTTGGCATACAATTTCTGGTCCCGGAGGGTCTGGAGGATTACTCCGGTTGCCTGACCTCTCATCTTCTTGTGTCAAGATCCATACCGAACTCGTGAACGCTACTCAACTGCCTTCTACCAAGCTTCTTGCAGACAACAACGAAAAGAAAACCGAGCAGAAGGTGTTCCTACAGGTTAAGTTTACAAGTTCCGGTATGTCCGGTTCCCGGAGACGCACTTGGAACTTCAAGCAGTCAACTACCGCTTAAAGATTGTCGCGACCGTCGGTCCCAAGCGTTACGCCGATAACCCTTACGGAAACCCCAATAGTTCTTAGAGCCTAAGAACTGGCCCCACCCTCGCTAGCCAGGAGGGAACAAAGCCACCTGCCTCGAGGGGTAGCCCAAAAGTCCGACCAAACTTATTTCTACGGTGGGGATCTCTCCTAATAAGTAAAGGTAGGGGCGAAAACGCGAAGCGAGGTGAAAGAGTGGGATGCTCAGGTGCTGACACAAAAGTTCTAGCATGATAATATGAGACTCGAGTATTACCTACTACGACTTCTCCGGTGGGTCCGTCCCCTAGTGGGTCATCGCATAGACTCTCCTTCCTCCCGATTGCGGAGACGAAGGTGTACATGCTGCTACGGATGATGTCCCCATTTTCAAGGGGCACTTGAAACGGAAGTACCCCGGTTTGCCGCATCGAAAACAGTGGTCTTGCGTCTGGGGACATTCGGTCACTTGGTGTATTCCATCGCAAATGATGCAAGGCTTGTCTACCAGCCTTTGTCCTCCCGTCGGCGCATTCTTGGTTCCTCGTCGCGATCTCGGGTGTTTAGGAGGCCGGCTCCCCTTAGTATGCTCTCCTCCGAAGTAAGGCCGAGTTCGTTTCTTATCCCCGCTGTGTTCCGAGCTCTCCCGTCGGGCTCGTGTAATCGCAAATCCGCGCTCCACTGCGGTGGCTCTATCGACCACCTTCTGGAATGTGGTGACCCCGATCCCCGTGTAGCTTCTTCCATGAACCGTGGTGTAGAACACCTAGTGTTGGTGTGTCTGGCCCATAGTGCATCAAAGGGATGCCACAGATGGAGCCTGTGTGTTATCCACAACTGGATTAGCCTTCGGCTGCATTCGCCGAATTTTTGAAATGGTTTTGGGCCAAACAGAGGTTGGATTTGGATTCGGCACGGAAAAATGCTTGAAAACGGCTATTTGCTTGTTTGATTATGAGTCCGGATGCCCAAAAAAGGACTCCCGAAAGTTTTCGCTGAATTTCGGTGCATGGGAGGGGCCGTGGACCGCCGGCTGCCACGTGGCGGCCTGTTATTGGCCGGCCCGCAGCACTCGGTCCACGGAGAGGTGCTGCTGGGCGCACGGACCCGGCGCATGGACACGTGGCGCCGCCTGATTGGCGAGCTCGTGATGCGCGGTCCATAGGGTTGGCGCGGCGGTGCATGGACCAAGGCGGGTGGACACGTGGCAGTCCCCGGTTGGTCGGTGCACGCGGCGCGGTCCACGAAACCCGAAGTAGGGTGCGTGGACCGGGTGCAGGGGACGCGTGTTGGCGTGCCATTCGCGGGTTCACGAGGCGCGGCGCACGGGGGCGTAGGCGGGCGCCTCGGGGCTCATGCGTGGTTGGCGGCCAGAGCGGCGCCTGCCCGCACGTGTGACCACGACAGTGTCGGGACACGTGGCATGCTACCACTCGCGGGCGCCACCTACCCATTTGACCGGGTAGGTGCCACGCGTCGACAGCACGCGCGGGACACGCGTCGGCCCTCGGGAGGGCCACGTGGACACTCCCGGCACGCCCCGCACAGCTGTTTGCTGTGCGGGTGACGTGGCGACACGAGGAAGATCCGGGTGCCTACAGTGTTTCCCATTTTGCTGTCGGATTCGGGTGCCCGAATCCGAGGACTTGGTTGGAATTTCTTCAATTGTTTTTCTGCGGCCTATTTAAAGCCCGAGCCGCCTTCACTTGTAGATTTTTGGCACTTCCGAGCTTCAAACCGATGGGAGACCTTCTGCAAAGTTGATCCCCTCGCAGTGCAGCATCCTTCTGTGGATTTCTAGGATTTTACGTGGCACGCTTATCGAGATTTCTATTTTCTTGGCACGTCGCGACGTTCCTTCTCCGGTGTTTCCTCCCGTCGCATTTCGGTGCACGAGATCTCCCGGCCTACTCCGACCACCTTTTCGAGGATCGCTGTGGTATTTTTATCAGATTTTTCGGAGCCCTTTCTGCAGGTGAATAATTGGCATCTTTGGGACTGAATTTCAGATTGTGATTACTTTGGGTAATTTTGGAATAAAGTGTAACTGTGAACCCTGTGTTGTACCCAGAAGGAGTTGTTCTGGGATTTTGGGACTGTGGATTATTGGTGGTTGCTACTCCTGGTGTTTTCAGCTGTTGGATCATGGACAGTTAGCATCTTCAGGTGGGTGGCCTTGTCTCCAAGTTGGATGGACTGAACATTAAATCTGCTATAGTAGGACCATGCATGATAGTGGGTTCTTGTGTAGCATGTTAGATTGTAGGAATTCTTATCCCTTGTATTTATATAATGATCTTATGATCTCTTTTGCTTCCTACCACCTGTTTAATTATAGTTATTTGGAACTTGACCTAGCACCCCCGTCATATGTTGCATGTGTAACCAGACCAGTAGAAAACCCTCACTTGGGCTAGGGTTATTTATGTTTAGACATCCACACATTGTGTTTCATTCCTGGACTTAGTGTTATCCTCGCCCGGGTAGTGGGCCGAGCGGTCGGGACTTCCTTTTAGTGTGGGATGCATTTGCACTCGTGCTTGGGAGCAGAGTGGAGTCTGGTAGATGTAGTGGATCGCTTGTCTGTACCGGGAACTGTTTGGGGTAAACGGTGGTCCCGGGAGGTCTTGTTTTCCCCTGTTTGGGTTGTCGCCACTGTGTTAGTGGCAGTAGTGTACCTGTGTTAGCAGGACCTAGAACCCAGAAACCTTTTCGACATACACATGATTTTAGTCTACCAATGTTTTCTTCCAAGCATCGAAGGGCCGCTGGAGTCTGTTCTTGTTTGATTGGACAAAGGCATCAGCCCTTCGGGGTTTGGGTAAAATACTTGTTTTCTAACTGTTTTTTCTAAAAGAACTAAAAATCATTAAAAAATGGATTTCTCCTCAAATCAAGATAGTTTTTCAAAAAGGGAACTACTTTTAATCCTCACCCTGTGTGGGTTGAGTGGAAATGGTTTTCAATAACAAATGTCACATTTTTCCTGTAAACCTCCCCACTCGAAAGGATTCGAGTGGTCTGGGTTCTAGGGGCCGTTCCTTTGTCGGGACGAAAGCCACGGGGGCCGAGCCTGGAACCTGTTCTTGTTTGATAGGGTTGTAGGTGTAGGTCTCCCGAAACTTTCGGGCCCTGGTTGGTGTCTTCTGCGTGTTGTACCGAGGTTGTTGTGTTCCCGAACTATAAGGGGGTCGGGAACTTCAATAGGCGGAGCCTAGAGTCTGTTCTTGTTTGATAGGATTCTAAGCACCGGCCTATCGGGTTTTCGAACCCTTGTGGTGTCGGTCTTTCTTGTGAGTTTAGTGTTCTGTTATGGGAGCCGTCTGGCGGATGGTGGTCCCGGCTGTGTGGTTTTCCAGCCTGTGAGTGAGCGTTGGTGTTGTTAGTCGATCTTGTTGATCGTGGTTTGGACTATAGCCTGCATGAGCCATTTTGAGCTCGACAGAGATACGCGGATACTTTCCTCGGTGGGGTCGCGCCCCTCGAGTGCCACTCCGGAGTTGGGCCTGTTACTTGCTATCGCGACTTGTCGACGTAGTCCCTCTGGCTGGGCCAGTTTTGGCAGTCATGGACACCCTACGGTAGACCCCTCCTGTTGAGGATGTGCGGCAGTAGGTGGGCGCAGGTTTGACTGGACCCTATGCGGCAGTCAGTGTAGATTGGGTGACCGTACTTTGAGTGTTAGTAGATGCATCATGTTTCCATCTGTTCCACTCCTTGAGCATCTAGATAGAGACATAGTAGCTGTAGAGTTACTTTTCCAGCCCTTTCATTTCAGTATTATATTATTATTACTTTATGCCTCTAGTAGACTTAGTGGGCAGACCGTTGGGCTTGTTGGCGGCACCCACTGAGGACTACTGTGGGATGTAGTTCTCACACCCGTCATGGTGTCTTTTTCCCCAGGGACTTCTGCTCCTGTTCCTGCTGCTCCAGTTGTTGATCCGGCTGATCGAGGTAAGGGAGTCGCGAGATAGATCCCTACCAGTCGTCATCCAGAGAGTAGATGTACCCCCTTACTTTTTGAGAGTTCTTGTTGAGAGACTTTTGTAGTGAGGTATAGAGTTGTACTTTTTATTTTACTGCTTGAGAGACTTATGTGTTTTTGGGGAGGATTTTGAGTTGTATATATTTTCATTTTCAGCAGTTTACCATCAGCTCTGATATCTGTATAGTATAGTTCATCTTTTGCAGGTTAGTCGCTTCGTCTATACGGGGCTTCCCGTATGGGCGGCGGATCTGTTGGCGAGCCCGGGTCGCAGTTTCGAAGCCGGGGCGTGACAGATTAGAGTGGTATCAGAGCCTAGGATGTAGGTCATTGTGGACTTAGAAACCCTAGGCTTGTGGTTGGACATTAGGATGACTATGTGAGAGTCGTGACTTTTAGCGAGAGTCCTGATTGAGTTTTATACCTCTCCCAAGGGACGGGATGAGTGATTGGCATGTTTATTCTCCTAAGCGATTATGTTGGCTGCAGACAACATAATGCTAGGGAATGGATGACATGTCTTAGACTTTCGCTTGATTGGGTCGAGTGTTGTTTGGTACTGTCCTGATGTTTGCATGTGTATTGCAGGTGGGCACGATGCCTCCCCGACGCAGGGTACAGACGCATTCTCAGCCTTCCCCCTCCGATGAGCCTGGGTAGGAGGAGCCAGCACAGGGTCAGCAGAGTGAGGTGCAGGAGCTTCGAGCTCAGATGGCCCAGTTGGCAGAGGCTGTTCGGCGCCAGGAGGAAGCTACACGGCGCCAGGAGGAGGCCATGGGTCGGATGATGCTTATGTTGGAGCAGAGGGTACAGCCAGTTGTAGCACCCCCAGGGAGTTTTCCCGCACATTCGACGCCAGCTGTGGCACCCCCAGTTGTACCAGCAGTGCAGGCAGCCCGTATTGCACCAGATACCGGTAGACAACCGTTCGGGACGGCATGACAGTTGACCCGGGCAGAGCAGCGAGAGGTGGTGGATTTGTTGTTGAGATTCCGTCAGTTTAACCCACCTCGTTTTTCGGGGCAGAGTTCGGAGTCGTGGGAGGCAGAGTCGTGGATCACGGCTATGGAGCGCCATTTCGAGAGCTTATTTATCGAGGAGCGGTTTCAGGTCCTATTGGCGATTCACTTCTTGGAGCGCGACACCGAGGCCTGGTGGCGGCGTGTTCGACCAGTAGGTCCACCTGGGACCCAACTGCTTACTTGGGCGGAGTTCCGCAGTCTACTTCTTGGAGCCTTTTTCCCGGAGAGCGTCAGACAGAGGTTGGAGGAGCAGCTGAGGAATCTCCGACAGGGAGATCAGCCCGTGCATGAGTACATTGTAGAGTTCAACCAGTTGTTGGCTTGTGTACCGCACGCGGCTAGGGATGAGGCGCACTGGATCTACATGTTTGAGCGAGGACTGTGCCGTGATATCTACCAGTTTGTCCGCTCGCAGAGATTGCAGACTCTGGATGCCTCTATGGAGCAGGCCCTCTATGTGGAGCACGGAGAGGCGGTTATGGTCGAGGTGGCCCCAGCTCCCGCAGGGATTTCGGGGGCGAAGCGCCCAGCACCGGATGATGAGGGTCAAACGAGCCGGCAGTGACCTCCGAGACCTCCACGATCTCATCCTAAGGGTCGTGGGTTTCGTAGGCGCCAGAGATCAGGTGGGCCCCCGCAGCAGCAGCAGTATCGGCAGCAGCGACAGGAGCGGTGTGTCATCTGTGGCGGGCCTCATCCACCGTCGTAGTGTGATCAGAGACAGGGGCGGTGTTTCCTCTGTGGAGAGTTGGGACATTTCCGTGCAACTTGCCCCCAGGCCATTTTGTCAGTGCGGCCTATTGCGACATCACCCCCCTTGCCTATCCATGCAGCGGAAGCCCCTCCGGCACACCGTCAGGCAGAGTGGGCCACGACGTCGGGACAGACGGGACGACGATCTGCGGCGCCCAGTGGACTGGTTTATGCAGCCCTGGTGGAGGACACCCCGGTAGCAGATCGTGTCGCGGCAGGTATGATTTTATTTCTGTTAACTAAGTTGAGCATTTCGATACCGCTGCATTCTTCTGCATTATTAGTAGGGTATCTACATCAGCATCTTTGCATGGGTATGGGTTAGGAATTTATGCTTCATGTTTTAGCGATTGGATTCTTCCCAGTATCCTTCGAGTAGAGGAGGATTGCGGTGCATGATCAGTGTAGTTGAGACTTGGGACTTCACCTACTAATGTGACGATTCAAGGACAGCTCCAGGACTTGGATTGAGCACACAGGTTGGACTGGTTGGTGCCGTGCTACGACTGATAATGGAATGAGAGCAGTTACCCTTCTGCGAGTTGGATAGGAGGAGTTCATTTTTCTCGGGTTGCCGGCGTATCCTTCCAGCAGCATGGGCTTCAGCGACTGTGGACAGACGCCACCTCGGGAGCAGTTGTGATGTTTAGGACTAGAGGTTGTGTCCTTAGGAGTCTCGGTTAGTGGTAGCTTTCGTTTTCGTAGCCACAGCAGGAACGACACCAACACTTCTCTCCCTTTTCTCACATTTGTCCTGAAATTTACGAACAGGACGAAAACTTCGAAAGATTACTCCAGAAATGGAGACAGTGCCCGAACCTGTTCTTGTTTGATCGGGGCGAAGGCACTGATCTTTCGAAATTTTCGGACTTTTCGCTAATTTCAGCTGTTTTCTAAATCCAGGGTTGGGGTTGATGACTTTCCTGCTGGTGGAGCCGTACCTTTCTTGTTAGTTTAGTGTTTGAGTTCTTTGGGTTGATTTGATTGTTTTAGTTTTGTTGTTGTGGTGTGTTTCAGTTTCGGGGACGAAACTTTCTTTTAGTGGAGGAGGATGTGGTGACCCCGATCCCCGTGTAGCTTCTCCCATGAACCGTGGTGTAGAACACCTAGTGTTGGTGTGTCTGGCCCATAGTGCATCAAAGGGATGCCACAGATGGACCCTGTGTGTTATCCACAATTGGATTGGCCTTCGGCTGCATTCGCCAAATTTTTGAAATGGTTTTGGGCCAAACAGAGATTGGATTTGGATTCAGCGCGGAAAAACGCTTGAAAATGGCTATTTGCTTGTTTGATTCTGAGTCCGGATGCCCAAAAACGGACTCCCGGAAGTTTTCGCTGAATTTCGGTGCATGGGAGGGGCCGTGGACCGCCGGCTGCCACGTGGCGGCCTGTTATAGGCCGGTCCGCAACACTCGGTCCACGGAGAGGCGCGGCTGGGTGCACGGACCCGGAGCATGGACACGTGGCGCCGCCTGATTGGCGGGCTCGTGATGCGCGGTCCACAGGGTTGGCGCGGTGGTGCATGGACCAAGGCGGGTGGACACGTGGCAGTCCCCGGTTGGTTGGTGCACGCGGCGCGGTCCACGGAACCCGAAGTAGGGTGCGTGGACCGGGTGCAGGGGACGCGTGTCGGCGTGCCATTCGCGGGCTCACGAGGCGCGGTGCACAGGGGCGCGGGCGGGCGCCTCGGGGCGCGTGCGTGGCAGGCGGCCAGAGCGGCGCCTGCCCGCACGTGTGACCGCGACATGTTGGGTTATGTATAATAGAGATCTAAATAGGGGAAAAAATACCTAGAGGGGGGTGAATAGGTGTAAACAATAAACACTCAAAAATCTTTGCGTAATAAAACCCAATGCGGAAAAATAAATAACACGCAGAGATTTTACGTGGAAAACTCCATCACAGGAGTAAAAAACCACGGGACCGATAACACGGTGAAATCCACTAGAATAATAATACGTACAAAGGTGATATAACACACTCACAGACGACTCAACCTTTTTCCGTACGCTCCTAGTTGATCTTCTCCGTTCGCTCCGCAACGCTCCTCGAATCCACGATTTGCGTCCAACGCCGAATCCACAGCATCCAACGTCGAGTCCATGACGTCTGACCGAATCCACGGTCTTCACCCAGTAGCACGTCTCGAATCCAGGAACGTACCTCGCTCCGAATCCACGAGAGCGGTAGCACCTTGAATCCACAAGGCTACGCGAGTCCACGCGCCGATTTTGGGAAAATCGTTGTTTTTGGGTGGTGATGATCCGCCGAATACTTAGATCAAAGATAGATCGGAAATACCATCTAAGTATTCATTAATTTGATTCTACTCAAAATCTGAGTATGAAAACCTAGAATCAAATTAATTAATATAGAAGAAGAAACATAGAATTAAATCTAGTTATTTCCTTTCTTCTCTATAGGTGGATTTCTCTTTTTCGACCGTATTTTGGATTACCCTAAAAAATTAATCGTAGGGTTTATTTATAGGTTAGAAACCATTGGAAGAAGATAAGAATCAAAAACTAACCTTATCTGGAATTTTTCAGGACGACGGTCCGGACTGGAATACTGCGATCCGGACTGTCGTAGCGAAACAGACTATTTCCAGAAAAACACACGTTCGGGATCCGGAATGAAATACCACGGTCCGGACTGTTCATACATTTTCAGCAAAACCCATGTTCGGGGTCCGGAACAGAACCAGGTGTGTTCCAGACTGGATTTGCGCATGAACTACCCTATGTTCGGGGTCCGGACTGTAGTTACCTGTTCCGGATCCTGAACATATAACATGTCCAGTTTTTGATTTTTATGCGATTAAAAATCCATCCAAGTGTTTCTACACTATAAGAAGTATTCGGATCACCAAAAATATTTAGTTAAACGTACCTGATCCTTTTGAATTCTTCTTACTTGAGATTGAGGTATATGATCCAAAGTTCTTCATCTTCAATCTTCAAGACTTAAACACTTTCACGAAATACACCAAAACAAATTCCTTAACAATCTCCCCCTTTGGCGGTTTCATGACAAAACAGAAATCCACTCAAGAAAATTCAAAAAGATATTTTTGTTGCTATCACCATACAACAAAAATTTACATTTGAGATCCAAATAAACTAAATACATGAGATAAACTCCTAAAACAAACTCTAGACTTAGATGTTTGTACTCTCTGCAAAAAGAAGTAATTCTTGACAAAAAAAGATCGTTAGATACCTCGAAAATTTTTGCATTCAAAAACCAAACAGAGATAGAGTTTATACTCACCATGACATTTATAAAACCAGATATGTGTTAAAATAACAATCGGAGATAGACATATCTTCTAAGCATTAAAATCCAAATGTCATAAGTTTGTTAGTCAATAACAACTTGTTAGTTATGTTACATGCCCAAATAGTTAGTCGAATAGTTAGTCGAATAGTTAGTCGAGGCATGCATTCAATCACAATATAAAACCAAAGTTGAGTTGTACTTACCTCCATAGTTCAAAGTTCACTGTTCTCACAAACCATTGTAACAATTGTTCATTGTTCTCTCTCTCCCCGTTTTTGTCACAAAAATAGCCAACATTACAAAATAAAAGGGAGTTAACAAGTTCAAAAAGAGAATGTAAGAACTAAAACTAAAAACCTGCAAAACAGAAAATTAGCTAGAATAACAAAGAAACCATAGATTAGATCATTAGAGCAAATGATCATTCCAGATCAGACTGGTCTGAACTGCTACAGTTCAATTTGTTCAAAAGTCCTTTAAGCATTCCTGATATTTTGGAACATTTTCTTTTCATCTTGTGAATGTTAGTGGACATTCTTTCTTGTTCTTCAGACATTCTCCTCTGTTCTCGTTGGATAGATAATATATCAGCTTCTGTGGTGTTTCTCCTGGAGGTCGAAGGAGGTTGTGTGGACGCTGACGGTGCATTTTGACCTTCATTCCATGGATATTCTCTAGGCATAGAGCGTGCTCTAGCGAGGAGTTCATTAATCTGAATTCCACTACCCCTCGAATTCTTTCGCCTAGTGTACTGGTTGGTTGTTGAAGAAGACTTCATCAGCTTTTTGTTCTTTAAATAAAACCTATCTTCGTCATCAACAGCTTGTTGTACTTCTTTACAAAATGTGTCCCAATCCTCTTCATCTTCTGATTCTGACTCAATTTGAGGAATATTCTTCGTCTCTTCTTGATGTGTGCCATCTTGTTCCTTTTTAACAGATGCACGAGTTCCTACCAATGCCACAATAAGCACAATGATCCAAGCAAAAGCTATCTTTGCTGCTAGTGCGTTAGTGATTAAGGAAACCTGCGAGCAAAGACTCAAGAACACAAAAAAAATGTTTATTTTCAAAAATTTGAAAAATTGTACCTAAACAATCATTATCATGTAGAGAGACTAGGAATCCAATTAGTTTCGCAAAAAGAATTTTAAAAATAGATCAATCCTATGATTTTCAAAAATTCCTATTATATGCCCTAAAACCGAATTTTCAGAAATCGAAGCCTAAAAATCCGTTAATCAAGAGGATACCTAGCATATAATCAAAACTAATCTACTCAGAGTTCTTATTTCAAAAGAAATTTGACCAAAAATCAATCTCAAACGAAAAAGATACAAGATTTTCATGCACGTTTTGAGAAAATAGAGAAACACTGTGAAAAACCCAAGTTTTGATCATGAAAACTCACTTTTGATCCGAAGAACTTGAGTTAGAAAGGCTCCAAATCGGTTGATTTCTAGAGAGAGAAGCTCTGGAGACTTGGAAACAAAAGATTGTTGTAAAAAGAAATCAAAACCCTTTTGTTTCTTATAAAACCCTAGCCGCGGTCCGGAACGGAGCAAGAATCCAGTCCGGATCGGCTACCCGCAGAAATTTCTGCGTTCGGGATCCGGAACAGGAATTCCAATTCGGATCGGCTCCAAACCTTTTCTTCAGAAAAATTTAGGACAATTCCAGAAAATCCAGAAAAAGTATGTAAACACTTTTGCATGTCAACTTTAAACAAAAGTCATCATTTCACATCGAAAGAAATAAATTATGCTAAATCTATCAATAATATCCAAGTAATGAAATGAGAATTTATAAAAATTAAATCCTTTAAAGTTGAACAAGTTCAATGACATCTATCACGATCTTATGAGTAATGCGTTTATCAAATCATTAATATAGTAAAGAAAATGAGGTACCAAGATCAATAGATGTTTGAAATCCCAAATATGTTAGATAATATATCTAATCAATTTATTGTAAGGAGTGACTCTTTCAGCATCTTTCAATAAAATCCCCACCTTATACCGACCTTGGAATTTGACAAAGTCAAGTATTCCAAAAAGCATTTTATCTTATCAACTTGAAAAACCATGCTTGTGAGGACCCGAATCCCCACTTAAGAGATTACTTTCGGATTAGTGGCCTTTGGGAGTGTTTGTGTCACGCCCCGGGGTCGCAACTGCGACCCGGGCTCGCCAACAGATCCGCCATCTGTACGAAAACTACCGCACAGACGAAGCGTCTACCCTGCAAGTCAGATCTATAGCTAAAAACATGTATCAGAGCTGAAACTAAAACCAAAAGCTATAGAATAAAAACTGAACATCTGGAAAAGTACAAACTCCACTAGTACACAAATCCTCAATACAGGTCTCTCGAAAGAAAGATAAATTACAGGCCTCACCCTCTCAGTACAAAAGTGGAAACATAAACTAACAGGGTACATCTACCTCTGACTCATAATGCTGGTAAGGAACTAATCGGCTGCGTCCTCACCTCGATCTGCTATCTGCTGTCTCCGTACGAACCAAGCCGGAACAGCTGCCTCAACCTGTCACGCCCCCGGGGGTTTTTGAGTCTATTTAAGCGGAAAATCGTGTGTATTTTTTTTTTCTTTTAACAAGGTAATTTAAACCTCATCCCCGGTGCGTGCCAGACCGCCACATACACAAATTCTCCCTGTCCGCGGACAGAGTCTCCTTTGTATATGCACGGCGTCTCACTTACAACAACATACATCCAACACCAACCATCAACCATACAATAGACATTCAACATCAAGCGGAATAATAAAGCGGCATCAATGTTTTAGAAAGGATAAAACCAGCAGTTGCAAAACTCGTGCCCACACGACACTTCGTTTTGAGAAAACCTTTTCGAAGTCATTTGGTTTATCATGAAAACATGCCGCATACAAAAACATCACCAAAAGAACCAAACTATAAACGTACAACTCATCCACAGTGCTAAATAATACATGTCTACGATTATTACTACCCACAAGCAAATTAACTAAATGCGTAAAAGAAATGAGATAATGATAATAACCAAGTGTCCTGACTACGGCCCTCGCGACGCAGTCTCGACAAACTCCCGGCTAACGCCTCTCGTAGCGCCTGTCACGGAGTGGGTAATGTCAGTGACAAACAAAGTAGATGTCTAATAACAATAAGGAATAAGGAGCAAACCGGAAACACCAAAACCATTTCGCTACAACCCTGCACATGTTAAGCTGGGCACCAACCCCAGAATTATCAATTAAATTGGGCACCAACCCCAGATTATCTGTCGGAGAGACTAAAGTCTCCCCTCGTGCACAAGTACCTACTTTGATGCATTTACCCCTTCCACGGTGCTGGTGTGCTATTCCCAGCGGGCGCGAAGGGGTCCTCACGGCACCCACACTTTTGTGAGGAACACGGGTCATACAAGACCACTCTTCCGGAAAAGTACACCCATGCGGAGGCCAATCCGCCTGTGTACGTGCAGCATCCCAAAACAGATTTGCCGAGATCGGCGTGTCATGAACAATGCGACCGCAGCCGCTTCAATTGTTAGATAAAAACACGATTATGCGAAAGGTTAAACTGTCCATCTACTTTGTTAGATAAATTGAGAGCACTTTAATGACGATAGATGCACTTACTGCACTGGCTGTATTTACAGCAACCGTACCCACCTATTTGGAGAGAGATCGGAACACCCGAATCTTTCGCGCACCCCCGCTGCGCGTCTGGACCTAAAGAAAGTCCGCACGGATAACTATAGTCAAAAGCGTGTACTAACATCTGAAAACACAAGACCCACTTTACTCTTTTCGACGGGAAAGTCCAACAAAACTCAATCCTCAATCGGTAGCCCACTCGGGACGTCCCTGGTTAGACCAAGAAGACCCCGACGGCGGAAATGATGAGAAAAGAGACCCGACGGCGCGCCCCCGACGATTTTGTCGAGGCGCGGAGCGTCGGCGAAATCGGCACCCAACATAATAAAATAATGACCAAGAAGGTCCCAAGTGGCCATGCCAAGAAAGCCACGGGAATAACGATCCCAACGGCGAAAACGGCGCTCAAAACGGTGGAAAAACGGGCGAAAACGGAGCAAATGAACTTCGGGCTGTCGGGTGGTGCACAGGGCAGGCGTGGACCGGGTTTACAGCATCGGCGGCCGCGCGGAATGCGCCGGGTGCACGCAGGAAGCGTGCACCGCGCATTCTGGGCCGGGCCGGTGCATGACAAGAGCGCGCACCGGGCTCACGGCCGCACGGGCCTCCGGCACACACCGGGTGCACGCTGTTGCGTGCACCGCGCCTGAGCGGGCTGGGCCGGCGCACGAAAGCGTGCGCTGGGTCTGCGGCTTCCGCGCCTTGGGGCGTGCGCCGGGTGCACGCTCTGGCCCGTGGACCGCGGGCTGAGGAACCCGTACGGGGTGAACAGTAATGCCCCTTTTTTTTGGTTTCCTTCTCCGTTTTCGCTCCCGTTTCGCGATTTCTTCTCCGTTTTCGCTCCCGTGCGACTCCGACGAAGACCCCGCGACCATGGTAACGACGGCGGCGGCCTCCCGTTTCACAACGGCGGCGGCGGCCTCCCGTTAACCCACTACGTTCCAATGGGACATCCCCAAAAATTCCCGAATAAATACACGATAATTCTAATGACTAAACCAACGATCGACGAACAACCAAAACGTCGATCGGAGGTCCGATAACTAGAACCCGATTAAAAACCACCAAGAACTCAACGAAAGAGATGACGGAAAAATCCCAAATAATTTAAATAAATTATTTTACTAACCGAAGATCGACGGGAAGGTTGTCCGGTCGCGTTCTTGCCTTCGGTTCGGTGTCCGGGAAGATCGGGCTCCTTCTCTTTCTCCTTTCCCTTTCTTCCGGCTAGGGTTCCGTCTTTTCTTTTCTTTTTCTCTTCTCACCGATTAGGGTTTTATTTTCTTTTCTTTTCTTTCCGATAATCGGGATCCCTTATATAGTCGTACTTTTCCTTTAATTAATTTCTTTTAATTCGTACGTAAGAGGATTAATTAATTTTCCGTCTGGGATAATTAATTAACTAATTAATTATCCCCCACGAGATAAACCACCTTATCTCTAACGGGTGCAAGATATTTAGCACGGATTCCGATGCACGACTAATTACCATATCACTTTGGATCCCGTTCAGGGGGTTCCCGATATCGGATTTCAGATCCGATCGCGCCGTCGGCTTTCTTTTTCCGCGCTCTATCGCAGAAAAATACTAGCATCTCACAATGGCCAACTTCAAGAATTGAATAATTTTACTTCACTTAAAGGCTTAAATGACTACACGTAAGTCAAAAATACCCCGAAAGGCCGGATCACTACACCACTCACACTTTATAAAAAGTTTCGTCCCGAAACTTAAACTCAACCCTCGCTAACATTTCTGGGAAAACTTCCTTCATTTTCGTCTTGGGTCCCCAAGTCGCTTCGCGCTCCTCATGGTTACTCCATTACACCCTTACGTAAGGGATTGTCCAGTTGCGGAGTTTCTTTCCCTCCCATGCCAGCCTCCGTATCGAGGTTTGGCAGTAACGACAACCGGTATGCCACCGGTCTTGACCTGACTCAACCCACCTGGACGTCTAAGGCGTACTGTTACAACGCCTCGGGTCTTGGCCCGACTCACCTCACCTGAACGTCCAAGGCATACTGTTACAACGCCTCGGGTCTATAGTCGCAAGGCCGGAAGTTGGACCTATTTAACCCTTAACTAAATAGCCAACAAATAAGGCAACTAAGTCTTTACCTCCTTACTGGGCAGGAAGGTACAAAGCATTACTTCTAAGGGTTCCTCTGGGGTCGTGGCCAAAATTACTCTTTGTAAGAGGTCTTCCTTGCTACTACCTCCCTCATAAGCCGAAGCGTCTGTTCCCCTTGGAGGGCGAAACTCGGAGTAACGCATGCTCACCCACCATGAACTCCAAGTCTCGGCGTCTGTTGTCCGCGTAGCTTTTCTGTCTGCTCTGGGCGGTCAGCAGCCTTTGTCTAATCAATCGCGCCTTTGCTTCGGTCTCCTCCACCAAATCTGGGCCCAGAAACTTACGCTCACCCAAGTCGTCCCAGCATATTGGAGACCGACAGCGGCGCCCGTACAGGGCCTCGTATGGTGCCATCTGAATGCTGGCCTGGTAACTGTTATTGTAGGCAAATTCCACTAGGGCAAACACCGTGCCCACCCTTCGCCCAGGTCTAAAACGCATGCCCGAAGCATGTCCTCCACAATTTGTATCACCCGCTCTGATTGTCCATCGGTCTGCGGGTGAAAAGCCGTACTGAAGTGCAACTTGGTTCCCATTGCTCGCTGCAGGCTCTGCTAAAAGTTTGACACAAATAGTGTGTCCCTGTCCGACGTGATGGACGTCGGCACCCCATGCAACCTTACTATCTCGTTGATGTAGGTTTGCGCCAGTCGTTCCCGCGCCCACGTCGTGTGTATGGGCAGAAAGTGGGCCGATTTCGTCAGACGGTCCACGATTACCCATATTGCATCGTGTCCCTGTGACGATCTCGGGAACCCGGTCACAAAATCCATGGTAATCATGTCCCACTTCCACACGGGCACCGGTAAGGGTTGCAATTTTCCTGCTGGACGCTGGTGCTCGGCCTTCACTCGTTGGCACACCAGGCAGTGTGCCACAAACCGAGTCACGTCTCCCTTCATTTTGGGCCACCAGAAGGTCTGTTTGACGTCCTTGTACATCTTCGTTCCCCCGGGATGCGCTGTATACGGAGCGGTATGCGCCTCCCGCAGGATTTCCTCTTTGAGTTCCGGTAGATCCGGCACGCAGATTCGTCCCCGAAATCGTATCGTGCCGTCGGAGTTTACCGCGAAGTCACCTCCTTGGTCGGCAGTCACTCTACTTCGCACCAGCTGGAGTTGGTCATCAGTTGACTGCCCCTCGAGAATTCTGTCAAGCAGGGTAGGTCTGACCACCAGTGTCAGAAGTCATTCGATTGTACCCACCGGCACTACCTCTAGTCTTAGTTGCGAAAATTCCGCAATCAGACTATCTTGTTGGGTGATGGCACCTACCCCTGCTTTCTCGGCCTGCCCCTTACGGCTCAGGGCGTCGGCCACCACATTTGCCTTTCCCGGGTGGTAGTGGATCGTTAAATCGTAATCCTTCAATAGCTCGAGCCACCGTATTTGTCGCAAATTTAACTCCTTTTGGGTGAAAAGATACTTAAGACTTTTATGGTCTGAGTACACATTGCAGTGTGCCCCGTACAGGTAGTGTCTCCAAAGCTTGAGGACGAACACAACCGCTGCGAGTTCCAAATCGTGCACGGGGTAGTTTCACTCGTATTCTTTGAGCTGCCTTGACGCATAGGCTATAACCTTCCCCCGTTGCATGAGCACTCCACCCAGTCCGTTTCGCGACGCATCGCAATACACTTCATAATCCTCCCCTGGTTCCGGCAGGGCGAGAATCGGAGCTCGCGTCAATCTATCCTTGAGCTCCTCGAAGCTCCTCTGACATTTGTCCGTCCAGATGAACTTTTCCCCCTTTTTAGTCAAGCGGTTTAAGGGGGCGGCTATCCTGGAGAAATCCTTCACGAAGCGCCGGTAGTACCCGGCTAACCCCAGGAAGCTTCGAATCTCCGTTACCGTCGTCGGTTGGGTCCAGTCCGTCACCGAATCTATCTTCTTCGGATCGACTGCGACCCCAGCCGCCGAGATTACGTGCCCCAAGAAGTGTAAGAACTCGAAATATCTTATGTTAACGAGTAGTCTAAAGGGGATTTTTGACCTGGTTTTGATCGCAAAAGACCCCTGTTGGCCTATATGGTCAATCGCTAGTGTGCAAGTTGCACGAGGCAAAAAGACTAATTCCCAATCCGGACGTGACCTTGGAAATCCGAGTTGACCGTTGCGATCGTCTCATCGAACTGAACGAGATTCATATTCAGTATTTTTCGATCTGACGGTCGGATCGTCCAGAAATCGATGAAGAAGCGAGCGAATCATCGGGACCCATGTAACAGCGGCCTGCGCACAGTGCTTTTAAGTTAACACTGTAGATGAATAGTAACCCCCAACCTTCGACACCCCGACGAATGCAACGCTGACTGTTTCACTGTCCGGATTCCGAACCTGGTGATCCAGGTAGTCGTTTGAATGGTTTCGTCATTTTGGACGCAATGACACTGACGGAATTTTCGTTTGACGACCCTAGAGTCTCGAAAAGCGTGATAACTGTATTTGGGCACAGTACTGATGGACCGAGTTTTCATCTGGGCAGTTTCTCAAAAATCGGAAATCGCTACCTGATAGGTTTCGTCGAGCTGGACGTCGTGGCGAAGCCCATTTTTCATTTCGACGAACAGAACATCTCGAAAAGCGTGAAATACGGAGAAATTGCAGCTTTTTGCACATGAAACCCTATAGAACCTGCCTCGGAAAGCGCGCCCCTGCATAGAGAGGGACCTAATAGTGATTGTAAGCTGCTGAGAGGACCAGGCGGGGAAAGAACAGAGTTGGAGGGACTAAATTGCAACTAGTGCTTATATGTATATAGATATATATATACGTATAGCTTGAGCTAGGGCTTCGAAAACCCTAAGCCCCGTAGCCCCTCTCCCAGCCGCAACTCCAACAATCTGCCCCCTCCTGCCGCACTTCCCGGACCACCCCGCACCGGCCGCCGCCTCGCTTTTGCCGGAAAAGAGAGATCAAGAATCACCTCGATCTCTCGGGTTGCGGGAGGAAGGTGCTGCGAAGGACCCTGGTCGACCCAGCCTCTGCCTGTGGAGTCCCTCGCGAAGCCGCGTCCGAGCCCGAGTGAAGCCAGCCCCGGCCGCCGCCGTGCGCCGCCGCGGCGAGCTTCCTCATCCTTGATCTTTCCGGCGAAGGTAAGCTCTCGGGATCTTCTCGTTATTTTGGTACAAGGACCCTACAGATGGGTTTCTGACATCACGGACGCCCCCTCGGTACAGGCCCAGCTGCGGCCGCCGTCACGATCACCGGCGGGAGCAACCCCGCCGGATTATCGTTCTCGTGACCGATCCCAAGTGCCACCACCATCCGACCGCCCGGCGCGAGATCAGAGCCGTTGGATCACCTCCTCTCGAGGACTGCAACCTCTCCACAAGACTTGCGGGTGATCGGACGAAGATCGGGCTCACGCAAGCCAGCCCTAGAAACCCGACCTTGGCGTTTTCGCCGATCGCCGCCGTCCGGCGCCGCCGCGGCTTCCCGATACCGGCCACCTCTGCTGGAAGCATCCTGGTGGGGTGGGGATCAGCTCGGTCCATCTTGCTCCGGCCCGGACCGCCGCGCCGGAAATCCGCCATTGTTGGCCATTGAGGTTTTCCCGAGCTCCTCCGCCGCGCCACGCCGCCGCCTCGGGTCGCCCGGAAACCACTCAGGTAGGCTCCTATGATCCTCTAGAGTCTTTCCATCGTGTTGCATGAGGATCTTGACGTCGGGTTTCTTGCCACCACAGTCGCACCCGAATTGCCTTCAAGCTTAGCTCCGGCGATCCCCGGCGACTCGGGACTCCGGCAACCATCCAGGTAAGACCTAGATGACTTCCTCTCACCCCCCATTGTTTAGTTTGGGTCAAAAAGGGCCCCGGTTTCATGGACTTATTCCTGGCACCCGAAATCACCACTACGGGCTTAGCTCCGGCCGCCGCCGCCTCCGGCCGCCGGGGCTCGACCCCGCATGGACCCGAGACCTCCTGGGGACCTCTTCTAACTGATGCTCACCTTGGTTCCAGGCCCGAGCCACTGTCGTTCCAAGAACACCAAACCGAGCCTTGATCCAAACTTGGGTGCTGCTCCGGCCGTCTCTCCGGCCGGCCTCCGGCGCGTGCAAGGTGAGCACACCACTCCTCTGTTATTACTGAACCCCATGCTCCAGTTAGATCACTTGTAGATCAAGTATATATTAAGCCGCAACATTACTAATTTGGAGCCCTTGTGTTTATGGGCCAACTTGTAAATGGGCCTGGTCTCGGCCCAAATATTGTGAGCACGGCCTCCGTCTCGACGTAACGAACGCGCTGAAACTTACGGCGTCGTCGTTGGACCCCCGGATTTCAAGAACGAGCCGAAACGGGCAATTAAATTAATGTTGCTATGCAAATCTAAGAACATATTAGACTAAAATGTAAGTTGGACATATTAGCTGCCTTTAGATAGTGTTTTTAAATCTACTAGGCATCGGGTTAGGGTTCCGTAGGTCCTCGTTGACCGGGAATCGGACTTTGGTCGATAAATCGGCGATATTCTCCCGTTTAAGCTTTACGTTGCTGTCGGATCGTCGGGAAGGATTTGTGTGAGTCTATTACTGACCAGATCTCATTATTCAGGGCCCAGTTGCTCAGCACCAGCCTCCCAGTAGCTAGTGGGAGTCCGGGATCGGCCTACATTCAGGTGGGTCGTTTTTACTTTATTCCTAGCCTCTAAATTCTATCATATTGGACGGGACCTATTCTAAGTGTACTGGGGTTAAATAATGATGGGCGATAGCTTATGCATGTCAGCGGGTTCTCTATAGTGTTTAGCGTCGGTTACCGACGGTTGTTCTCTTTTTAACCATCATATGTCAGCAGGCCACCTTCGAGTGCGCGTATTATTACCTTGCTTTCGATTTTGCACTTTACCTCATTACTCCTGTTAATTATATTATGATACTGACATGATGGTGGTTACGGTTACTTGGCTCGAGGTTGCCACACGTGCACCCGCGGTTTGGCCACCGCAAAGGGTGCGCTTTTCCGGAAAAGGGGTCGTAGGACCCGTGTATACCCACGAGGTGACGTAGTGGGGCCCCTTATTAGCTGTGGGGTTGAGGCGCCGAGGTGCGAGCGGAGCGACCCGCCGGTTTAGTTGTCCGGCGCGGTCGCGGTGCTGCAGGTACGGTATGGGCCGTCGGTAGTGGACCGACGCGGCAGGGTATTACAGGATGCAGATATACAGGTTACCATTTTTTCCCCCCCTCCTTGGGAGGGTGGTTGCCCCAGTTGTCTTCACGGTTTGTTTTACTATATTCTCATGCTTTACTACTTCTGCGTCACTGACATCCCACCTCGTGACAGGGTCCAGACGGGGAGAGAGGTAGGCGGTGGTGAGGACGGGACAGGAGCAGCTGGGTCGCTGGGGACCCTGGACTGTGTTCATTCTTTTACTCTCGCTTTTCATTACCTTGTAGTTATGTGAGTGGTTCGCGATACCCTCGTGGGGTCGGCATGGATGTCGGTACGGGCTACATTTAGTGCCCCTGGTGGAATATTTTTCCCTTTTATTTCTATTGGCCATTTAAAAATCAAAAAGGCAGAAGCCAAAGAAAAGATTGCGAAAACCGTTTTTAAAAATCTAAGTGTCGTGTGGGCACTGGTTTCAAATCCCTGTGGATTTATGGATTGCGACAGAGATTTCAAAACTTGGTGTCGGGTGGGCACCGCTTTCAAACCTTGTGGATTTATGCTAATTTCGAAACTAGCTTTCAAAACGTAAGCGCCGGGTAGGCGCTCTTCCAAAAACGGTGGATTTATCCTTTCCAAATTGACCGGCCATATGTTCTTCTGATATTAGTTTAGAATGCTGGTTAATTGTTGTGATTGAATGGCTGTGTATGTTGGAACATGTACTGAACGCTACGCCGTGCACGTACAGGGGAGACTCTGTCCGTTTGCAGAGTGATCCTGTATGTGTGGCGGGTCTGGGCACGTGCCGGGGAAGAGGGGTTCTCTTTTAAACAAAAAAAAAAAAAAAAAAAAAAAAAAAAAAAAAAAAAAATTTTACACGTCAAACATTCGACTTTCATGAATCGTTTCCGCTAAAACAAACCCCGGGGCGTGACAGATTAAATGGTATCAGAGAGTTCTTTCAATCACAACAGTTAGTGCCGACATCCGTGGACAACCCCCACATGCCTACATACGAATGAAATGGGTAGGGCATAGGACTGTAGAACGTGAGTGACCGAGGGGGGGAAAATGTTGAGTCCTTTCTCTCACTTTATGGTTGTTGTTAGTAGGGTAGTCTAAAGTTGACTCTTGTGATGTGTGACAGACAGGGCCCGTACTAGATCATCGGCCGGGGACACAGAGTCAGAGTCCGAGTCCTTTCCCTCGCTAAGAGGTGCGATGTACCGTTGATGATTAGCAAAGACTAAAGCCGACCTTCTTTGTGTGCATACAGATCGAGGGCCGACTCAGCCAGCAACCGACGACGGAAATGGACATCGCCGACGAAGCCAATCGCCTGCTCCGCAACCAACTGCGCGACGTGGCTGGGCAACTGCTGACTCTCGCGGAGCGCCTGAACATGCTGACACAGGAACTCGAGGGCGTCGACCGGTTCCGGGGCGGCAGCAGAAGCGTTGCCCCTCCCGGGATGCCACCGCCGGGCCCTCCCGCCGTCCAGGAGGCTACTAACCTGACCGTGCACGCCAACGCAGAGTGCGCCCGGCAGGAATGCTCTTACCCCGAGTCGGCCGGGGACCCCCATCGGAGGGGCCGGGCGAGCAAACGCCCGAGAGCCGGGCAGACCCTCGGGCAGACGACGGAGGAGAGACCTAGGCCGCAGAAACCGTGCGTCATATGCGGCAACGCACACCTCATGACGAGCTGCCCGTGGCGGGACGGACACTGTTTCCGATGTGGCAGGCCGGGCCACACGCGTTATGAGTGCCCTCTGAAGCCGTCTGTCAGAAGACCCCCGGCGCCGCGACATGTCGAGCCCAAGGGAACCGCCGCCTCCACCCCTCAAGGGGGCACCGATCCAGAGAGCCGACCTAATCCACGCCCGACGCAAGCACCGAAGGTCGAACGAGGGCTTAAGGGGAGCGCGCACGTGCAACCGGGATCCTGCGTCATCTGCAAGGGCGCGCACCCAGTGACGGAATGCACTTGGAGGTACCACTATTGTAACCGGTGCGGCTTGCCAGATCACAATCACCTCTCCTGCCCCCAAGGGCCCACCCCCGCCTCCGCCGCCGTGCCACCACCGCCAAGAGGAACAGAGAGCGCGGCGGTCCCCGTGCAGACAAAGAACTCGCCCGACGACCAACGATGCGCGGACTCTTTAGACAGCAAACCCCCTCCCCAACACGCGGTGCGACGCTGGCCCAAGGATTGTGGGCGGACTCCCCCGGCCGCCCCGGTAGACGACGCGTCGTCCCGAAATAGGGAATGACAGGTACTATTTCATTTTATTTTTCTATATTTTTCCTTGTTGCCTTCCCTTCCCTTGGCTATAGAAGCACCGTTTGGGCCGGAGCAACCCGACCCTACCAGACCCTTGCGAGCCCCCCCTGCCTTTAGCTCTACCTTTCGTTTCGTCGACTGTTCCGGTCTAGTGTGCTTACGGGCGAGGAAGCAGATCTAACCTTAGCGATTTGCACACCGGTACGTGAATTGCACAATCTCCGATGCACGAAATTCCGCCTTCCCGGTCCGATACCTGGGTATTTAGTTAGGAGCGAGCCCTAGGGTGACTTGCGTTCACGAGAGAGCGCAGGGTATTGGCATAATGGGTTGGAGCCCCGAGTGTGTTTCACACAGTTGAGTCTCATTGTTTCGGTTATTAGCCGTACGCACTCTGATTTTGGGATCATTATTAGTGCAGGGTTAGCCGCGGCCAGGGTTTCGGCTGTGGGCTTGATGTTTCAATGGATCCAGAGTGCTCGGATCAGTTACGGTGGTTAAGGGTTAAATCACTGTTCTCTTCGTAATCGTCCAGCGGATGGCACAGCAGTAGATGACTGCTATTGTTGCACTAGCCTCACAGTTTGCTTAGAGGTTGAACAAGTTGCCGACCTTTCAGTGTCTCCGTGTCTTATTTCGTTGGCCTATGGGCCCGATAGTAACCCTGTTTGGGGGCGGATGCAAATTGACCCCACCTTTGCTCAAATTTTGTGGATCGACGTGGACTCGCCTATGTGTTAGTCGTGGTGATGGTTGTGACCACGAGGCGGTAGTAATCCTTGATAAAGGTTATGTTTTTGGCACTGAGATTGTGTTGGGAGGTATGTGATATACCTTCTGATAAGAATTGCGCCCCCAACTTGTTGTTGGCGACAACCTTTGGTATTCCGCTGTTCTTTGGTAAGCACGTGGCTACAGGCAACGGACTGTCGAGAGAACTGAGGAAATACTCTGCCCTGTAATGGGGAGTATCAGATTGGGTCTAAATTGGTAGCCTTAGAGTTGTAAATACCTTGCGACTGACCTGTAGCCCACGATTAGACTTTTGAGCATTCCCATAAAGTATGACTTCAGGCTGTAAGCTCCGGGAGTGAAACTTTTTAAGTTGTAAGTTTCGGGGACGGAACTTCTTTTAAGTTGTAAGTGATGTAAGAAACTCGAAATATCTTATGTTAAACGAGTAGTCTAAAGGGGATTTTTGACCTGGTTTTGATCGCAAAAGACCCCTGTTGGCCTATATGGTCAATCGCCAGTGTGCAAGTTGCACGAGGCAAAAAGACTAATTCCCAATCCGGACGTGACCTTGGAAATCCGAGTTGACCGTTGCGATCGTCTCATCGAACTGAACGAGATTCATATTCAGTATTTTTCGATCTGACGGTCGGATCGTCCAGAAATCGATGAAGAAGCGAGCGAATCATCGGGACCCATGTAACAGCGGCCTGCGCACAGTGCTTTTAAGTTAACACTGTAGATGAATAGTAACCCCAACCTTCGACAACCCCGACGAATGCAACGCTGACTGTTTCACTGTCCGGATTCCGAACCTGGTGATCCAGGTAGTCGTTTTGAATGGTTTCGTCATTTTGGACGCAATGACACTGACGGAATTTTCGTTTGACGACCCTAGAGTCTCGAAAAGCGTGATAACTGTATTTGGGCACAGTACTGATGGACCGAGTTTTCATCTGGGCAGTTTCTCAAAATCGGAAATCGCTACCTGATAGGTTTCGTCGAGCTGGACGTCGTGGCGAAGCCCATTTTTTCGTTTCGACGAACAGAACATCTCGAAAAGCGGTGAAATACGGAGAAATTGCAGCTTTTGCACATGAAACCCTATAGAACTGCCTCGGGAAAGCGCGCCCCTGCATAGAGAGGGACCCTAATAGTGATTGTAAGCTGCTGAGAGGACCAGGCGGGGAAAGAACGAGTTGGAGGGACTAAATTGCAACTAGTGCTTATATGTATATAGATATATTATACGTATAGCTTGAGCTAGGGCTTCGAAAACCCTAAGCCCCGTAGCCCCTCTCCCAGCCGCAACTCCAACAATCTGCCCCCTCCTGCCGCACTTCCCGGACCACCCCGCACCGGCCGCCGCCCCTCGCTTTTGCCGGAAAAAGAGAGATCAAGAATCACCTCGATCTCTCGGGTTGCTGGAGGAAGGTGCTGCGGAAGGACCCTGGTCGACCCAGCCTCTGCCTGTGGAGTCCCTCGCGAAGCCGCTGTCCGAGCCCGAGTGAAGCCAGCCCCGGCCGCCGTCGTGCGCCGCCGCGGCGAGCTTCCTCATCCTTGATCTTTCGGGCGAAGGTAAGCTCTCGGGATCTCTCGTTATTTTGGTACAAGGACCCTACAGATGGGTTTCTGACATCACGGACGCCCCCTCGGTACAGGCCCAGCTGCGGCCGCCGTCACGATCACCGGCGGGAGCAACCCCGCCGGATTATCGTTCTCGTGACCGATCCCAAGTGCCACCACCATCCGACCGCCCGGCGCGAGATCAGAGCCGTTGGATCACCTCCCTCTCGAGGACTGCAACCTCTCCACAAGACTTGCGGGTGATCGGACGAAGATCGGGCTCACGCAAGCCAGCCCTAGAAACCCGACCTTGGCGTTTTCGCCGATCGCCGCCGTCCGGGCCGCCGCCGGCTTCCCGATACCGGCCACCTCTGCTGGAAGCATCCTGGTGGGGTGGGGATCAGCTCGGTCCATCTTGCTCCGGCCCCGGACCGCCGCGCCGGAAATCCGCCATTGTTGGCCATTGAGGTTTTCCCGAGCTCCTCCGCCGCGCCACGCCGCCGCCTCGGGTCGCCCGGAAACCACTCAGGTAGGCTCCTATGATCCTCTAGAGTCTTTCCATCGTGTTGCATGAGGATCTTGACGTCGGGTTTCTTGCCACCAACAGTCGCACCCGAATTGCCTTCAAGCTTAGCTCCGGCGATCCCCGGCGACTCGGGACTCCGGCAACCCATCCAGGTAAGACCTAGATGACTTCCTCTCACCCCCCATTGTTTAGTTTGGGTCAAAAAGGGCCCCGATTTCATGGACTTATTCCTGGCACCCGAAATCACCACTACGGGCTTCGCTCCGGCCGCCGCCGCCGTCCGGCCGCCGGGGCTCGACCCCGCATGGACCGAGACCTCCTGGGGACCTCTTCTAACTGTGCTCACCTTGGTTCCAGGCCCGAGCCACTGTCGTTCCAAGAACACCAAACCGAGCCTTGATCCAAACTTGGGTGCTGCTGCTCGGCCGTCTCTCCGGCCGGCCTCCGGCGCGTGCAAGGTGAGCACACCACTCCTCTGTTATACTGAACCCCATGCTCCCAGTTAGATCACTTGTAGATCAGTATATATTAAGCCGCAACATTACTAATTTGGAGCCCTTGTGTTTATGGCCAACTTGTAAATGGCCTGGTCTCGGCCCAAATATTGTGAGCACGGCCTCCGTCTCGACGTAACGAACGCGCTGAACTTACGGCGTCGTCGTTGGACCCCCGGATTTCAAGAACGAGCCGAAACGGGCAATTAAATTAATGTGCTATGCAAATCTAAGAACATATTAGACTAAATGTAAGTTGGACATATTAGCTGCCTTTAGATAGTGTTTTTAAATCTACTAGGCATCGGGTTAGGGTTCCGTAGGTCCTCGTTGACCGGGAATCGGACTTTGGTCGATAAATCGGCGATATTCTCCCGTTTAAGCTTTACGTTGCTGTCGGATCGTCGGGAAGGATTTGTGTGAGTCTATTACTGACCAGATCTCATTATTCAGGGCCCAGTTGCTCAGCACCAGCCTCCCAGTAGCTAGTGGGAGTCCGGGATCGGCCTACATTCAGGTGGGTCGTTTTTACTTTATTCCTAGCCTCTAAATTCTATCATATTGGACGGGACCTATTCTAAGTGTACTGGGGTTAAATAATGATGGGCGATAGCTTATGCATGTCAGCGGGTTCTCTATAGTGTTTAGCGTCGGTTACCGACGGTTGTTCTCTTTTTAACCATTATATGTCAGCAGGCCACCTTCGAGTGCGCGTATTATTACCTTGCTTTCGATTTTGCACTTTACCTCATTACTCCTGTTAATTATATTATGATACTGACATGATGGTGGTTACGGTTACTTGGCTCGAGGTTGCCACACGTGCACCCGCGGTTTGGCCACCGCAAAGGGTGCGCTTTTCCGGAAAAGGGGTCGTAGGACCCGTGTATACCCACGAGGTGACGTAGTGGGGCCCCTTATTAGCTGTGGGGTTGAGGCGCCGAGGTGCGAGCGGAGCGACCCGCCGGTTTAGTTGTCCGGCGCGGTCGCGGTGCTGCAGGTACGGTATGGGCCGTCGGTAGTGGACCGACGCGGCAGGGTATTACAGGATGCAGATATACAGGTTACCATTTTTTCCCCCCCTCCTTGGGAGGGTGGTTGCCCCAGTTGTCTTCACGGTTTGTTTTACTATATTCTCATGCTTTACTACTTCTGCGTCACTGACATCCCACCTCGTGACAGGGTCCAGACGGGGAGAGAGGTAGGCGGTGGTGAGGACGGGACAGGAGCAGCTGGGTCGCTGGGGACCCTGGACTGTGTTCATTCTTTTACTCTCGCTTTTCATTACCTTGTAGTTATGTGAGTGGTTCGCGATACCCTCGTGGGGTCGGCATGGATGTCGGTACGGGCTACATTTAGTGCCCCTGGTGGAATATTTTTCCCTTTTTATTTCTATTGGCCATTTAAAAATCAAAAAGGCAGAAGCCAAAGAAAAGATTGCGAAAACCGTTTTTAAAAATCTAAGTGTCGTGTGGGCACTGGTTTCAAATCCCTGTGGATTTATGGATTGCGACAGAGATTTCAAAACTTGGTGTCGGGTGGGCACCGCTTTCAAACCTTGTGGATTTATGCTAATTTCGAAACTAGCTTTCAAAACGTAAGCGCCGGGTAGGCGCTCTTCCAAAAACGGTGGATTTATCCTTTCCAAATTGACCGGCCATATGTTCTTCTGATATTAGTTTAGAATGCTGGTTAATTGTTGTGATTGAATGGCTGTGTATGTTGGAACATGTACTGAACGCTACGCCGTGCACGTACAGGGGAGACTCTGTCCGTTTGCAGAGTGATCCTGTATGTGTGGCGGGTCTGGGCACGTGCCGGGGAAGAGGGGTTCTCTTTTAAACAAAAAAAAAAAAAAAAAAAAAAAAAAAAAAAAATTTTACACGTCAAACATTCGACTTTCATGAATCGTTTCCGCTAAAACAAACCCCGGGGCGTGACAAAAGCTCTCGAGCAAAATCCACTTTTTGAGTTTGATAGAGTTTCTGTTCCGTGGGTTGGAGGACTGTAGCAGATGTTCTTCATGTTCCTCATCTGTACGGGAATAATGAGGAATCGTCGATGAAGACCACCAAATAAATCCAGGAAGGGTTTGAACCCTGTTATCAGTCCATAACACGCCGGGGGCATTCGTGAGCCCGAAGGCATTACAGTAAATTCGTAATGACCGTGGCGAGTCCGAAAGCCTTTTGGGAGTTCTCCCCGACCTGGACTGATGAACCACTGCAGGTCATTCTTTGAAAACCGGCCCGAATGCGAAGAGGTCGTCGATCCTAGGCAGGGGGTACTGTTCTTAACGGTGACCTTATTTATCTCGAAGTCGATTTCAACGGAGACTTCTTCCTTCTTTTTAACAAAGGACGGCGGCGCCGCTCGGGCAATCGCAGGTCTGCATGAAGCCCTTATCCAAAAGCCTCCAACTGTGCCTTGAGATTCCTTCAACTCCGCGAAGGCCAAACTGTACGGTGCCCTGGGCGATGGGTTTGGTGCCGGGAAGGTTCATGGGAATCACTTCTGTTCCGGCGGCGCTCCGGGAGCTCTGCCGGGAAAATCCAGAAATTCCCTTACCACACACGCGCTGATCCTTAACTGGGGAGCGCCCTGAACTACCTATCGGCCCAGGGTATCGGCTGCAAGGCATAGGGTGGAGCCATTTATTCCTTGCATGGCCCTTAACGGGCCCCGAGTACACAAGGTTCTCCTATGCTTCGAAGCTCGCCCGCGGCACATCGGCCGGGGGAGGCTTCGCCTAATACTTAAGGATTCTAGAGAGAGAGAGCGAGAGAAGAGTCTAACAGGGGTAGCAGGCTAAGGTGTGACCGGTGCTCCTAATCTAAGAAGGAAAGTGAAACCAAAAGTTTACCTGCCGTTACTAGGTCTGGGACGTAGCGTCCCCCACTGCAGTATCCCGGGGAGCCCGTCCCAAAGACGGGCCTGTGGGGTCATCTCGTATAACAAACGGGACGCTGTTAACCAATCTTACAAACTCCTTTTGATATTCCATGACGAGAGCGGTTCCTTGTCTAATGTTCTTCAGGTCGTCTTCCAATTGCCGCTTGACGCTATCGGAGAAGAAAGCGTCAAAAAGTTCCTCTCTAAAGGTCGTCCATGTCGGTAGCGGGTCGTTTGTAGTTGGATCCGGGGCGTACCGTCTTCCACCAGATGCGTGCATCCATTCGAGGAAGTGGACGGCTAGTGGAACCCGCTCGTGTTCCTCCATCAGTAGGTCCTCGAAGAGTTTTTCCATGGTATCCACCCATTTCTCGACGACCCATGGATCGGTCGTCTCTCCTCTCCTCAAAAGTGGGAGGGTCATGCTTCTTGAACCTAGCCAAATTCGTCCTGACCCTTTCTCGCGTCGTTCGTTGCTCCGTGATCCCTCCTACAGCGGCGGACCCCCCGAGAGTAGGGGTCGTTCCTGCCTTCCCCTGTTGTCCGCCCATCACGGGCCCCGTGGTCGTCGGAGTAGGTAAGTCCCTTGGGGATGGGGCTGTTCCGTCGTCGTACCACCCGTCCCTTGCGGTCCCGTAGTGGGTGCGGTGGTTTCGGGCGGAGGGGTTGGATCGCGCTCGGCTGGCGCGGTTGCCTGTCGCTGTGCCAGGTGACGAACCTGCTCCGTCAGCGTCGCTAATTGCCCGGCCATTTCCCGCAGTTGTTGTCGGAGGAGCTGGTTCTCTGCGGTGGTCGGGGTCACTCTGTCCGCGTCCGCATTCTCGGTGGACGATCTAGTCCGGGCCATCGTCCGCTATAGACAAAGAAACCACGTTAACCCTAAGGTTATAACCCTAGTACCCTGTCTTACGATTACACCTACCTTACGTTCCCTTTTTCCCCTTCCCTACTCACGTACTACGCACTATACCTTGTTTTCTCATGTCTAATTTGCTTGTGGTACCCTACACTGTGGATGTGGATCACGTCTACTATGGTTATGGTTTTTTTCTCTGATACCATTTAATCTGTCACGCCCCGGGGGTTTTTGAGTCTATTTAAGCGGAAAATCGTGTGTATTTTTTTTTCTTTTAACAAGGTAATTTAAACCTCATCCCCGGTGCGTGCCAGACCGCCACATACACAAATTCTCCCTGTCCGCGGACAGAGTCTCCTTTGTATATGCACGGCGTCTCACTTACAACAACATACATCCAACACCAACCATCAACCATACAATAGACATTCAACATCAAGCGGAATAATAAAGCGGCATCAATGTTTTAGAAAGGATAAAACCAGCAGTTGCAAAACCCGTGCCCACACGACACTTCGTTTTGAGAAAACCTTTTCGAAGTCATTTGGTTTATCATGAAAACATGCCGCATACAAAAACATCACCAAAAGAACCAAACTATAAACGTACAACTCATCCACAGTGCTAAATAATACATGTCCACGATTATTACTACCCACAAGCAAATTAACTAAATGCGTAAAAGAAATGAGATAATGATAATAACCAAGTGTCCTGACTACGGCCCTCGCGACGCAGTCTCGACAACTCCCGGCTAACGCCTCTCGTAGCGCCTGTCACGGAGTGGGTAATGTCAGTGACAAACAAAGTAGATGTCTAATAACAATAAGGAATAAGGAGCAAACCGGAAACACCAAAACCATTTCGCTACAACCCTGCACATGTTAAGCTGGGCACCAACCCCAGAATTATCAATTAAATTGGGCACCAACCCCAGATTATCTGTCGGAGAGACTAAAGTCTCCCCTCGTGCACAAGTACCTACTTTGATGCATTTACCCCTTCCACGGTGCTGGTGTGCTATTCCCAGCGGGCGCGAAGGGGTCCTCACGCACCCACACTTTTGTGAGGACACGGGTCATACAAGACCACTCTCCTTCCGGAAAAGTACACCCATGCGGAGGCCAATCCGCCTGTGTACGTGCAGCATCCCAAAACAGATTTGCCGAGATCGGCGTGTCATGAACAATGCGACCGCAGCCGCTTCAATTGTTAGATAAAAACACGTTATGCGAAAGGTTAAACTGTCCATCTACTTTGTTAGATAAATTGAGAGCACTTTAATGACGATAGATGCACTTACTGCACTGGCTGTATTTACAGCAACCGTACCCACCTATTTGGAGAGAGATCGGAACACCCGAATCTTCGCGCACCCCCGCTGCGCGTCTGGACCTAAAGAAAGTCCGCACGGATAACTATAGTCAAAAGCGTGTACTAACATCTGAAAACACAAGACCCACTTTACTCTTTTCGACGGGAAAGTCCAACAAACTCAATCCTCAATCGGTAGCCCACTCGGGACGTCCCTGGTTAGACCAAGAAGACCCCGACGGCGGAAATGATGAGAAAAGAGACCCCGACGGCGCGCCCCCGACGATTTTGTCGAGGCGCGGAGCGTCGGCGAAATCGGCACCCAACAATAAAATAATGACCAAGAAGGTCCCAAGTGGCCATGCCAAGAAAGCCACGGAAAACGATCCCAACGGCGAAAACGGCACTCAAAACGGTGGAAAAACGGGCGAAAACGGAGCAAATGAACTTCGGGCTGTCGGGTGGTGCACAGGGCAGGCGTGGACCGGGTTTACAGCATCGGCGGCCACGCGAATGCGCCGTGGCACGCAGGAAGCGTGCACCGCGCATTCTGGCCGGCCGGTGCACGACAAGAGCGCGCACCGGGCTCACGGCCGCACGGGCCCCGGCACACACGGGTGCACGCTGTTGCGTGCACCGCGCCTGGCGGGCTGGGCCGCGCCGAAAGCGTGCGCCGGGTCTGCGGCTTCCGCGCCTTGGGCGTCCGCCGGGTGCACGCTCTGGCCCGTGGACCGCGGGCTGAGGAACCCGTACGGGGTGAACAGTAGTGCCCTTTTTCGGGTTTCTTCTCCGTTTTCGCTCCGTTTCGCGATTTCTTCTCCGTTTTCGCTCCCGTGCGACTCCGGCGAAGACCCCGCGACCATGGTAACGACGGCGACGGCCTCCCGTTTCACAACGGCGGCGGCGGCCTCCCGTTACCCACTACGTTCCAATGAAACATCCCCAAAAATTCCCGAATAAATACACGATAATTCTAATGACTAAACCAACGATCGACGAACAACCAAAACGTCGATCGGAGGTCGATAACTAGAACCCGATTAAAACCACCAAGAACTCAACGAAAGAGATGACGGAAAAATCCCAAATAATTTAAATAAATTATTTTACTAACCGAAGATCGACGGGAAGTTTCGGTCGCGTTTCTTGCCTTCGGTTCGGTGTCCGGGAAGATCGGGCTCCTTCTCTTTCTCCTTTCCCTTTCTTCCGGCTAGGGTTCCGTCTTTTCTTTTCTTTTTCTCTTCTCACCGATTAGGGTTTTTATTTCTTTTCTTTCTTTCCGATAATCGGGATCCCTTATATAGTCGTACTTTTCCTTAATTAATTTCTTTAATTCGTACGTAAGAGGATTAATTAATTTTCCGTCTGGGATAATTAATTAACTAATTAATTATCCCCCACGAGATAAACCACCTTATCTCTAACGGTGTGCAAGATATTAGCACGGGATTCCGATGCACGACTAATTACCATATCACTTTGGACCCGTTCAGGGGGTTCCCGATATCGGATTTCAATCCGATCGCGCCGTCGGCTTTCTTTTTCCGCGCTCTATCGCAGAAAAATACTAGCATCTCACAATGGCCAACTTCAAGAATTGAATAATTTTACTTCACTTAAAGGCTTAAATGACTACACGTAAGTCAAAAATACCCCGAAAGGCCGGATCACTACACAACCTGTCACCGCAGCGGCGGGGTGGAATCTACTGCAGAAGCAAGCTCAGTGGGTACCATCCCCAAGCTCCCGCGTTAATGGCCCACTTAGTCTACTGGAGGCAAAACA
>CM055070.1:10978562-11082466 GCA_029204045.2 Tillandsia leiboldiana
TGCCACCCGAAGCCTCGTGGAACCGAGAGGGACATTTTGGTTCCAAGTTGTACCGGCCTGGAGCCACCCGGCCGGAATCCGCCATTAACGGCCATTGGAGCTCCACGAGCTCCGCCGCCGCGCCTTGCCGACGATCCCCGTCACCGGAAAACCACCCAGTTGCACCCGAGGTTGCATCCGAGTTTCACCTCTGGCCATTCCCGGCGTCTCGGGCTCCAGCCAACCTCACAGATAATTGATGCTCCCCTCTGTAACAGGACTGAGCCTGGTTTGCTCCAAGATCACCCAAACCGAGCCTTGGGTAGCTTGTGTTGGTGCACCACCTTACTCCGGCCACTCTCTCCGGCCAATCTCAGGCAAGCCACAGGGCCCAGTTGTTCAGCACCAGCCTCCCCGTAGCTGTGCGGGAGTTCGGGGATTTGCCTACATCCAGGGGGTTTATCTTCGGTCCGGGCTTTATCATTTCGGCCCTCTGGGGTATAGTATTGGTTGGACCCCTGTTCTTGTAGCCTAGATGCATTTGAGCCTGCCTTTATTGATCAGTTTATTCTGCTATATGATCCTTATCTACAAATTGATTATATGATACCTTGCATGATTGATCTTAGTTGCTCCAGTAATTATGACATTATTCTGGACATTGCCATGCATGCTTGGTCATTAGCTAGTTTGCATATCTGATTATCAGTACTCCCTGATTATATCTGATCCATGCTATAGTAGTTAATGATTATAACTGCATATGAGTGGAGATTCAGTTGGTTCTGATATTGCATCCTTGTTGGATTGTTTTGGCTTGTTGTTGATCATTTGAGTGAGTTTCTGTTGGCATACTATTGTTGCATCCCAGTGGGGATTTTTCCGACTTGTTGCCGATTACCCGGTCAGTGGACCGAGAGCTTGAGCATTTGCATTATGATCGCCCGCACCGTTGTTCTTCACGTACACTAGCGGGCTGATCCCTCGCAGTGGTGTACTTTACGCGGTAAAGTGGTTAGCAGTGCTCAGGTGGCGACCCGTGACCCCCAGGGGGAATGTCAATCAGGTGGTGCCAGGTGGGCAGTTTGCCTGAGGTCCTCGTGACCAATAGTGACATTGATTGGGTACTTTATGCTATTGTGATAGATACATATCTTTTATGTTACGGAATGAGTTGGCGTATTTCGTGAATTCGGCTAAGTCTTGAAGATTGAAGGTAAAGGAAGTTGGATCATATAACTCAATCTCAAGAAAGAAGAATTCAAAAGGATCAGGTATGTTTAACTAATATCTTTGGTGATCCGAATACTTCTTATAGCGTAGAAACACTTGGATGGATTTCTTATTGCATAAATATCAAAAACTGGACATGGGACATGTTCAGGATCCGATCAGACTGTTCGATCCGGATCCCGAAGGTGGTTCGTTCATACACCAGTTCAATCCGGATCGTAGCTTCCCTTGATCCGGATCCCGAACACTGAGTTTACCATTTTATTTGAACGATCCGGATCAGGCTACTGCAATCCGGATCCCGAACGTTGATGTTTGGTGAACTGTATGAACGATCCGGATCAAGCACTTCGATCCGGATCCCGAACCTTCGTTTTTCTGGAATCTGTTTTTCTCGCTACTGCAATCCGGATCGTCGATCTCCGATCCGGATCGTCGTCATGAAAATTTCCAGAAAATGTTAGTTTTTTATTCTTATCTTTTTCCAAGGGTTTCTAACCTATAAATAGACCCTATGATTCTTTTTCTAGGGTTAATCCAGATAGCCGTCATATTAAAATATAATCTTTTATACGGCCTAAGATCCACATATAGAGAAGAAAGGAAATCATAGATTTTATCTTATGTTTCTTCATCTATATTGATTGATTTGATTCTAGGTTTTCATACTCACATTTGAGTTGAATCAAATCAATGAATACTTAGATGGTATTTCCGATCTATTTCTAATCTAAGTATTCGGCGGATCATCACCACCCCAAAAAACAACGATTACCCCAAAATCGGTGCGTGGACTCGCGTTGGCCTTGTGGATTTCAAGGTGCAACCGCTCTCGTGGATTCGGAGCGAGGTACGTTCGTGGATTCGAAGCGTGCTACTGGGTGAAGACGTGGATTCGGTCGGACGTCGTGGACTCGACGTTGGACGCCGTGGATTCGGCGTTGGACGCACATCGTGGATTCGAGAAGCGTCATGGAGCTGAGCGGAGAAGATCAAACTAGGAGCGTATGGAAAAGGTTGAGTCGTCTGTGAGTACGGTATATCACCTTGTACGTGTTTAATTCTAGTGGATTTCACCGTGTTATCGGTCCCATGGTTTTTTTACTCCGGTTTGGAGTTTCCACGTAAAAATCTCTGCGTGTTATTTATTTTTCCGCATTGGGTTTTTATATCGCAAAGATTTTTGAGTGTTTATGGTTTACACCTATTCACCCCCCTCTAGGTGTTTTTTCCCCTATTTAGATCCTATTATTCATATAACCCAACAAGTGTATCAGAGCGGGAATAGGGTTGTAAACAATGGTTGAAGGTGGAAACATCAACAGACCCCCGTTCTTCGATGGAACAAATTATGCGTACTGGAAAGTACGGATGAAAGCCTTCTTAATTTCCATCGACGAACGGGTGTGGCAATCAATTGAATTAGGATGGTCTAATCCAACTGAATCTTATGGTGATGTTCGCACCATCAAACCTAGGTCGAAATGGACCCAAGGAAGAGATTGATATCACTACAAGAAATTATAGCTATAACGACTAAGTTTTAATGACGGGCGCCATAAGTGGTCGTTAAAAGTAATCAATTAACGACGGGCACACTTAATGGTCGTTTAAAAATAATCAAATTAACGATGGGTGCAATACTTCGTCGCTAAAAGCAACAAAATTAACGACGAGTGCAATAAATGGTCGCTAAAAGTAACTAAATTAACGACGGGTGCAATACGTGGTCGCTACAAGCATTTAATTTAACGACGGACATAATAAGTCATCGCTAAAAGGAATCAAATTAACGACGGGTGCACTAAGTTGTCGCTAAAAACAACAAAATTAACAACCAAATTAACGACGGACACAATGAAGCATCGTTAAATGCTACCAAATTAACGACGAGCATAATAAACCGTCGTTAAAAACTAGCAAATTAACGAACAAGCACAATAAGCGATCGTTAAAAAGTGGCTAGTTATTTATACGAGGAATAGTCATTTTTTTAAAAAAAAAAAAATCAGAAGAATTGATATTTTTTAAAATAACAAAAAAATTATGAATTAAGAAGAGTATCAAGTTTTAAAAAAAAATTAAAAATTTAGATGTCAATATCATAAGAATGACCTATTACACTAATTCACTACAACAAAATAGGCTTTTGTGGCAATTTAATAGCGGCAATTATAAATTGCCGCTATTAAATAATATCTAATTATACTTTAGCGGTAATTATTATAAATATTTTATCAACAAATAATTTTATATTAAATATGTGGGTGTTTGAGTATTATTTGAAAAGTGATTTTGGGCAAAATATATTTTTTTTTTTTTTGGCTCAATAGAGCATTTAAAAAGTGACTTTAATTTTTAAAATCAAATTTTAAAACTCTCAAATTAAAAATTTAAAAATTTTCGTGTCCATTTATATCTAAATCCAATCTTATACCTAGTTGAATTAGGGCGTAAGTAAAAAGGGAGTTGATTCGAGCATGGCTCCGCATCACCTGCCCCACCTCTGCAAAACCCTACCTCCCCGATCCGCCTCTACCACTCCTCTCGCCTCTCTCTCACCCTCGTCGCCTCCGCGTCCTCCCTCGCCGCCGCCTCCCTCCTCCTCCTCCTCGCCTGCCTCCTCTCCATCCACCTCCGCCGCCGCCGCCGTTCCGCCGCGGGAGACGGCGTCGCCGTCCCCGCCGCCGCCGCCGCTCCGCCGCGGGAGACGGCGTCGCCGTCCCCGTCGCCGCCGATGCCGAGGGTTTTGTCGATGAGGACGGAGAGGTGGACCACCACGTGTGGTACATCAGGACCGTGGGGCTCGACGAGCCCACCATCGGGGCGATCGCCGTGTGGGTCTACCAGTCCCGCGAGGGCGGCGTCCTCGTCGTCGTCGGCGGCGGCGGCGGTGGAAGGGAGTGCGCCGTGTGCCTCGCCGAGTTCCGGGACGGGGAGCTGCTCCGGCTCCTGCCCAAGTGCGGCCACGCCTTCCACGTTGCGTGCATCGACGTGTGGCTCCGGGGCCACGTCAACTGCCCCTTGTGCCGCGCCCTCGATCATGGCGCCAACCCCCGCCCCCGCGCTTCCCTCGCCGTCGCCTTCTTCATCCCCGACGTCGGCGTCGTCTTCTTCTTCTTCGAACGCCGCCATTAGCGATCACGATGGCTCTGATTTGAGTAATCAGGTGGAAATTACGGGAATTGAAGAGGGGACCGATGCTGGAGATGTCGAAACTAGAGGTGGTGATGCAATTGAGGTTAATTCGACATTAGAATTGTCCTCTTCTTCATCTAGGGTTCTTTCGAACTCACAGGTAATGATCTAATGAACAAGTTAGGGTTTCTTATTACCATTTATTCAAACATTTTATCGGCACTAATTGACCCTTTCTTTTGTTCTTCTTAGGATAAAGTATGAAGAGAGATATGTTTGGGAGACTAAAGTTTACAACTTTGTAGAGGAGAAAGATTTGGTATCAGGAAAAAAAAATTGGCTACATGATTTCTCGAATCTCGGATCAAAGAGAGGCAGATTAATCAAGGTTCGTCATACATTCTGTATGTCGCTTACATCATAGTTACCACTTCACAGTTCTTATATTTTGTTGAATCCAAATAATATTAATGTTTAATTAAAAATACTTCAGCCATCAATTAAAGTAAGCAACCTCATGGACTTGCCACCAGTGGCTCTGATTTTTGCATAAAAAATTCAAATACCTCTTTTGTAGCATCACATCTTACTCTTTTTTTTTTTTGAAGTTAAACATAGGGTTATTCCCTATGGATCACATCTTGCTGTAAGTTTTAGACTAATAGTTTGACTTGGGAGGTACTTTCTAGATTTGATTTGGGAGGTACTTTCATGCCTTTGTATGTTCTAGAGCCGAAGCTTTTTAATTCATTGCCCAAATAATAATATGTAGATGGGGAACTTGTTTCACACATTGTTGGACATTTAAGCAAGTTTTCCATCTGGAAACTCTTTTCAGGGTATTTCTATATGCAATTAAACATAGCCTATATGTATCTGAAATTAATTTTTCAGGTTCTTTGATTTTTCGAAGACGGTTGCTAGGAGAGCTTTTAGAGTTATCCAGGTTCTTACGATCATTTTACCTTCAATATGTAGTTCGGTAGGATCAAGCTATTGCTTGTAATAGCTTATTTGCTATTTTTGTATAAATTTATGGAACAGGATACGCATAATGTGAGATCTGTTTGTTTTCATCCTTCTGGGGAATATCTCTTGGCTGGTATCTTTCTGTCTTCTTTTTTTTGTTAAATTTACAAGCCTTATACCATATTCTCTAGATCTGCATCAAGTTGAGAAAATTGAAATCAAATGCCTTTCTTTTTATTTCCATTATATGTTTACCTACAATTCTTAGTAGTTCCTAGTTTACATTACAGTGAAATGACTAGGATAATCATTTTACAGGGACTGATCATCCTATTCCGCACTTATATGATATCAATACTTTCAAGTGTTACTTGTCAGCAAATGCCCAAGACCTAAATGCGAATGCTGCCATCAACCAGGCATGTTGGTTTCTTTCTATTATGCATCCATCTTGATTGAAAAAAAAAAAAAGCACTTTTAGGAAATTATTATCCTACATTTTTAAAATTTAGGGTGTAGATACGATATTCAACTACCGGCAGTATTTATGTTACAGCTTCAAAAGATGGTTCTATTTGTGTATGGGATGGAGTAACTGCACAATTTGTTACTCCTTAGTCCTCAATTGCACTAACCATATCCCATCTTAGCCCCTAATTAATATTGTTAATAGTAATTATCCAAAACATATCTTCATTTAAATTTTTTAAAATATTATTTTTTATTTCAAGAAGTTTCACATATTTCTTATATTATTTTAGTAATATTGTAATAATATTTACTTTGGTCTTTTGCAGATAACTGATCGGTTATTTCAAGAAGTTTCAAGGATGGTTGCATGTTTATTTTGGAGTGATTACTTCTTCTTTCGAATCACAATGGATGGTTGCATGTTTATTTGGAGTGGTTACTTTTAATTTAGTAAACATTTTGACAACTTTATATGTAGACTTGAAATGGTGTGTATGTGATGGTTGTATGTTGGATGACAATACTTTTGATAATTATGTTGACAAAATGGTGTGTATGTGAATGTAGTTTTAATTGAATGTAATGTCTTCTCTATTGTATTTGTTGATATATGGTTTAATGGTAATATATATGTTGTATTATTATACTATTATTAGCGATCAAAACACTGGTCGTTATTATTATACATTTTTTAAAACGTACATTTATTAGCGACCAAAATACTGGTCGTTATTATTCTCTTTTTCTAAAGGTTACTTTTAGCGACGACAATTTTAGTCGTTATTGTCATATTATTTCGTAATAATTTAATTATTAGCGACGAAAATATTGGTCGTTAAATTTACGAACTTCTAAATCATAAGCTTATTAGCGACGACGAATAGGTCGCTATTGTTGCATTATATGGTCACTAATGAATACTGATTAACGACCGGAAATTTCTCCGTCGTTAAAAAGTTCCGTCGTTAAAAAACAATAACGACCGGTTTATACGGTCACTAATGAATACTGATTAACGATCGAAAATATCTCCGTCGTAAAAAAGAAATAACGACCGGTTTTTCTAAACCGTCGTTAATTCTTTTAGTAAGGAAGGCAATAACGACGGGTGACGACGACATTTTAACGACGAAAAATAGAGCAATAACGACGACTTTTCCTTTCGTTACAGGGCAATTTTCTTGTAGTGTATATCTTCTTACAATGGCAAGGGAATAAATGCTTTATTTAATGCCTTATCACAAACAGAGTTCTCTCGCGTCTCGGCATGTGAGACTGCGAAAGAAATCTGGGATGTTCTTCAAGTTACGCATGAGGGAACTAACCTTGTGAAGATTCAGAAACTGCAAATGCTTACGAGCAAGTTTGACTCTATTTTCATGGCAGAAAATGAATCGTTCACTGACTATTACACACGATTGCAAGACATCGTAAACTCATGTGCTAACTTGGGAGAGAAGATTCCAGAATTTAAAATTGTAAGAAAGATCTTAAGAACTCTTCCTGAAAGATTTCGTTCCAAGGTTACAGCCATTGAAACTATTAAACACCCGGACGAAATCCGTGTAGAAGAATTAGTTGGTTCTTTACAAACTTATGAAATGACATTTCCTACTAACTATTCTTCGGGAAAGGCATCCTCTTCTAAGTCTTCAGGTTATGCTTTGAAAACAACAAAAGGAGAAGACGCGGATTCATCCTCCTCAGGCGATGACGAGAACTTATCTATGGAGGACTTTGAGAAGCAGCTCGCTCTCTTTGCAAGGAAGTTTCGCCGAAATTTTCGAAGGGGTAATTCAAGCAAAACTCCATCCTTCGGAAAGTGGAAGAAAGGCAAGGGTTCTTCAAGTTACAAGTCAAGAAAGCAAGAAGGCTTTTCTAAGGATAAGAAAAGCACAGAAGGACAAGTCCAATGCTTCAAGTGCCGAGGGTACGGCCATATCTCAACGGAATGTCCAACTAAGAATCCGTCTAAGAAGAAGGCGATGCAAGCCGTCACTTGGGATGACACCTCATCGTCAAATGAGTCATCGTCAAGTGATGAAGAAGACAACGCAACTGCGTTCCACGCGTCCACATCTTCACCCTTCATGTGCTTAATGGCAAGTACATCCGACTCGCTGTCCAACTCCACTGTTGAAAAGAATGCAACGGACAATGAATCGGATGATTCGGAAGGTGAAGATTTTGCTTTAGCCTACCATAGACTTTTGAGGGATTCAAAGAAACTGGCTAAGCAAAACAAGGGGTTGAGAGGGAGATTGCAGGATCTCGAAGAAGAAGTAAAAAGGGTAACTTCTCTCTCGACCGATCTTGAAGTGGAAAGGGATAATCTGTTAAAAGCAAATGTTTCCCTTCAAGAGTCCAATGAGCAATTCGAGAAGGATTATATAGATATGGTTAACAAAGCGAATTACTTCTTGAAGCTCAACGGCGAGGCTCGACAGGAAAAATTGGAAATGACAGAGACCATTATCCAACTCAAGGATGACTTACAGCGATTTTCATCAGGAAGGAGTAAGTTGGATAAGCTTCTTGGTCTTGGTCAATCAAACAAGTTCGGACTCGGATACAATCGAACTAAAGACGATTTTAGTTCGGTTGGGACAGTTTTCGTGCCTCAGTCGGTATCTCCTCCTCCGACACCGGAATTCACGACAAGCAACGACAACAAGCCAACTTCACCCTCCTCGGGATCGTCAAGCACTAAGGTATGTTTTCGTTGTAATTTTGCAGGGCACATAAGGAGAAATTGCAAGATGGGAGCCAAACGCTCAACTCAAGCACTTCTTGCAACGACTACCAAATGGGTAATTCCTCGGAAAGCAAATGCAAATTATTCGAAAGGAAAAAGCCTCGGTAGTTCATCAAACAAGACGACGACGTCAAGGAAAAGCAATGGATCAAACAAGACGCTTTCACCAAAGGTATCAACCTCACAATCACTTCCGACGTACACCAAAACTCGAAAGGTTTGGGTACGCAAAGGTGAAGTTTTCCCTTGTCTTGTTACAAATATTTCCTTGCATGCATATGATAATTCGTCTTGGTATCTGGATAGCGGCTGTTCCCGTCACATGACCGGTGACAAAAACTGCTTTCAAAATTTTGAGAAAGTCTCCGGAGGACTTGTGGTTTTCGGAGACGGCCAGTCTTCCAAAATTGTTGGAAAAGGAACGGTAGCTATTCCAGATGGCCCGATTCTGAATAATGTATTATTTGTTGATGGGCTTAAGACTAACCTCATTAGTATCAGTCAACTTTGCGACAATGGTTTTACTGTTAATTTTTCATCTGTTGAATGCATTGTAACTGATAAGGATCATGTTTTCTTTTTAAAAGGGGTTAGATCTGAAAATAATTGTTATGTTGTTCCAAATAAAATTTCTGAAAATTGTAACTTAGCCTCTTTGAATAATGAAATACTTTGGCATGAAAGGCTAGGACACATAAATTTTAAGGAACTTGCTAGAATTTCGAACAAAGACGTGGTCAAGGGGGTTCCTAAACTTTCACTTAATCAAAACATTGTGTGTGGTGGTTGTCAAAAGGGAAAACAATCTAGGACTGCACACAAGAACTTGAATCACGTCGGTACCAAACGGCCCTTGGAATTATTGCATATGGATCTTATGGGGCCAACACGTCAACCATCCTTGGGAGGTAAATGGTATATTTTCTTATTGGTTGATGATTTCTCTCGGTATTCATGGGTGTTACGGCATTTTGGTGTTGGCATATTTCGTGAGTCAAGTCAGTGAGTTGAGTCGGAGTCTTAAAGGGATCAAATTGTCAATCAGCAATCAAAGACTTAGAGAAGATTCAACAAGAGCTCAAGTTGACACTCAGTGTCTTGAGTCTTGAAGATTGAAGTTGAAGAATTGTGGATCAGTTACATCAATCTCAAGAAGAAAGTATTCAAAAGGATCGGGTATGGTTAACTAAATAATTTTGGTGATCCGAATACTTTCTTATAGTGTAGAAACACTTGGATGAATTTTTAATTGCATAAAAATCAAAAACTGGACATGGGACATGTTCAGGATCCAGATCAGACAGTCCAATCCGGATCCCGAAGGGTGCTTGTTCATTGGCAAATCCGATCCGGATCAAAGGTCATTTCGATCCGAATCCCGAACATGGGTTTTTGCTGGAATACATGAACGATCCGGATCGGGCATTTCAATCCGGATCCCGAACCCTGTTTTTTCTGGAATAGCCTGACTCGTTACGACGATCCGGATCACAGTAAATCCGATCCGGATCGCCGTCCTGAAAATTTCCAGATAAGGTAAGTTTTTTATTCTTATCTCTTTCCAAAGGTTTCTAAACTATAAATAGACATTTAGGGTTTCTCAAAAACGTGGGGAGCACGGCCGATCAATTTATAAAATACTTGAGAGCAACCCTAGAGGCTAGGTTTTTATCGTTCTTCTTTTTAGCCTCTTTTAGGTCAATTCGACGGTTCTTTCAAGAACATATCTTTTGTCGAATTGATCTAATATTTGCTTAGAGATTTCTTCTACGGTTCCTCAATGAGAATCTAAGCAAAGGATCACCATCGAAGCCAATATTCTTACCGGCTGAGTTTGCGTCGTGGATTCGACGTGGCATCGTGGATTCGGTGTGCTAAAGGCGTTTCGTGGATTCGAAACGTGTGCTCGTGGATTTGAGTGGCGTTCGTGGATTCGAACGTGTGCAGTGGACGTGCAATCGGTGGAGCGCAAGGTCCGAAGAAGTTGAAGGAGGGGTTGAATCCGTGGAGACGGTAATCACCTTGTTATTCTTCTTTTCTTAGTGGATTGTTATTGCGTGGACATCCAACCGGTCAGCGCAAGGTCCGAAGAAGCTGAAGGAGGGGTTGAGTCCGTGGAGTCGGTAATCACCTTGTTATTCTTCTATTCTTAGTGGATTGTTATTGCGTGTTGGTCCCGTGGTTTTTCTCCTAGATTGGAGTTTCCACGTATATCTCGGTGTGCTATTTTTATTTTCCGCATTGGTTTTTATTTTGCACTGAGATTTGGTTTTATATGTATTACACCTATTCACCCCCCCCCTCTAGTTGTTTGATAGTACCTATTTAGATCCTTGTGGATCCTATAAAAACCAACAATTGGTATCAGAGAGGGTTTTAGGTTTATCTATCATGATGGGTGAAAGTGGTAATATTTATAGACCTCCTCTTTTTGATGGGACTAATTATGCTTATTGGAAAGTGCGTATGAGGGCTTTTCTCATCGCAATTGATGAGCGGGTATGGCAAACCGTGGAATACGGTTGGGTGCATCCTGTTGAGGAAGTAGGAAATTCTACTACCCCAAAACCTCGCTCTAGATGGTCCAAAGAGGAACTCGAAAGATCTTCTTACAATGGGAAAGGTATGAACGCTCTTTTTAACTCTCTTTCCTCGACTGAGTTCACAAGAATTTCCGCGTGTGAAACCGCGAAGAAAATTTGGGATATTCTCAAAATTACACATGAGGGTACCAATCTTGTAAAAATTCAAAAGCTCCAGATGCTTACAAGTCAATTTGACTCTATTCATATGGAAGAGCATGAATTGTTTACAGATTATTACACTAGACTTCAAGATGTAATTAATTCTTGTGCTAATTTAGGAGAAAAGATCCCGGAGTTGAGAATTGTAAGAAAGATACTTCGGACTCTTCCGGAACGGTTTAGGGCAAAAGTTACCGCCATTGAAACCGTTAGTCATCCGGATGAGATGAGTGTAGAGGAATTAGTAGGTGCTTTGCAAACTTATGAAATGACTTTTCCTACTAATCAAGTTTCTTCCAAGTCCTCTTCTAAGCTTACAGGTATTGCATTCAAATCCACAAAGGAAGAAGATAGCGAATCAAGTTCCGACGATGAAATCTCTTTTGCCGATTTTGAAGAACAATTGGCGCGGATCACAAAGAAATTTCGTCGGAAGTTTTGGAAGAATCGAACCGATGGATCTTCATCCACGAAACCTTCTAAAGGATCATCGGGTTCTAAATCCTCTAACCTCAAAAGCTTTGCAAAACCTTCTAAAGAAAAAGAAAAAGATGATTTCGAAGGGGAAATCCAATGCTATAGATGCAAAGGCTACGGCCATTTTTCAATGGAATGTCCTTCTCCGAAATCATATAGAAAGAAGGCTTTGCAAGCGAAAACTTGGGACGATTCTACTTCTAATAAATCGACCTCAAGTAAAGAGGAAAAAGTCATTGCCTTACATGCTTCTCAAATTCCCTCTTCTAATGTTTGTTTATCATCTTTAATCACTGACTCTATTCCTTTGATTTTGCATGAAACATCAACATCCAACGGAGAGTCATCAAGTGAGGGGGAGTCGGACGAAGAAGAACTCGTTGAGGCATATCAACAACTTCTTGCGGAATCTAAGAAGATGGCCAAGCATATCAAGAAGTTGAGGAAGCAACGACTTGAGAATCAAGACGAGAATCATGCTTTAAAGATCAAACTTCATGATCTCGAGGAGGAACGAGAACGCTTATTGGATAATAATAAAATCCTCCAAGAAAAGATAAATCAATCGGAAACGATCGTTAATTCCCATAATAACAAGATTGATTTTCTTGAAAAACAGTTTGAGGAGATTCATGTCACCAACCAAGTTTTGACCAAGCAAGTTCATGAACTCAAATTCGACATACAAAGGCTTTCAACCGGTTCCAAGAAACTAGATTGTATGTCCGGATTAGGTCAAACAAGCAAGGTTGGTTTGGGATTCAAAAAGGACCAAACTGTGCATGCTTCAAGTTCCACAATGAAATTGAAAGGAAGAACTTGTCACTTATGTGGACTTGAAGGACATTTGGTGAAGAATTGCCCGAAAAAGAGAAAGAAGAGTCCTTCGGCAACTTCATCTACGGAGCGAACTCAACGGAATCGAAAGACACATCAAGTCAATGGAGTTCACTCATACCACCAAAGGGCCGAGCCACAACATCAATCATACAAGTGGATCACTGCGAGGCAAAGACCTAAGGTGGATCAACAGTCAAAGCTATCATCTCCCAACCACAATGAATCAAGACAACCCAAAATTCGACAATTTTGGATTCGGAAAGGTGATATCTTTCCTTGTCTTAAGTTCTAAATAGCTTATGACTGTATGTAATGCTTTGATTGGTTTTCCTTTCATATTTTTCTGAATCTCTGCATTACATGTTTTCAATGCTCTTCGTTTTTATGTTTTGTTTTTTTTTAAACAAAAGGATTTTAACCAACAAGTGCATTGAATAAAAAAGGTTTTCACTTTCAACCACTCCAATTTAATTTTATTTGAATTATCAACTTTACTCCATAATCATAATTCTTGAAGATATTTCATTATAGGAGTTTTTGATAATTATATTCATCAAATTTTAGAAATCATGTGTGATCTTTAGATGATTATTCTATCTCGGTTGTGTGAATTCATTGTGATAAACGTGAGACAACCGATAGACTAAAATTTGGGATTTAATTCTTTCACGTAAGAGATTGCATTCTTACAAGGGTAAATAAATGAATTGTAAAAGATGTGGAAAGAGTTACATCCGAAAGGAGTGTGAAAACTACCACCACATGTTGGAAAGAGCTACCACCCCGGTCGTCCGGTCTGTGTGTGAAGCTACCACATGTTATGGATGCTTGATAGTATTTTATGAGAAAATCTTTAGTTGAAGCATTTGGAGATTTATATGCAAAGTTCTTATATTTTGAACAATCTCCTGGTTGGTATAAGGTGGGATAGTTGAAAGATGCTCAAAGAGCCACCCTTAGGTATTTTAGTGCTTATCTCAAATTTGAAAGGGTAAGAAATCAAATTGATGTCATTTGGAAATCTCTGTAAGTCATCTTTGTACATCCGTTACATCTTGATAGACTTTGGATCTCAAGATTATTTTTGATGACTTGTGTTTGACGTATATAATGTGAAAAACGGTTTATAATATTTTATCTTTGTTTTTCATGATTTCGGAGTAAATCTTTTTAATTTTTGTGAAATTAATTGGATTGAATGACATCTATGTGATCTCATATTATTCTCAAGCACTTAAATTGTTTTCTTGATGGAATACAAATCGGTAATTCAAATATTTCAAAATCTGGATTTGTTTCAAGAAATTATTTGATTTTTGCGTTCGAGTACCGGTACGCAATCTATGTTTTTGTTATATACCGGAACTGAGCTTTTATCTCTCTTTCACTATGGACTAATGCTGTTAGTGATTTCCTTTTGTCTAGTATGTTCACTGTTTGACAATTTGTGACAAAAAGGGGGAGAAGAGAAATAGGGGAGAAGAGAGAAATAGGGGAGAAGAGATCATCGAGATAGGGGGAGACAGAGATGAGATCATCAAGATAGGGGGAGACGGAGATGAGATCATCGAGAAAAAGAAAGGAGATGAGAAAAAGGAGCCGAAAAACAAAAGAACCAAAAGGACTAATCAAATGTAGGATTTACATTTAATTTCTAACGACTGACTTTTGATTTGTTTGGAGTTTTGTTTTTGCAGGATCTACATCACTTTAAGACTCCAAGTCCTAAGTCATAGAGTTTGTTCTAAGACTGGTTCAAATGTATTTTTGTTTATTGGATCTTTCACGCAAAGAAAGTCAATGTTTTGGTGATGACATTGAGTTTCGATTTTTTGGTTTAAGATGAGTGACTTGAGCGCTTTTATGTATTTTTGGGTTTTGTCACGAAATTGCCAAAGGGGGAGATTGTTACGGCATTTTGGTGTTGGCATATTTCGTGAGTCAAGTCAGTGAGTTGAGTCGGAGTCTTAAAGGGATCAAATTGTCAATCAGCAATCAAAGACTTAGAGAAGATTCAACAAGAGCTCAAGTTGACACTCAGTGTCTTGAGTCTTGAAGATTGAAGTTGAAGAATTGTGGATCAGTTACATCAATCTCAAGAAGAAAGTATTCAAAAGGATCAGGTATGGTTAACTAAATAATTTTGGTGATCCGAATACTTTCTTATAGTGTAGAAACACTTGGATGAATTTTTAATTGCATAAAAATCAAAAACTGGACATGGGACATGTTCAGGATCCGGATCAGACAGTCCAATCCGGATCCCGAAGGGTGCTTGTTCATTGGCAAATCCGATCCGGATCAAAGGTCATTTCGATCCGGATCCCGAACATGGGTTTTTGCTGGAATACATGAACGATCCGGATCGGGCATTTCAATCCGGATCCCGAACCCTGTTTTTTCTGGAATAGCCTGACTCGTTACGACGATCCGGATCACAGTAAATCCGATCCGGATCGCCGTCCTGAAAATTTCCATATAAGGTAAGTTTTTGATTCTTATCTCTTTCCAAAGGTTTCTAAACTATAAATAGACATTTAGGGTTTCTCAAAAACGTGGGGAGCACGGCCGATCAATTTATAAAACACTTGAGAGCAACCCTAGAGGCTAGGTTTTTATCGTTCTTCTTTTTAGCCTCTTTTAGGTCAATTCGACGGTTCTTTCAAGAACATATCTTTTGTCGAATTGATCTAATCTTTGCTTAGAGATTTCTTCTACGGTTCCTCAATGAGAATCTAAGCAAAGGATCACCATCGAAGCCAATATTCTTACCGGCTGAGTTTGCGTCGTGGATTCGACGTGGCATCGTGGATTCGGTGTGCTAAAGGCGTTTCGTGGATTCGAAACGTGTGCTCGTGGATTCGAGTGGCGTTCGTGGATTCGAACGTGTGCAGTGGACGTGCAATCGGTGGAGCGCAAGGTCCGAAGAAGTTGAAGGAGGGGTTGAATCCGTGGAGACTGTAATCACCTTGTTATTCTTCTTTTCTTAGTGGATTGTTATTGCGTGGACATCCAACCGGTCAGCGCAAGGTCCGAAGAAGCTGAAGGAGGGGTTGAGTCTGTGGAGTCGGTAATCACCTTGTTATTCTTCTATTCTTAGTGGATTGTTATTGCGTGTTGGTCCCGTGGTTTTTCTCCTGGATTGGAGTTTCCACGTATATCTCGGTGTGCTATTTTTATTTTCCGCATTGGTTTTTATTTTGCACTGAGATTTGGTTTTATAAGTATTACACCTATTCACCCCCCCTCTAGTTGTTTGATAGTACCTATTTAGATCCTTGTGGATCCTATAAAAACCAACAATGGGTAGCATTTTTAAAAGAGAAAGCTGATACTTTTGATTCTTTTCACGAGATTTGCCTTCGTATTATGATTGAAAAGAATGAAAAGATCATTCGTGTTAGAAGTGATAGAGGTGGAGAATTCATAAATTCTAAATTCATTCATTTTTGCACTTCCAACGGCATTAAGCATGAATTCTCAGCACCCTATACACCTCAACAGAATGGTGTTGTCGAGCGCAAAAACAGGGTTGTTCAAGAGATGGCACGTGTTATGCTTCATAGTCGGAATTTACCGCTACATTTTTGGGCTGAAGCTGTGAACACTGCAATCTATGTTATTAATCGAGTTTATTTGCGCCCGGAAACGTTAATTACACCATATGAACTATGGTGTTGTAGAAAACCCAACATCAAATATTTTCGTATCTTCGGGAGTCGATGTTACATTTTACGTGACCGCGAAAATCTTGGAAAGTTTGACTCTCGAACTGACGAAGGGATTTTCTTGGGGTATTCTACGAATAGTAGAGCATATCTGTTGGGTTATATGTAATAAGGATCTAAATAGGGGAAAAAACACCTAGAGGGGGGTGAATAGGTGTAAACGTATAAACACTCAAAAATCGTTGCGATAAAAACCCAATGCGGAAATAAAAATAACTCGCAAGATTTTTACGTGGAAAACTCCATTACCGGAGTAAAAAACCACGGGACCGATAACACGGCAGAAATCCACTAGAATTAAAACACGTACAAGGTGATTTACCGTACACACTTACGACTCAACCTTTTCCATACGCTCCTAGAGGATCTTCTCCGCTCGCTCCGCGACGCTTCTCGAATCCACGATCTGCGCCCAACGCCGAATCCACGGCGTCCAACGTCGAATCCACGACGTCCGACCGAGTCCACGGTCTTCACCCAATAGCACCCTTCGAATCCACGAACGTGCCTCGCTCCGAATCCACGAGAGCGGTTGAACCTTGAATCCACAAGGACACGCGAATCCACGCGCCGATTTTTGGGGTAAATCGTTGTTTTTGGTGGTGATGATCCGCCGAATACTTAGATCAAAGATAGATCGGAAATACCATCTAAGTATTCATTAGTTTGATTCAACTCAAGATGTGAGTATGAAAACCTAGAATCAAACTAATCAATATAGATGAAGAAACATAGAGTATTCTCTAATGATTTCCTTTCTTCTCTATATGTGGATCTAGAGCCGTAAAAGATGATATAAGAATATGACGGCTATTTTCCTTCTTTTTGGATTAACCCTAGAAAAAGAGTCATAGGGTATATTTATAGGTTAGAAACCCTAGGAAGGAGATAAGAATCAAAAACCTAATATTTCTGGAAATTTTACGGACGGCGATCCGGATCGGATTAGCTGTGATCCGGATCGTCGTAACGAGTCAGGCAATTCCAGAAAAACGAAGGTTCGGGATCCGGATCGAAGTGCTTGATCCGGATCGTTCATACAGTTCACCAAACATCAACGTTCGGGATCCGGATTGCGAAGCCTGGTCCGGATCGTTCAAGGAAGATGGTAAACTCAGTGTTCGGGATCCGGATCAAGAGAGGCTACGATCCGGATTGAACTGGTGTATGAACGAACCACCTTCGGGATCCGGATCGAACAACCTGATCCGGATCCTGAACATGTCCCAAGTCCAGTTTTTGATTTTTATGCAATGAAAGATTCTTCCAAGTGTTTCTACACTACAAGAAGTATTCGGATCACACAAAATCTTTAGTTAAACATACCTGATCCTTTTGAATTCTTCTTTCTTGAGATTGAGTTAAATGATCCAACTTTCTTCACCTTCAATCTTCAAGACTTGAGACTTTCACGAAACTACGCCAACTCAAATTCCGTAATAATCTCCCCCTTTGGCGGTTTCGTGACAAAACACAGATCCACTAAAGAAAAATCAAAAAGATATTTTTGTTGCTATCACCATACAACAAAAATTTACAATGGAGATCCAAAAATTTAAAAACATGAGATAAACTCCTAAAACAGACTCTAGACTTAGACATCTGTACTCTCTGCACAAAGAAATCATTCTTGACAAAAAGAGATCGTTAGATACCTCAAGAATATTTAGCATTCAAAACCTAGTACAGAGATAGAGTTTATCTGATCATCATGACATTTGAGAATTCAGATATGTAAGAGAATCATAGTCAAAAACCAACATATCTTCTATGCAATCAAAAACCAAATGTCACAAAGTGTTAGTCCAACATCAACTTGTTAGTCATATTGCATGCCCAAATAGTTAGTCGAATAGTTAGTAGAGACATGCATACAAGTCACAAGATAAAAACCAAAGTTGAGGTTGAAGTGATACTTACCTTGATGTATACAAAATTTTCACATCAGCATTGTTCAAGTTCTCAGTCATCATTGTACCTTGATGTATACAAAATTTTCACATCATCATCATTGTTCATTGTTCTCTCTAAACTCTCTCCCCCTTTTGTCATAAACAAAGCCAAAATTACAAAAATTTAAGGAGAGTTAAAAATTCCAACGAAAATATTCCGAAATTTAAGAACTAGAACTAAGAGTAAGTCCTAAAAAGAACTGAAAAACCTGCACAAGAAAAGGTTAAAAATCTGCACAAGAGAAAAAAAAATAAAAGGAAAGAATTAGTCATCAGATTCGGAGTCTTCAGAGCTCGTGCAGCCCATCTTTGAGAACATCTTTTTCACCAGCTTGTTCATTGAATTGACCTTCTTAGTTAAGGTAATATGAGCTGCCGTGATGAGCTCCAGCTCATTGGAAATTCTCGTCTGTGCCTTTGAAATCTGTTCCTGCTCAAAAGACAATCGTTGTTGTTCTTTGTAGATGGATGAGACTGATGCTTCATCCGCTGGTGTGGGTGCTGGTTGTGATGGTGACGCGGAAGTGCCGCTACTAGGTTTCGTTCCGCATGGAGGGACTGGAGTGACATGGGGCAATTTGTGAAGGGACTTCACAACGGTGGACTCATCAATCATACCCAAACATTGATGATAAGTCGGTGAAGTAATATCAACCTGAAATTTCTTCAAGATCCTCATTATAATCAGTGGAAATGGAATTCTTTCAGTGGGATGAGGGTGCTCAACATATCTTGTCATTCTATTCCAAATAATGTATGGAATGTTGATATTCAATCCCATTGCCTCAGACGGATGTCCTAAGAGATACAAAAATAGCATTCGATCCCATCTCAAGACTTTCGTCTGCAAATTTGGAAGGATATTGTAACACGTGATAAAGTTTAGAAACTGGTACTCAAGACGAAGTTCTTTGGATCTAATCGATTTCTCCGTTGATTGCGTTCCTTCCAAACAAATTCCCTTTATAACCATTTGCCACAAAGTGTTTGTCAAAACCTTTCCCTTCAGGTAATTAACTCCTGTCTTGCTGGCAGGCATTCCCAAAACCTCGCCAATCAATTGTGGAGTAATTTTGAATCTTGTGCCTTGGATATTCGTGTAAAATTCCATTGGACCGTTTTCAATTTCTCGAAGGTGCCGTGCATTTGTATAGAAGGCCTTTACAAGATGCAGACAGTATCCAAGCACTTCTGGAAATCGACAAACTTGAATAAGATTTGCTTTTTCAATCAGAATGCCAAACTCAGGGGAGTGATCTCGTAGAGCCTCAATATTAACATGCCTCTCACCAATGCATTCACGATTCTCAAATGCCCTTAGACGATCCGCATTAATGAACACTTGTTCCTCACGAGGTGGAGAATCCGGAATAATCGGTTCGTTAGACATGAAACCTCGTGCTCGTCCAAACCGTCGAGCAAGTCGTTTCCTTTTCACCGAGATGGTTGGTGCAGTCATAGGTGCTTTACCTTTGTCCATGGGTGCTTTTTCTTTCGATGCATCGGGCATTGATTCATCATCATCGGTTAATTCAGTCCAGTCTATCTCTTGACAATCTACTTCTGTGTCGCTGATCACATGAAACTCACCCTTTTGTTGTGTTTTCTTAGCTCTCTTTAATTTGTTTGTGGCCCGAGTGTGCACCATAGTGACCAATAAAAGAATGATCCATGAGAATCCCATTGATCCAAGTGCCTTAAGAAGATTGAAAATCCTGTGTGCAACAACTCAAGAACACGAAAAAAATGTTAATTTTCAAAGATTTGAAAAATTGTACCCAAACAATCATAATCATATAGAGAGACTAAGAATCAAATTAGTTTTGCAAAAAGGACTTTTAAAAATAGATCAATTGCATGATTTTCGAAAATCCTTATTATATGCCCTAAAACCGAAATTTTAGAAATCGAAGTCTAAAAATCCGTTAATCAGGAGAATACCTAGCATATAATCAAAACTAATCTACCCAGAGTTCTTATTTCAAAAGAAATTTGATCAAAAACCATCCACAAACAAAGTTGATTCAAGAAATTCATCACGTTTGAGGAGGAATAGAGAAAAACGGTGAAAAACCGAGATTTTGATCAATAAAACTTACTTGGAGTTGAAGAACTTGAGTTTGAAAGCTTCCAGGAAGGATGAAATCTAGAGAGAGCAGGCTCTGGAAACTTAGGAACAAAAGATTGGAGTAAAAGAAATCAAAACCCTTTTGTTCTTTATAAAACCCTAGCCGCGATCCGGATCAGTCATGATTGCGATCCGGATCGGCTACCCGCAGTGAGAAACTGCGTTCGGGATCCGGATCGGAAGGTCCAATCCGGATCGTCAGCCCGCAGAAGAATATCTGCGTTCGGGATCCGGATCATCTTGCCCGATCCGGATCAGCTCCAACTTTTTCTTTAGAAAATTTCAGAGAAATTCAAGAAAAACCAGAAAAAGATTGTAAGCACAAATGTGTATCAACTTTAAACAAAAATCATCGTTTCATACAACAAGAATTAGATTATGCCAAATCTATCAATAATATCCAAAAATGAAACGAGAATTTACAAAAATTAAATCCCTTAAAGTTGAACACCTTCAATTACATCTAACTTGATCTTATGAGTAATGCCTTTATCAAATCATCAATTCAGTAAAGAAAATGAAATACAAAGATCAATAGATGTTTGAAATCCCAAATATAGTAGATAATGTATCTAGACAATCTGTTGAAGAGAGTGGCTCTTTGAGCATCTTTCTTTAAAAACCCACCTTATACCAACCTTGAAATTTGACGGAGTCAAGTATTTCAACATGCATTTTACTTAATCAAAATTTGAACAACCATGCTTGGTATACATGTGGTAGCTGCACACAATACTCGGACGACCGAGGTGGTAGCTCTTTCCTCCATGTGGTGGTAGTTTTCACACTCCTCATTGGGATATAACTCTTTCCACATCTTTTGAGCATTTTACATTTCTTTGACTCCCCCTCAATTGGCTATCAATTATTTAAGATATAAAGTATTCAACCAAAAATTGATCTCGATTACATACTCGACTAAACAGTCAAATAAGATAATGACTATACCAAGAGATCATTGAGAGAGAGAAATTGACTTTGATCACTCAGAAGATGATTTAATTAACATAAATGATCATTGCAACAGTGAAATATTATGATGGCGAAAGCATAATAAATTTCTAAATGTGCGAAAAGATGCAATTAAAGTCAATTATGATCTATGCTCAATTAATGTCCTATGTACAGACATAGATAATGAACAAAACAAAACAAAGACAAAACCTATCCTAAGCAAAGGTTTCAAAAAGAAGTTTATTTCAAGGAAAGCATTCCAATTGCTTTTCGCAAATGAATAAAACGTTTTTGATCCAAAGGTTTTGTTAGAATGTCAGCTAATTGATCCTCAGTTGAAATATATGAAAGTTGAAGAGTATTTGATTCAACTAGCTCTCTAAGAAAATGATATCTAAGTTCAATATGTTTTGTTCTAGAGTGCAACACAGGGTTTTTAGAAATGTTAATTGCACTTGTGTTGTCACAAAGAATTGTTACCGAAGATGCTGAAATCCGGAAGTCGCTCAATACGCTTTTCATCCAAATGAGTTGAGTTGAGCAACTTCCAGCTGAAATGTATTCCGCTTCGGCAGTCGAGAGTGCTATGCAATTCTGCTTTTTACTGTGCCATGCAACAAGGCAATGGCCAAGATAGAAGCATGCACCACTCGTGCTTTTCTGATCATCCACTGATCCTGCCCAATCGGCATCTGAGTATCCAACAATGTCCAAACTTGTTCCCATAGGATACCAAATTCCGAAATTAATTGATCATTTGATATACCGGATGATCCTTTTCACCGCTTTCAGGTGAACCTCCTTTGGTGCAGATTGATATCTCGCGCAGATCCCAACACCAAAAGATATATCCGGGCGACTAGCCGTGAGGTAAAGTAGACTTCCAATCATACTTCGATACAGTTTCTCGTCTACATTCTCACTCTGTGATTCACTTCCAAGTCCCTTGTGGCTAGTTCCCATTGGAGTCGGAAAATCCTTCGAATTTTCAAGATCAAACTTTTTAACCAACTCCATTGCATACTTGGATTGACTCAAGTGAATACCTTCATCATTTTGTTTAATTTGCAATCCATGGAAATAAGTCAATTCGCCCATCATGGACATCTCAAATTCGCTTTCCATAGTCTCCGCGAATTTAGAAGCATCATTATCTCTTGTTGCGCCAAATACAATGTCATCGACATAGATTTGTGCTACAATGAAATTGTTTTGATAATGCTTCACAAAGAGAGTCCTATCAGCTCCCCCTCGAGTGTAGCCCTTCTCCAAAAGGTGCTTTGTCAACCTTTCGTACCATGCTCGCGGTGCTTGTTTCAGACCGTAAAGAGCCTTTTTCAAACGAAAAACATGGTTAGGTTGTTTATGGTCTACAAAACCTTTCGGTTGAGCCACACAAACTTCCTCATTTAAAAACCCATTTAGAAATGCGCTCTTAACGTCCATTTGAAATAATTTGATTTTAAAATGACAAGCAATAGCAAACAGTATACGAATGGACTCGAGTCTAGCTACAGGGGCGAATGTTTCGTCAAAGTCTATACCTTCTACTTGAGAGTAGCCTTGAGCAACTAATCGTGCCTTGTTCCTGATGATAGTACCATCCTCATTTTTCTTGTTCTTGAAGATCCATTTGGTACCTATCATATTGTGTTGCTGTGGAGGCTTCGTTAATTCCCAGACTTTGTTTCGCTCAAATTGATGGAGCTCTTCCTGCATTGCTTTAATCCAGTAGTCATCCTGAAGAGCTTCATCTATGTTCTTTGGTTCGATTAAAGATACGTAGCAAGCGAATCCATAAACCAACTGCCTCCGAGTTCTAACTCCTTCTTGTGGATCTCCAATAATATTCGATTCCGGATGATCCTTGGAGATTCATAGCGTTTGTTGAAACGGAGTACTCGGAGATATATGAGATGATTCCTGCACATTAGATAAACTTGAAGAACCATTAGATGCATCATTAATATTGGAAGTATTATTATGAGAAGATGCAACAGCAGGAGTATCATCATCTAGAGAAATATCGAGGGTAGATTTTTCAGATGCAAAGTGAAAAGCTTCATCTACTTTAACATTTATAGATTCTACGATCGTCTTAGATTCCAAGTTAAATACTCGATATGCTCTATTATTAGTAGAATACCCCAAGAAAATCCCTTCGTCACTTCGTGAGTCAAACTTTCCAAGGTTTTCACGGTCACGTAAAATGTAACACCGACTCCCGAAGATGCGAAAATATTTGATGTTGGGTTTTCTACCACACCATAGTTCATATGGTTTATTTAACGTTCCCGGGCGCAAGAACACACGATTAATGACATAGACAGCGGTGTTCACAGCTTCAGCCCAAAAATGTAGCGGTAAATTCCGACTGTGAAGCATCACACGCGCCATCTCTTGAACAACCCTGTTCTTGCGCTCGACAACACCATTCTGTTGAGGTGTATAGGGTGCAGAGAATTCATGCTTAATACCGTTTGAAGTACAAAAGTCAATGAATTTTGAATTAATGAATTCTCCACCTCTATCACTTCTAACACGAATGATCTTTTCATTCTTTTCAATCATAATACGAAGGCAAATCTCGTGAAAAGAATCAAAAGTATCAGCTTTCTCTTTTAAAAATGCTACCCAAGAATACCGAGAGAAATCATCAACCAATAAAAAAATATACCATTTACCTCGCAAAGATGGTTGACGGGTCGGCCCCATTAAATCCATGTGCAAAAGTTCCAAGGGCCGTTTTGTAGCAACGTGGTTCAAGTTCTTGTGTGCAGTCCTAGACTGTTTTCCCTTTTGGCAACCACCACACACAACGTTTTGTTTAAATAAAAGTTTTGGAACCCCCTTGACCACGTCCTTGTTTGAAATTCTAGTAAGTTCCTTAAAATTTAAGTGACCTAGCCTTTCATGCCAAAGAGTTTCATTATTCAAAGTGGCTAAGTTACAATTTTCAGAAAATTTATTAGGAACAACATAACAATTGTTTTCAGATCTAACCCCTTTTAAAAAGAAGATATGGTCCTTATCAGTTACAACGCATTCAACAGATGAAAAGTTAACTGAAAAACCATTGTCGCAAAGTTGACTTATGCTTATGAGGTTAGTCTTAAGACCATCAACAAATAAGACGTTTTTCAAAATCGGGCCATCTGGAATAGCTACCGTCCATTTTCCAACAATTTTGGAAGATCGACCGTCTCCGGAGATTTTCTCAAGATTTTGAAAACTATTTTTGTCACCGGTCATGTGACGGGAACAACCGCTATCCAGATACCAAGACGAACTACCATATGCATGCAAGGAAACATTGGTAACAAGACAAGGGTAAATTTCACCTTTGCGCACCCAAACCCTTTTGGAGTGCGTCGGTAATGGTCGTGAGGTTATTCTCCTAGGTGAAGGCGTCTTGTCAGATCGATTGCCGCTCCTTGATGACGTCGTCTTGCGCGGTGAACGACCAAGGCTCTTTTCATTTGAAAAGTTTTGCTTTGATTTCCGGGGAGGCGCCTTTTTGGTAGTCGTTGCAAGAGGTGATTGAGGTGAGCGTTTGACTCCCGTCTTGCAATATCTTCTTATGTGCCCTGAAACACCACAACGGAAACATACCTTAGATCTTGACGATCCCAAAGAGGATGAAGTAGGTTTGTTGTTGTTGTTTGTCTTGAATTCCGGTGTCGGAGGAGGAGATACCGACTGAGGCACAAAAACTGTCCCACTCGAACTTGGACTGTTTCCAGTTTGAGTGTATCCGAGGCCGAACCGATTTGATTGACCAAGACCAAGAAGTCTATCCAACTTACTCCTTCCTGAAGAGAATCGCTGTAAGTCATCCTTGAGTTGGAAAATGGTCTTTGTCATTTCCAGGTTATCCTGTCGAGCCTCGTTGTAGAGCTTTGAGGAGTGATTCGCTTTATCCACCAGATTTGTATGTTCCTTCTCAAAATGCTCATTGAACTCTTGAAGGGAAACATTTACTTTTATCAGATTTTCCCTTTCCACTTCAAGAGCGTTTGAGAGAGAAGTTGCTCTTTTTTCTTCTTCTTCGAGATCATGCACTCTCCCTCTCAAACTCTTGTTTTGCTTAGCCACTTTCTTTGAATCCCTCAAAAGTCTGTGGTAGGCTAAAGCAAAATCTTCACCTTCCGAATCATCCGATTCATTGTCCATTGCAATCTTTTCAACAGTGGAGTTGGACAACGACTCGGATGTACTTGCCATAAAGCACATGAAGGGTGAAGATACGGACGCGTGGAATGCCGTGGAGCTCTTTTCTTCATCACTTGAAGACGACTCATTTGACGTTGAGTTGTCATCCCAAGTGACGACCTGCATCGCCTTCTTCTTTGCTGGATACTTGTTGGGACACTCCGTTGCAATGTGGCTGTAGCCTCGACATTTGAAGCATTGTAGTTGTCCCTCTGAACTTTTCTTATCCTTTGAGAAGTTCTCTTGCTTTCTTGACTTGTAACTTGAAGTACCCTTGCCTTTGTTCGACTTTCCGAAGGATGGAGATTTACTTGAATTACCCCTTCGAAAGTTGCGGCGAAACTTCCTTGTCAAGAGAGCGGGCTGCTTCTCAAATTCCTCCATTGAAAGGTTCTCGTCATCGTCTGAGGAGGATGTATCCGCGTCTTCTCCTTAGTTGTTTTCAACGCATAACCTGAAGACTTAGAAGAGGATGCTTTTCCAGAAGAATTGTTAGTAGTAAATGTCATTTCATAAGTTTGTAATGCACCAACTAATTCTTCTACACGTATTTCGTCCGGGTGTTTAATAGTTTCAATGGCAGTAACCTTTGGGCGAAATCGTTCAGGAAGAGTTCTTAAGATCTTTCTTACAATCTTAAATTCTGGAATCTTCTCTCCCAGGTTAGCACATGAGTTTACGATGTCTTGCAATCGTGTATAGTTGTAGAACACCGGGTTTTGGATGACGCACCGACCTTGCAGGATGGTGCGGTGCGGAGGAATTTGCCTTGGATGTGTCCCATTTGTGTTTGCAGAGGAGTTCGGGTTGATTTGGATCCCCGCGGAAGCCTCTGCTTGTTTCGGGCTTTGTACGCGTTAGGTGACTGGTACGGGAAGCGCCGACACCGCTATGGGTTGCAGAAAATTGGGAAACACTTGGAGCAGGTGTATTTACTGTTTACAGCGAGGTTCGGGAGGTTCCGGACTGGCGCGGAGGACCCGGAGGCAAAAAGTGAGTCGGAACTGGCATTTTTTGGAGCCGGTATTTGATTTGAGCACCCCGACTCAACGGTCGAGCTTTTTGAGGAGAAAAAGCTGTGGACACGCGTACTTTTGATTTACAGCGAGGTTCGGGAGGTTTCGGACTGGCGCGGAGGACCCGGAGGCAAAAAGTGAGTCGGAACTGGCATTTTTGGAGCCGGTATTTGATTTGAGCACCCCGACTCAACGGTCGAGCTTTTTGAAGAGAAAAAGCTGTGAGCGCGTGTACTTTGGAATTACAGCGGAGCTCGGGAGGTTCCGGGCAGCGGCGGAGAGCCCGAAGACCAAAAGTGAGTTGGAGTTGGGTTTTGGAATTAAATTAATTAAGTTAATTAATTTATATAAAGCTGTTGCTTTATAAAACCCCCCCCCCTCCACCTCTGTAGCAAAGAGAAAAAGGAAAAGAGAAAGAATGAAAGGAAAGGAAAAGAGAAGAAGGAAGAAGAAGATGGAGGAATTGGAGAGGGTTCTTGAGCTTTTCTTCCCCGAGCGAGGGCGTGGAGCCGAGCGAGGACCGGCGTGCCGCGAGGAGGTTGGTTTATTTTATTTTATTTCATTCTTTTCACTCTTTTCTTCTCCCCGGTGGCCGGAGCCTTGCGGCTAGTCGTCCGGCGCGTGGCCGGGGGAGGCGCTTGGGCGCCGCGCGCAGCTGCGCCCTGCTGCCAAGGTGGGACAGCAGGGCGCCGGGCTGCACAGGGGCGGCATGGTGCCGCGCGGCCCTGCAGGCTGCGCGCTGGGCGCGCGGCACTGCAGGGGTGCCGCGCGGGCATCCCCTGTGCCGCGCGGCCTGGCGGGCCGCGCGGGGCGCGCGGCCCTGCAGGGGTGCCGCGTGGGCAGCCCCTGTGCCGCGCGGCCTTGCAGGCCGCGCGGGGCGCGCGGCACTGTAAGGTGCCGCGCGGGCGGCCTTGGGGCCGCGCGGCCCTGCAGGCCGCGCGCTGGGTGCGCGGCACTGCAGGGGTGCCGCGCGGGCAACCCCTGTGCCGCGCGACCTTGCAGGCCGCGCGCTGTGCGCGCGGCACTGCAAGGTGCCGCGCGGGCCTGCGGGCCGCGCCCGTGGGCGCGTGGCCCTGCAGGGGGCCCCGCGCGGGCGGCCCTGTGCCGCGCGGGCCCGCGGGCCGCGCCCGTGGGCGCGCGGCCCTGCGGGGGGCCCCGCGCGGGCGGCCCTGTGCCGCGCGGGCCTGCGGGCCGCGCCCGTGGGCGCGCGGCCCTGCAGGGAGCCCCGCGCGGGCGGCCCTGTGCCGCGCGGGCCCGCGGGCCGCGCCCGTGGGCGCGCGGCCCTGCAGGGAGCCCCGCGCGGGCGGCCCTGTGCCGCGCGGGCCCGCGGGCCGCGCCCGTGGGCGCGCGGCCCTGCGGGGGCCCCGCGCGGGCGGCCCTGCGCCGCGCGGGCCTGCAGGCCGCGCCCTTGGGCGCGCGGCGCTGCAGGGGCCCCGCGCGGGCGGCCTTGTGCCGCGCGGGCCTGCAGGCCGCGCCCTTGGGCGCGCGGCCCTGCAGGGGCCCCGCGCGGGCGGCCCTGTGCCCCGTGGGCGCGCGGCCCTGCAGGGGGCCCCGCGCGGGCGGCCCTGTGCCGCGCGGGCCCGCGGGCCGCGCCCGTGGGCGCGCGGCCCTGCGGGGGCCCCGCGCGGGCGGCCCTGCGCCGCGCGGGCCTGCCAGGCCGCGCCCTTGGGCGCGCGGCCCTGCAGGGGCCCCGCGCGGGCGGCCCTGTGCCGCGCGGGCCTGCAGGCCGCGCCCTTGGGCGCGCGGCGCTGCAGGGGCCCCGCGCGGGCGGCCTTGTGCCGCGCGGGCCTGCGGGCCGCGCCCGTGGGCGCGCGGCCCTGCAGGGGGCCCCGCGCGGGCGGCCCTGTGCCGCGCGGGCGTGCGGGCCGCGCCCGTGGGCGCGCGGCCCTGCAGGGGGCCCCGCGCGGGCGGCCCTGTGCCGCGCGGGCCCGCGGGCCGCGCCCGTGGGCGCGCGGCCCTGCGGGGGCCCCGTGCGGGCGGCCCTGCGCCGCGCGGGCCTGCAGGCCGCGCCCTTGGGCGCGCGGCGCTGCAGGGGCCCCGCGCGGGCGGCCTTGTGCCGCGCGGGCCTGCAGGCCGCGCCCTTGGGCGCGCGGCCCTGCAGGGGCCCCGCGCGGGTGGCCCTGTGCCGCGCGGGCCTGCAGGCCGCGCCCTTGGGCGCGCGGCGCTGCAGAGGCCCCGCGCGGGCGGCCTTGTGCCGCGCGGGCCTGCAGGCCGCGCCCGTGGGCGCGCGGCCCTGCAGGGGCCCCGCGCGGGCGGCCTTGTGCCGCGCGGGCTTGCTGGGCGCCGCGCGGGCCGCTGGGCCAGCGCCGCGCGGCTGGGTTTTGGGGGCCGTGCAGCTGCGCCGCATTGGCCGCGCAGGCTGCGACTCGGCGACGCGCCGCGGCGTGTGTGCGCGATGGGTTTTCCGCGCAACGCGCGGCATTTCTCGTCGCCGGATGGGTTTCTTTCGCCTTTGTGAGCGCGGTTTTAGCCGCATGTTTTTCTGATCCCGGTCCCTCTTCTTATCTCGCAGTTGTGGCATAGTGTTAGCTTCTCACGTGGCCAGGGGCGCGTGTTTTGCCGCGTGGAGCTGCGGGATCGCATCGGGACCTCCGTTTGGCGCACGGTTTTCGCGGATGGATCGCAGGTGGGTTGGTTTCTCCCAAGGAACTACGGATTGCCTTTTATGCTTCCGAATGCAAAGGTTTCGTATCCTTACTATCAGGTATTTGCGGAACAGTCGTGCAAGTCGAGGGTTGTCGTTTCCGACTTGGACACGAGAGTTAGTCGCATCGTTAGAGTATACGAGTTGTACTGGCAGAGTTACCAGAGGGGTATAGATCACTGGCTGAGTTACCAGATGAGTAGATACCACTGGCAGAGTTACCAGATGGGTATAAATCACTGGCTGAGTTACCAGATGAGTAGATACCACTGGCAGAGTTACCAGAGGGGTATAAATCACTGGCTGAGTTACCAGATGAGCAGATACCACTGGCAGAGTTACCAGAGGGGTATAGATCACTGGCTGAGTTACCAGATGAGTAGATACCACTGGCAGAGTTACCAGAGGGGTATAATCACTGGCTGAGTTACCAGATGAGCAGATACCACTGGCGGAGTTACCAGATGGGTATAAATCACTGGCTGAGTTACCAGATGAGCAGATACCACTGGCGGAGTTACCAGATGGGTATAAATCACCGGCTGAGTTACCAGATGAGTAGATACCACTGGCAGAGTTACCAGATGGGTATAAATCACTGGCTGAGTTACCAGATGTGTAGATATCACTGGCTGAGTTACCAGATAGATAGTTATGCCCTGGCCGAGTCACCAGGTGGTTACTAGAAGGGATTGAGGTAGCCTTCTAGTGTCTTGTAGAGTTCTAGCAGTCCCAGTGCGGGGGCGGAAACTATGGGCGCCTAAGCCTACAGCATGTTCTTGTTTGATAAGGGCTGTAGGGGGCGCAGACGTTCGTAGTTTCCAGGCCTCCCGTGAGAGAGACTGAGAACTTACTTCCAGCATTGCATTGAGACATGTAGCGATAGATTCATTTCCAGTTATCTATCTATCTATCTATCTATCTATCTATCTATTTGTGTTTTTGTCTCCAGCAGACTGAGTGGGTGTACCGTGGGGTTAGCTTTGGTGCCCACTGAGATCTGACTGTTGCAGTAGATCTCACACCCGCTGTGATGACAGGTGTTCCTGAGGCGACCGTTCCAGGTTTGGCTCATTCGGAGCTTTCTGACCGAGGTATGCGCGTGGCTGGCTAGCTCCTACCCGAGTCGGTGGTGTCGGTGCTAGTGTCTCTTGTACTTTTCAGTTTCCACTTTTGTACTTATGTTGGGGGTGCTAGTGGACTGGTGTACTTGGACTTTTCACCGCTTAGTGTTTCAGCTTCCTTTCAGCTCTGATACTTGTTAGCTATAGATCTCTTTTGCAGGTTAGACGCTTCGTCTGTACGGCAGTTTCCGTACAGACGGCGGATCTGTTGGCGAGCCCGGGTCGCAGCTCGACCCCGGGGCGTGACAGATTAGGTGGTATCAGAGCCTAGGAATATAGGTCGTTGGGGACTTAGAGACCCTAGGCTTTTGGCTGGACAGTGGGAAGACTGTCGTGTGAGTTGTGACCTTAGCGAGAGTCTTGTCTGAGGGGGTACCTCCCCCTGAGGATTGGGGTGAGTGACCTCGCATGTTATTTCTCTAAAGGTGATTGTGTTGGCTGCAGACAACATGATGCTTTAGAAAGGTTAACATGGTTTAGACTTTCGTTTGTTTGGGACGTGAGAAGTCTTGGTCCTAATGTTTTTCTGTTGCAGTGGTTTTTGGATGCTTCAGAGACGCCGTGCAGCGGCGAGGGCGTGTTGGACCTGGGATGAGGGGCTCGTATAGCGGAAAGCTAAATGGATAGAGCCGAGAGAGGCTTGAGTGATCCAGGCCCTAGCAGTCCTGGTATTTGAGGCGTTACGGCGCCAGGAAGAGAGAGCATGGAACGTGGGATGCACATGCTTGGTGCACATGCTTGGACCGAGAGCATCGCCCGGAGTATCGTCGGTAGTACCTCCGGCCGCGACTTTGTCGATTTCTGTTTCGGGATCGCACCATTGATGGTGCGGATGCAGCGAGAGGTTACTGATAGGTTGTGTACCGCATCCAGTTCTATCCCTTGAAGATTTCGGGACCGAGTTGGAGCCGTGAGAGGCCGAGAACTGGAACGCTGTTATGGAAGATTTGTTCGAGGATTTGTTCATCCAGGATAAGCATCAGGGCGCTTGGTTATGTACTTTTCTTTGGGACGCCAAGAGAGCTGGTGGCGTCGGATTCGTCTTGTTGGACCATCGGGAGCGCAGTTGATGTTCTGGGGTGAGTTTCTGTGACAGTTGAGCGGTGTATCCCTGGTCGTCCAGGATGAGGCTTAGAGGTTGGTTGTGTTCGAGTGGGAACCGCCTCAAGATGACTATCTCTTTGTGCATTTTCGGTGATTGCCGACCTTGGATGCAGTGAGCGTGCATACGCGATGGATTGACCGAGGATCAGTGTTTCCGTCCGAGGGAGACGGTGAGCGGGGGATCAGCGTCGGAGTGAGAGCTCCGGCATTGCCGATTTTGCGATAGTCGCGGGATTCGAGGTTGCCGTGATTCCACCCTCTGGATCAGGGGTCTCAGAGGAGACAGAGACCAGGAGGTTCTCGACAGTGCTCGCTTCAGCAGCAGTGCCAGGATGTGAGTTTCCCTGCTGCATGGGCCGCATTCTTCGTCAGGGTTGAGGATCGCGTTTCACCTGGTGTGGCCGTCGGGTTAGAGCTTGCTTAATGCCAACGCCGTGTGTGCGTTTCGGTAAAGCGGGGGTACCTTCGTGTGGGCCAGTGTCAGGACTGATGGTTTTGCACGTTTGGATCGATTTTCAGATCACGTGAAGCACGTGGATGAGTGCTGCCTGTCCTGCCAGTGCAACTAGGACCTTGGATTGATCATCGAGATGTTAGTCCTACATCAGAGCTGGGGTGTTGATACGAGGTTGGATAGGAATCGGTCGTCCCAATTTACGCTATCATGGATTGTCGAAAGAGAAGACATTGACCCTCCGTAGACCTGGTCAGGAGGAGTGTATATTTTATAGCATGCGATGAGATATTTGATGCCCTGGCTGAGTTACCAGGAGGTTACCTGCCCCTGGCTGAGTTACCAGGAGGTTACTTGCCCCTGGCCGAGTTACCAGGTGGTTGATGCCCCTGGCCGAGTTACCAGGTAATTACTTGATTGGGACCGAGATCGAGACAGTCATTGACGTGGTTTGGTAACCGCGCCAACTTCGACAGCACCTCGTGGAGTATCAACCGTGAGACAGGGAGAGCTGTGAGCGCAGCTGCGAGATTTGACGGATCGAGAGGTCTCTGAGACCTAGTGCCTCGTCGTGGGAATACGACAGTGAGGATCCAGGCGGTTGTTACACCGTGGTGATGTCACGTTGTGGGTACACAACCGTGTGAGTTCTTGTAAGGTTCGAACTTGATTAGTCTCATCTTGTGCTTGGGCAGATGCCTTCGAGTGATTGATATCTTTATGGAACCTTACAGCCAAGGGCTGTGCCTGGATACTGATCCGGAACCAGTAGGGCAGTTTGAGCGGTTTGCGTGGTCAAGTGGTTGACTAATGCCCTACTGATTTGAGAGCTGTGTTTTTCCCTGTTTCACTGGACGGGTTGGTGGTGATACCGTCGTGGGTTTTTGCTTACCTCCGAAGCGACTTGGAGCTTGAGGGGCTCTTGAGGTTAGTGCTACAACTTCTAAGGGAGGAAGAAGTTGGTTGCCAAGCTTTGAGAGTTGCACTTCGACATCGAGGATTTTGTGTTTGGGCCTTGTGTTTTTGCCGCTTGAGGGACAGAGGATATGAGGTGTATTGAGGCAAAGCTGAGGAGGATACCAGCTTTGATCCGGATATTGCCGTGATAGAGAGGTCATGGGATTGTTCAGAACCCTCGAACCTAAAGTGCATGGACACTCAGGAGGTCAGGTTGAGGTAACGCCGGTGATAGATTTTGCAAGGATGTATGATTGCTTTATCCCGGCGAGGACATTTTGTTCAGTATGCCCTGTTTAGGCGAGCTGTGTAACCCTGGGAATTGAGTGCCAGAATCGAGAGAAGGTTCTCGAGGTTGAAGTTTTCCCCTGTCAAGGGGAGGTGATCCATGTTTTGTGGAACTGGAGCTTTGGTGGCCATGAAGCAGCTGGGGAGTTTTGCCTTAAGGAGGCTTGAACTTCGGTTTTTTTTTGAGTTCTCGAATCGAGGGAAACTTCCAGCCTGAGAGTTTTATATAGAAACGAGTTATGCGAGTTGTGGATCCTCGAGCTGTGATCAGGCTGGATGAGGCCTATTTGAACCCCGAAAGTTTTGTTTTGCTTTCCCTTCCTTGGTGATGGACGAGGACTGCGTTGTCCTCATCGACTGATGCGATTCTTGTTGGTGAAACCAAAGAATTTTGCAGTCGAATCATACCTTTGGGGAAGGTTCAGTGTTGTCAGCATGAGGAATGTGAGTGACCACTTGAGAGCCTTGGGCAATCTGAGGATCTTCTATCCCTTTGTTTTTGATTTACCCTCCTAGGTATGGATTTTGTTGGATTTCGAGGACGAAACCCTTTTAAGGGGGGGAGAGTGTAGAACACCGGGTTTTGGATGACGCACCGACCTTGCAGGAAGGTGCGGTGCGGAGGAATTTGCCTTGGATGTGTCCCACTTGTGTTTTCAGAGGAGTTCGGGTTGATTTGGATCCCCGCGGAGGCCTCTGTTTGTTTCGGGCTTTGTACGCGTTAGGTGACTGGTTCGGGAAGCTCCGACACCGCTATGGGTTGCAGAAAATTGGGAAACACTTGGAGCAGGTGTACTTTTGTTTTACAGCGAGGTTCGGGAGGTTCCGGACTGACGGGGAGGACCCGGAGGCAAAAAGAGAGTCGGAACTGGCATTTTTGGAGCCGGTATTTGATTTGAGTACCCCGACTCAACGGTCGAGCTTTTTGAGGAGAAAAAGCTGTGGACACGCGTACTTTTGATTTACAGCGAGGTTCGGGAGGTTCCGGACTGACGCGGAGGACCCGGAGGCAAAAAGTGAGTCGGAACTGGCATTTTTGGAGCCGGTATTTGATTTGAGCACCCCGACTCAACGGTTGAGCTTTTTGAAGAGAAAAAGCTGTGAGCGCGTGTACTTTGGAATTACAGCGGAGCTCGGGAGGTTCCGGGCAGCGGCGGAGAGCCCGAAGACCAAAAGTGAGTTGGAGTTGGGTTTTGGAATTAAATTAATTAAGTTAATTAATTTATATAAAGCTGTTGCTTTATAAAAACCCCTCCCCTCCACCTCTGTAGGAAAGGAAAAAGAGAAAGAAAGAAAGAAAAGGAAAGGGAAGAAGAAGAAGAAGAGGATGGGTTTGAAGGAAACAACTCTTGGGCGTTTTTCTTCTCCGAGCGTGGACGAGAGCCGAGCGAGGACCGGCGTGCCGCGAGGAGGTTGGTTTATTTTATTTTATTTCATTCTTTTCACTCTTTTCTTCTCCCCGGTGGCCGGAGCCTTGCGGCTAGTCGTCCGGCGCGTGGCCGGGGGAGGCGCTTGGGCGCCGCGCGCAGCTGCGCCCTGCTGCCAAAGTGGGACAGCAGGGCGCCGGGCTGCACAGGGGCGGCATGGTGCCGCGCGGCCCTGCAGGCTGCGCGCTGGGCGCGCGGCACTGCAGGGGTGCCGCGCGGGCATCCCCTGTGCCGCGCGGCCTGGCGGGCCGCGCGGGGCGCGCGGCCCTGCAGGGGTGCCGTGCGGGCAGCCCCTGTGCCGCGCGGCCTTGCAGGCCGCGCGGGGCGCGCGGCACTGTAAGGTGCCGCGCGGGCGGCCTTGGGGCCGCGCGGCCCTGCAGGCCGCGCGCTGGGCGCGCGGCACTGCAGGGGTGCCGCGCGGGGCAACCCCTGTGCCGCGCGACCTTGCAGGCCGCGCGCTGTGCGCGCGGCACTGCAAGGTGCCGCGCGGGCCTGCGGGCCGCGCCCGTGGGCGCGCGGCCCTGCAGGGGGCCCCGCGCGGGCGGCCCTGTGCCGCGCGGGCCCGCGGGCCGCGCCCGTGGGCGCGCGGCCCTGCGGGGGCCCCGCGCGGGCGGCCCTGCGCCGCGCGGGCCTGCCAGGCCGCGCCCTTGGGCGCGCGGCCCTGCAGGGGCCCCGCGCGGGCGGCCCTGTGCCGCGCGGGCCTGCAGGCCGCGCCCTTGGGCGCGCGGCGCTGCAGGGGCCCCGCGCGGGCGGCCTTGTGCCGCGCGGGCCTGCGGGCCGCGCCCGTGGGCGCGCGGCCCTGCAGGGGGCCCCGCGCGGGCGGCCCTGTGCCGCGCGGGCCTGCGGGCCGCGCCCGTGGGCGCGCGGCCCTGCAGGGGGCCCCGCGCGGGCGGCCCTGTGCCTCGCGGGCCCGCGGGCCGCGCCCGTGGGCGCGCGGCCCTGCGGGGGCCCCGCGCGGGCGGCCCTGCGCCGCGCGGGCCTGCAGGCCGCGCACTTGGGCGCGCGGCGCTGCACGGGCCCCGCGCGGGCGGCCTTGTGCCGCGCGGGCCTGCAGGCCGCGCCCTTGGGCGCGCGGCCCTGCAGGGGCCCCGCGCGGGCGGCCTTGTGCCGCGCGGGCCTGCAGGCCGCCCCTTGGGCGCGCGGCCCTGCAGGGGCCCCGCGCGGGCGGCCCTGCGCCGCGCGGGCCTGCAGGCCGCGCCCTTGGGCGCGCGGCGCTGCAGGGGCCCCGCGCGGGCGGCCTTGCGCCGCGCGGGCCTGCAGGCCGCGCCCTTGGGCGCGCGGCGCTGCAGGGGCCCCGCGCAGGCGGCCTTGTGCCGCGCGGGCCTGCAGGCCGCGCCCGTGGGCGCGCGGCCCTGCAGGGGCCCCGCGCGGGCGGCCCTGTGCCGCGCGGGCCTGCAGGCCGCGCCCTTGGGCGCGCGGCGCTGCAGGGGCCCCGCGCGGGCGGCCTTGTGCCGCGCGGGCCTGCAGGCCGCGCCCGTGGGCGCGCGGCCCTGCAGGGGCCCCGCGCGGGCGGCCTTGTGCCGCGCGGGCCTGCATGCTGCGCCCGTGGGCGCGCGGCCCTGCAGGGGCCCCGCGCGGGCGGCCTTGTGCCGCGCGGGCTTGCTGGGCGCCGCGCGGGCGGCTGGGCCAGCGCCGCGCGGCTGGGTTTTGGGGGCCGTGCAGCTGCGCCGCATTGGCCGCGCAGGCTGCGACTCGGCGACGGGCCGCGGCGTGTGTGCGCGATGGGTTTTCCGCGCAACGCGCGACGTTTCTCGTCGCCGGATGGGTTTCTTTCGCCTTTGTGAGCGCGGTTTTAGCCGCATGTTTTTCTGATCCCGGTCCCTCTTCTTATCTCGCAGTTGTGGCATAGTGTTAGCTTCTCACGTGGCCAGGGGCGCGTGTTTTGCCGCGTGGAGCTGCGGGATCGCATCGGGACCTCCGTTTGGCGCACGGTTTTCGCGGATGGATCGCAGGTGGGTTGGTTTCTCCCAAGGAACTACGGATTGCCTTTTATGCTTCCGAATGCAAAGGTATCGTATCCTTACTATCAGGTATTTGCGGAACAGTCGTGCAAGTCGAGGGTTGTCGTTTCCGACTTGGACACGAGTGTTAGTCGCATCGTTAGAGTATACGAGTTGTACTGGCAGAGTTACCAGATGGGTATAAATCACTGGCTGAGTTACCAGATGAGTAGATACCACTGGCAGAGTTACCAGAGGGGTATAGATCACTGGCTGAGTTACCAGATGAGTAGATACCACTGGCAGAGTTACCAGATGGGTATAAATCACTGGCTGAGTTACCAGATGAGTAGATACCACTGGCAGAGTTACCAGAGGGGTATAGATCACTGGCTGAGTTACCAGATGAGTAGATACCACTGGCAGAGTTACCAGAGGGGTATAGATCACTGGCTGAGTTACCAGATGAGTAGATACCACTGGCAGAGTTACCAGAGGGGTATAAATCACTGGCTGAGTTACCAGATGAGCAGATACCACTGGCGGAGTTACCAGATGGGTATAAATCACCGGCTGAGTTACCAGATGAGTAGATACCACTGGCAGAGTTACCAGATGGGTATAAATCACTGGCTGAGTTACCAGATGTGTAGATATCACTGGCTGAGTTACCAGATAGATAGTTATGCCCTGGCCGAGTCACCAGGTGGTTACTAGAAGGGATTGAGGTGGCCTTCTAGTGTCTTGTAGAGTTCTAGCAGTCCCAGTGTGACGCCCCACTTCCCAGGGGGTCACCCATCCTAGAACTACTCTAGCTCTAGCACGCTTAACTCTCATGTTCCTCTTGGATTTTGCTACCATCCAAAATGCTATAGCCGGGTTAGAGATTTAGTCCTATTATATCATTTATATAGAGGACTAATCCAAATTCCAGGGGTGTCACACCCAGTGCGGGGGCGGAAACTATGGGCGCCTAAGCCTACAGCATGTTCTTGTTTGATAAGGGCTGTAGGGGGAGCAGACGTTCGTAGTTTCCAGGCCTCCCGTGAGAGAGACTGAGAACTTACTTCCAGCATTGCATTGAGACATGTAGCGATAGATTCATTTCCAGTTATCTATCTATCTATCTATCTATCTATCTATCTATCTATTTGTGTTTTTGTCTCCAGCAGACTGAGTGGGTGTACCGTGGGGTTAGCTTTGGTGCCCACTGAGATCTGACTGTTGCAGTAGATCTCACACCCGCTGTGATGACAGGTGTTCCTGAGGCGACCGTTCCAGGTTTGGCTCTTTCGGAGCTTTCTGACCGAGGTATGCGCGTGGCTGGCTAGCTCCTACCCGAGTCGGTGGTGTCGGTGTAGTGTCTCTTGTACTTTTCAGTTTCCACTTTTGTACTTATGTTGGGGGTGCTAGTGGACTGGTGTACTTGGACTTTTCACCGCTTAGTGTTTCAGCTTCCTTTCAGCTCTGATACTTGTTAGCTATAGATCTCTTTTGCAGGTTAGACGCTTCGTCTGTACGGCAGTTTCCGTACAGACGGCGGATCTGTTGGCGAGCCCGGGTCGCAGTTCGACCCCCGGGGCGTGACAATCGGTACCACCTCCAACCTCAATCGCGAGAACTCCGCGATCAAGTCGTCCTGCTGGGTCATTATGCCCGCTGATGTCCCTTCTGTCTGTCCCTTCCTGCTCAAGGCATCTGCTACAACATTTGCTTTTCCCGGGTGGTATTGAATAGTTAAGTCGTAGTCCTTTAGCAACTCCAACCACCGTCTTTGTCGTAGGTTTATCTCCTTCTGGGTGAAAAGGTACTTAATGTCACGCCCCGGCGTCGAAACTGCGACCCGGGCTCGCCAACAGATCCGCCGCCCATACGGGAAGCCCGTATAGACGAAGCGACTAACCTGCAAAAGAGCATCTAAACTATGCAGATATCAGAGCTGAAAGTAAAACTGCTAGAAATAAAAACTATAAACGACACAAGTCCTCACCAAAAGTACAAAAGTCTCTCGAGCAGTAGAAAATAAATACAACTCTATACCTCACTACAAAGTTCTCTCAACAGGAACTCTCAAAAGTAATAAGGGTACATCTACTCTCTGGACGACGACTGGTGGGGAACTATCTCGCGACTCCCTTACCTCGATCAGAAGAAGCAGCAACAGGAGCAGCAGGAACCGGAGTAGAAGTCCCTGTGGGAAAATACACCACGACGGGTGTGAGAACTACGTCCCAAGTAGTTCTCAGCGGGTGCCGCCAACAAGCCCGACGGACTGCCCACTAAGTCTACCAGAGGCATAAAGTAACAATATAAAACTGAAATGAAAGGGCTGGAAAAGTAACTCTACAGCTACTATGCCTCTATCTAGATGCTCAAGAAAAGGAACAGATGAAACATGATGCATCTACTAACACACACAGTAACTCACCAAATCTAAACTGACTGCCTCAAAGGGTCCAGTCAAACCTGCGCCCACCTACTGCCGCACATCCTCAACAGGACGGGTCTACCGTAGGGTGTCCGTGACTGCCGCTAACTGGGCCAGTCAGAGGGACGGCGTCGACAAGTCGCGATAGCAAGTAACAGGCCCAACTCCGGAGTGGCTCTCGAGGGGAGCGACCCCACCGAGGAAAGTATCCGCGTATCTCTGTCGAGCTCAAATATGGCTCATGCAGGCTATAGTCCAAACCACGATCAACAAGATCGACCAACAACACCAATTCTCAACCACAAGCTGTAAGTCACACAGCTGGGGCCACCGTCCACCAGACGGCTCCCACAACAGAACACTAAACTCTCCAGAAAGACCGACACCATAAGGGTTCGGAAACCCGATAGACCGGTGCTAAGAACCCTATCAAACAAGAACAGACTCTAGGCTCCGACTATCGAAGTTCCCGATCCCTTATAGTTCGGGAAAGCAATAATCACAGTACAACTCGCAGAAGACACCAACAGGGCCCGAAAGTCCCGGGAGACTTACACCTACAACCCTATCAAACAAGAACAGGTTCCAGGCTCGGCCCCCGTGGCTTTCGTCCCGACAGAGGAACGACCCCTAGAACCCAGACCACTCGAATCCTTTCGAGTGGGGAGATTTACAGGAAAAAGGTGACATTTGTTATTGAAAACTAATTTGATCTGGAAGAAATCCATATTTAATGATTTTAGTTCTTTTTAGAAAAACAGTTAGAAAACAAGTGTTTTACCCAAACCCCGAAGGGCTGATGCCTTTGTCCAATCAAACAAGAACAGACTCCAGCGGCCCTTCGATGTTTGGAAGAAAACATTGGTAGGCTAAAATCATGTATATGTCGAAAAGGGTTCTGGGTTCTAGGTCCGGCTATCACTAGAAAACTACCGCCACTAACACAGTGGCGACAACCCAACAGGGGAAAACCATATCTCCCGGGTCCACCGTTTACCCCAAACGGTTCCCGGTACAGACAAGCGAACCACTGCATCTACCAGACTCCACTCTGCTCCCAAGCACGAGTGCAAATGCATCCCACACTAAAAAGAAGTTCCGACCACTCGGCCCACTACCCGGGCGAGGATAACACTAAGTCCAGGAATGAAGCATAAAGTGTGGATGTCTAAACATAAATAACCCTAGCCCAAGTGAGGGTTTTCTACTGGTCTGGTTACACATGCAACATATGACGGGGGTGCTAGGTCAGGTTCCAACATAACAAATATTTAACATGCGGTAGGAAGCAGAAGAGATCATACGATCAACAGATAAAACAAGGATCAACAATTCCTACACTCTAGCATGCTACCCAAGTCCAATCACTATCATGCATGATTCTATATCAATAGAATTAGAGCACAGTCCATAGATCTTGAAAGCAAGCCACCCACCTGAAGACGCTAACTGTCCGGAGTCGTGCAGCTGAGAAAACCAGGAAAATAACCACTCTAGGTCCAACAGGTCCAGCACAGTCCACAATCCCTCCTGGGTATAACATAAGGCTACAGTTACACTTTAAATCCAATAAAATCCAGGTTTTACAAATCTGCTGGGAATAGTCCACTTACTGCGAAATTTTCACCTGTAAAACGAACTCCAAAAATTCTGATAAAAATACCACAGCGATCCTCGCGTCGATAGCTTCGAAACGGGTACCTGCACGTCCAATTCCGAATACCGTAGGGCAAGTTACAAATTCCACAGTATCGGTGCGCACAATCCCAAAACCATTCAACTGTAAACTCTTGTACAGATAAAAGGAAAAGTGTATACCTTCGGGAAGGTCTCCAAAAATTCCAAGAAAAATCCACGAGGATCCTCGCGTCGAGTAGATGAAAAAAGTCTATAAGCACGTCTTGATCCGAGAGTCGTGCGCGAAGATCTCCTCAAAAGAAGGTGCTGCCCTCACCAAAATCTCACAGCAAAAAGGGTCCCAATGAGCATGAGAAAACACCTCAAAAAACGTAAAATCTGAAAATGTGCGAGAAACCCAAAATCGTAGCATCACCTGTTACGAATCCAGCAGCGAAGAAGTCGCTCGAAACGATGGTCGGAGTAGGTCGGGGGAGCTCGTACACCGAAGAGCGACGGAAGAAACACCGAAGAAAGAGCGTCGCGCCGCGCCAAGAAAAATCTGAAACCTCGGGATGCGTGCCCATAAAATCCCAAAACTTTGCAGGTGGATCCAGAGCTTGAAGATGAAGAAATCTTCTTAAGGGTGCTCGGGCAGAGGAGGCTCGAAAAGAGGAGAAAAGGGGAGAAGAAAGAGGCTCGGGCTGCTATTTAAAGGCCCCAAAAAAACAATTGAAGAAATACCGAATGGGTCCCCAGAATCGGGCGCCGGAAAAATTCGGGCTGCTACAGTAATGGGCCCGGCCCATTACTGTGCAGGCCCGAATTCACCACGGCCCGCCACGTGGCCCACCACGCGGCCCACCCGTGCCCCGTGCGCCCGGTGCACGAGCGCCCGCCAATGGCGGCGCGCCACGTGGCCCCGGCAATCCGTGCACCGCGCACGTCGCCGCCTGCACCGCGCACGTACGGCCACCTGCCCGCCGTACGGCCACCTGCCCCCGGTCAACCACTCCACAGCTTGCGTGGACCGGGAGCACAACACCGAACCAGTAATACCTTGCCACGTGTCACCCCTCGGTCCACCGTGCACCCGACGAAATTCCGTGGACCGCGCCTCCAGAACCAACCAACCACAATCCGCCACGTGGCACCGCCCTGGTGCACGCCCGCCGCCGTGGACCGCGCGCCAGCCCGCGCACCCGGGCGCCTGCCCGCGCCCTGCCCGCGCCGCGTGCCGCCTGCCCGAGGCTGCGCCGCCGCTCGCCGGCGCTGCCCGCCGCGCCGGCCGCCACCGGCGATCGCCGGAGACACTGTTCCGGCGTGAACAGTAACCGCAAGCTCAAAACTAACAAGTAAATAGCCCATCTTGACCGTTTTCGCGCGCTGATTCCAAAAACGGTGTCCATTTTGCCAAATTCCACTCCTATAATTTGCCGGAGGCTCCCGGAAAGGTATTTTTGATCCGAATTTTGCGCCGAGTCCAAATTTGATATCCAAATTGCGCGGAAACACCACAAAACATCTGACGGGGTCTCCCGGTTACCCACATGATCTATTTGAAGCCCCGAGTTCATTACTTGTGTCCAAATTGGCGCACGAACACCGCCGGGATGCCCCAAAGGCCTCCAGAAGCTGCTGGTAACACTGTAGAAGCCCTGCAAAGATCCGGGTCACCACATCCTCCCCCACTAAAAGAAAGTTTCGTCCCCGAAACAAAAACACGCCACAACAATAAAACCAAAACAATCAAAACAACCAAGAACGCAACACTAAACTAACAAGAAAGATACGGCTCCACCAGCAGGAAAGTCATCAACTCCAACCCTCGATTTAGAAAACAGCTGAAATTAGCGAAAAGTCCGAAAAATTCGAAAAATCAGTGCCTTCGCCCCAATCAAACAAGAACAGGTTCGGCGCTGTCTCCATTTCTGGAGCAATCTTTTGAAGTTTTCGTCCTGTTCGTAAATTTCAGTACAAGGTGAGAAAAGGGGGAGAAGTGTTGGTGTCGTTCCTACTGTGGCCACAAAAGAAAGCTATCACTAACCGAGACTCCTAAGGACATAACCACTAGTCCCAACATCACGTCTGCTCCCGAGGTGGCGTCTGTCCACAGTCGCTGAAGCCCATGCTGTTGGAAGGATACGCCGACAATCCGAGAAAACGAACTCCTCCGGTCCAACTCGCAGAAGGATAACTGCTTTCATTCCATCATCAGTCGTAGCACAGCACCGCACCAATCAGTCCAACCTGGGTGCTCAATCCAAGTCCTGGAGCTGTCCTTGAATCGTCACATCAGCAAGTGAAGTCCCAAGTCTCAACTGCACTGATCATACACCGCGATCCTTCTCTACTCATAGGATACTGGGAAGAATCCAATCGCTAAAACATGTAGCAGAAATTCCTAACCCATACCCATGCAAGGATGCCGATGCAGATACTCAACTAATAAAGCAGAAGAATGCAGCGGTAACAAAATGCTCAACTCAGCTAACTGAAATAAAATCATACCTGCCGCGGCACGATCCGCTGCCGGGGTGTCCTCCAACAGGGCTGCATAAACCCGTCCACTGGGTGCTGCAGGTCGCCGTCCCGTCTGTCCCGACGTCGTGGCCCACTCTGTCCGCTGGTGTGCCGGAGGGGTTCCCGCTGCATGGATGGGCAAGGGGGGTGCTGTCGCAATCGGCCGCACTGACAAAATGGCCTGGGGGCAAGCTGCGCGGAAATGTCCCAACTCTCCACAGAGGAAACACCGCCCCTGTCTCTGATCACACTGCGACGGTGGATGAGGCCCGCCACAGATGACACACCGCTCCTGCCGCTGCTGCCGATACCGCTGATGCTGCTGCTGCTGGGGCTCACCAGATCTCCGGCGCCTACGAAACCCACGACCCTCAGGATGAGATCGTGGAGGTCTCGGAGGTCCCTGCCCGCTCGTCTGACCCTCATCACCCGGTGCTGGGCGCTTCGCCCCAGGAATCACTACGGGGGCTAGAGCCACCTCTGACATCACTGCCTCTCCAGACTCAACATATAACGCCTGCTCCATCGATGCCTCCAAAGTATGTAATCTGCAGGAGCGAACAAGCTGATAAATATCCCGGCGCAGCCCCCGCTCGAACATGTAGATCCGGTGAGACTCGTCCCTGGCCACGTGAGGCATACTAGCCAACAGCTGATTGAATTCGGCTATGTATGCATTCACGGGCCGATCTCCCTGGCGGAGATTTCTCAGTTGCTCCTCCAATCTCTGGCGAGCACTCTCAGGAAAGAAGGCTCCTAACAGAAGTCTGCGGAACTCCGCCCAGGGAAGAATCTGCGTCCCAGGCGGACCAGCAGGCCGCACACGCCGCCACCAAGCCTCGGCGTTGCCCTCCAAGTAGTGTGTAGCCAAAAAGACTCGAAATCGATCCTCAACGAACAAACTCTCAAAATGACGCTCCATGGCCGTGATCCAAGACTCTGCCTCCCACGGCTCAGCACTCATACCAGAAAAACGGGGTGGATCAAACCGGCGGAACCTCATCAACAGATCCACCACCGCACTCTGCTCAGCCAAAGTCAAAGGTCCCACCGACCCAGGCGGTGGTATGCTAGAAACCGGCTCGACAGGAATAGCCGGCGCTGACGGAACCAAAGGGGGCGCCACAGCTGGCGAAGAAGGCACAGGCGAACACACAGGGGGTGCTACCATAGGCTGCGTCCTCTGCTCTAAAAGAAGCATCATCCGACCAAAGGCCTCCTCCTGGCGCCGAGAAGCCTCCTCCTGGCGCTGAGAAGCCTCCTCCTGGCGCTGCACCGCCTCAGACAACTGGGCCAACTGAGCCCGAAGCTCCAGCACCTCACTCTGCTGACCCTGTGCTGGCTCCTCCTGCCCAGGCTCATCGGAGGGAAAAGGCTGAGAACGCGTCTGCACCCCGCGTCGGGGAGGCATCGTGCCCACCTGCAACACACATGGAAACATCAGGACAGTACCAAACAATACTCGACCCAATCCAGCGAAAGTCTAGGACATGTCATCCATTCCCTAGCATTATGTTGTCTGCAGCCAACATAATCGCTTAGGAGAATAAACATGCCAGTCACTCATCCCACCCCTTGGGAGAGGTATCAAACTCAATCAGGACTCTCGCTAACAGTCACGACTCTCACGTAGTCATCCTAATGTCCAACCACAAGCCTAGGGTTTCTAAGTCCACAATGACCTACAACCTAGGCTCTGATACCACCTAATCTGTCACGCCCCGGCGTCGAAACTGCGACCCGGGCTCGCCAACAGATCCGCCGCCCATACGGGAAGCCCGTATAGACGAAGCGACTAACCTGCAAAAGAGCATCTAAACTATGCAGATATCAGAGCTGAAAGTAAAACTGCTAGAAATAAAAACTATAAACAACACAAGTCCTCACCAAAAGTACAAAAGTCTCTCGAGCAGTAGAAAATAAATACAACTCTATACCTCACTACAAAGTTCTCTCAACAGGAACTGTCACGCCCCGGGGGTTTGTTTTAGCGGAAACGATTCATAAAAGTCGAATATTTGACGTGTAAATTTTTTTTTGTTTAAAAGAGAACCCCTCTTCCCCGGCACGTGCCCAGACCCGCCACACATACAGGATCCCTCTGCAAACGGACAGGGTCTCCCCTGTACGTGCACGGCGTAGCGTTCGGTACATGTTCCAACATACACAACCAATCAATCACAACAGTTATTCACAAACAACCAGCATTCTAAACTAATACAAGAAAAACATATGGCCGATCAATTTGGAAAGGATAAATCCACAGTTTTGAAAGAGCGCCTACCCGGCGCTTACGTTTTGAAAGCTAGTTTCGAAATCAGCATAAATCCACAAGGTTTGAAAACGGTGCCCACCCGACACCAAGTTTTGAAATCCCTTTCGCAATCCATAAATCCACAGGGTTTTGAAACCAGTGCCCACACGACACTTAGATTTTAAAAACGGTTTTCGCAATCTTTTCTTTGACTTTTGCCTTTTTGATTTTCAAACGGCCAATAGAAATATAAGGAAAGTAACGCACAAGGGGCACTAAATGCAACCCGTACCGACATCCACGCCGACCCCACGAGGGTATCGCGAACCTCTCACATAACTACAATGCAATGAAAAGCGAGAATGAAAGAAGAAATACAGTCCGGGGTCCCCAGCGACCCAGCTGCTCCTGTCCCGTCCTCACCACCGCCTACCTCTCCCCCCGTCTGAACCCTGTCACGAAGTGGGATGTCAGTGACGTAAAAGTAGTAGAGCAGGGGAATATAATAAAACAAACCGTGAAGACAACCGGAGCAACCACCCCCCTCAAGGAGGAAAAGCAACCTGTACACCTGTATCCTGTAATACCCGGACACGTCGGACAACTAAACCGACGGCCCATACCGTACCTGCAGAAACCCGACCACGTCGGACAACTAAACCGACGGGTCGCACCGCTCGCACCTCGGCGCCTCAACCCCACCACTAATAAGGGGCCCCACTACGTCACCTCGTGGGTATACACGGGTCATAGACCACTTTTTCGGAAAAGCGCACCCTTTGCGGTGGCCAAACCGCGGGTGCGCGTGTTGCAGCCTCGAGCCAAGTAACCGTAACCACCATCATGTCAGCAGCATAATATATATAACAAGAGTAAAACGGCAACATGTATAATCAAAAGTAAAACCGTAGCATATGCGATCAGAAGTAACCCGCTATCATGTATAATCAACGTCAAGGCAATAATACGTGCACTCGAAGGTAGCCCGCCCATATATAATTATCAAAAGAAGAGCGACCGTCGGAGACCGACGCTAAACACTATGAAGAAACCCGCTAACATGCATAAGTTATCACCCATCAATATTTAACCCCAGTACACTTAGATTTGACCTCGCCCAACATGATAGAGCTAGATGCTAGGACAAAGGAAGTAAAACCCACCTGAATGTAGGCCGATCCCGAACTCCCGCTAGACTACCGGGAGGCTGGTGCTGAACTGCTGGGCCCTGAACAGAGACTGTAGTCAGAACTAGACTCACACATACCCATCCTGACAACACTACAGCAACACAACGCTAACATGGAATAATATAGCCGATTTACGGAACAAGGTCCGATTCCCGCTCAATAAGAGCCCACGGAACTCTAACCAAAATGCCTAGTGGGTAAATAATTACTGTCTGAAGACAGCCTTGATGCTACAATTGCATTTAGGTACCGAATACAATCTGAATTGTATAAAAACCATGGGTTGATACACCGTTCTAGTCCGTTCTTGAAATCCGGGACGTTTTAGACTAAACCGTAAATTGCAGTAGGTGGATCTCGCTGCGAGCTAACCCGTGCTCACATGTTTGAGTGGACACGCAACCCGAAAATACAGTCGGGCCCATGATCTCTTAGTGTCCAGTTATTAGTTATGCAATATCTTAACTTAGACTTGATCCATTGGGGTCTAACTAAGGCATGTTATCAAGGATTTGTCCAGAAGTGGGGTGCTCACCTGAGACGCGCCGGAGGTGGCCAGAGGAGTCGCCGCAGCAAGGTGGTACTCCTCCAAGGCTCGGACTTGGATTTTTCTTGAAGCAACTTGGGTTCTGCTCTGCACCAGAGGTAAGCACAGGTTAGAGGGGGGGGGGTCCCCAGGGGTGTCTTGGTCCAATCTGGGTCGAGCTCCGGCGGCCGGAGGCGGCGGCGGCCGGAGATGAGCCCGAGAGGGCGACCTCGGGTGCAAGGTTTGGAGCTGAGTTGCAGGGGGTATTCTAGATCAAAATAAATTCATGGTGAGCTTCAGTAGGGTCTATAGATCTTACCTGGTGGTTGGCCGGAGTCCCGGAGCACCGGGGATCGCCGGAGAGGAGGAAAAGACCGAGCTCGGGTGCAACTCTGCATAGCAAAAGCCCGACGTTAGGGAGGCCATGCAAGATGATGGGAGGGCTCTTACCGACCACAGAGACTCACCTGAGTTGTTCCCGGTGACCGAGGAGCGCCGGCAAGGCGGGGCCGGAGGAGCTCGGGAAAGCTTCAAGGCCTCCAATGGCGGTTTCCGGCGCGGTGGCTCCGGGCCGGAGCAAGATGGACCCGAAGCTTCGTCTCAGAGCCACAAAGCTTGGTGCAGTGGTGGCCGGCGACGGGAGGTCGCGGCGGCGCCGGACGGCGGCTGTCGGCCGAAGTGCCAACTATCCGGTTTCTAGGGCACTCTCGCACGGACCCGATCTTGATCCGGTCGCCCTCCAGCTTCGTGGGGATGCTAAAGTCGACGAGAGGACACGAATCCACGGTGCTGATCTGATTTTTGTCGGTCGGATGCACCTGTGAGAAATCCCGACCAATTAGCGGTATTCCGGTAATACCTCGCTCCCGCCGGCAACCGGATGGACGGCGACGGCTGGGACAACATGAGGATGATCCCCTCAGTGTCAGGAACATGATGCTAGGGTTTATGGACCAACTTAAAACAATTATTTTCAAAAACTTACCCCGCCGGAGTTTGGAAAGGAGAAGGATCTCCCACGGCGGCGCGCGGCGGCGGCTGGGGGTCGGTTCACCCCGGGCTCGGCTGCGGCTTCACAGAGGAAGTTCCCAGACGGACTTGATCAAGTTGAGTCCCTCCCAACACTTCCTTACCAAGACACCCGAAGATCAAGAAAGTCTCTTGATCTCTTTCTTCTCCGGCGGCGTGGTGGCGGAGGCCGGTGCGGGGAGGCTCCGGGAAGCGCGGCAGAGGGGAGGAGTTTGTTGTGAGGTGCGGCTAGGGTAAGGGTTTTAGGGTTTCATGTATGGAACCCTAGCTCGTATGCATAGTTACTTATAGGATTTGGCGATCTTGCATTTTAGTCCCTCCAAACAATTTATTTGCTGATAAGTCCTCCACAGCAACTTCAACTTGCACTCAGGTCCTTCTCCCAGAACAGGCACGCAAAACGAGGCAACTTCGATAGGGTCTTTTGTGCAAATATCCCCTTTTTCACCTAGTTTCACGCTTTTTGAGGCGATCCGCTCGTCGAAACGAGAAATGGACTGCGCCATGACGTCCGGCTCGACGAGACCCATTAGGTAGCGATTTCTGATTTTCGAGAAACTGTCCGGATAAAATCTCGGGCCATAAAATACTGTTCCGGAATACAGTTTTCGCGCTTTTCGAGACTCTAGGGTCGTCGTAGGGAGATTCTGTCAGCGCCATTGCGTCCCGAACGCCGAAACCATTCGAAACGCCTACCTGAAGTGCCATGTTCGGTTTCCAGCCAGCGAATTGGTCAACGTTGTGTCCGTCGGGGTTCCGAAAACTATGGCTACTGTTCACCTACAGTAACAACTCAATTACACTGTGCGCAGAGCACTGGTACAATGGTCGCGATTATTTGCTCGCTTCTTCATCGGTTTCCGGAAGATCCGACCGTCGGATCGAAAAGTGCTGAATATGGATCTCGTTCAGTTCGATGAGGCGAGCGCAACGGTCGATTCGGATTTCCAAGATCCTGTCCGGATTAGAAAAAATAGCCTTTTTGCCTCGTAAAACGTGCAACTTGCACACTGGCGATTGACCATATGGCCAACAGGGGTCTTTTGAATTTAAAAACCAGGTCAAAATTAACTTTTAGACTATTTATTAAAAATAAAATATTTCGGGTTTCTACATCACTTACAACTTAAAAGAAGTTTCGTCCCCGAAACTTACAACTTAAAAAAAAGTTTCGTCCCCGAAACTTACAACTTAAAAAAAAGTTTTATTCCCGGAGCATACAACCTGAAGTCATACTTCATGGAATGCTCAAAAAGTTCAATCGGGGGCTACAAGTCAGTCGCAAGGTGTCGACAACTCTAAGGCTACTAATTTAGATCCAATCTGATACTCCCCATTATAGGCAGAGTATTTCCTCAGTTCTTTCGGCAGTCCGTTGCCTGCAGTCAACGTGCTTACCAAAAGAACAGGGAAATACCATAGCTCTGTCGCCAACAACTAGTTGGGGACGCAACTCCTATCAGAAGGTATATCACATACCTCCCAACACAATCTCAGTGCTAAAAACATAACCTTTATCAGGGATTACTACCCCCTCGTGGTCACAACCATCACCATGACTAACACATAGGCGAGTCCACGTCGATCCACAAAATCTATGCAAAAGTGGGGTCAATTTGCATCCGTCCCAAACAGGGTTACCATCGGCCCATAGGCCATTGAATTATGACACGGGGACACTAAAGGATCAACAACTTGTTCAACCTCTAAGCAAACTGTGAGGCTAGTGCAATATTAGCAGTCATCTACTGCTGCGCCATCAACTGGACGATTACGACAAGAACAGTGATTTAACCTTTAATCACTGTAACTGATCCGAGCACTCTGGCTCCATTCAAACATCAAGCCCACAGCCGAAACCATGACCGCGGCTAACCCTGCACTAACAACGATCCCAAACCAGAGTGCGTACGACTAATAACCGAAACAACGATATGCAAATCACTAAGGTTAGATCTGCTTCCTCGCCCGCAAGCGCACTAGAATTTTCTCGAGTGCTACATCACTCACACCTTAAACGAAGTTTCATCCCCGAAGCTTAAATACGCCAGGAATCCAATACATGGGGAATGTGGCCAAACATGTTCCGACTTGCGCTTCCCATTGGCCTTGCGCCCCTCGTGATCTGTACTGTTTCACAATCACAAACTCGCAACCCAAAACCTCAAGACTATGCCTTGGTCATGGGGAGCTGGCGACAAAACCCAAGAAGCACAGTCCTACTTCCGTCTTGGCACCTGAGGGGGTGCGACACTCTGATTAACCTCTACCGCTCGGTCCCAATCCATTGCCCTTCCAAGCACCACGCACTGTGTCGAGCTGCATACCCCCAGACCAAACGATCACCTTCCCAACTAGGAGTATTCTAAGCTCTAGGTCCGCTCAACAAAAAGAAGGAGTCAAGCCCAAATGAACAAGATTTGCTAGCCCCGGTGGTCTCTTTTCTCAACCCTAGGGGGGAATCCCAAGACCCCACCGTGACGATTCCTGCACCCATCGCAGTGACCACAGCAAAGAGCCGAACCATGGGTAACAACCGTAGGGGAAGTGTCCTCATGCCTACCCCTACCCTATCCAAGATGCAAAAGAATCGGCCGACTCTCTGCTGTAACCTAAAACCCGTTGTCCTGGAAGGTACAATTTTAGGCAAGGAGACTACCCAGCTACTCACGACCGACAAAACGGCCGCTTCACTAACAACCATCGGCGGATTACCCTACCACCAGTCGCCGTTACTAACGACGACCAAAGCGTTGGCAGAGGGAAGGGTTCGAAAAACATCACCCGGCGCAACGATCTGCTGTGATAACAGCCGCACCTAGCGCATGAACACCTATTAGCAGGCCCACCGTGTCCCACGCTGGTTGCTTAAACCATTGATTCCTAGCAACCCTCAATACCTCGGTGGCTGCCGGCCTCGTTCCCAGCCCCCATAACAACACCACTACACGAGCCAAAACAACACGACTACACAAACGCGACAACCGGGCTAAACCGAGAAACAAAACTTAACCCACACTCACACACCACACACGTGCTCGGTGAGGTTGGCCAGATTCCCCGCCATCTCCCGCAATTGCTGCCGCAGGAGCTGGTTCTCCGCGGCCGTCGACGTCGTCGCGTCGGCCTCTGCATCCCCGGCCGATGATCTAGTACGGGCCATGTCTGTCACACATCGCAAGAGTCAACTCTAGACTACCCTACTGACAACAACCATAAAGTGAGAGAAAGGACTCAACATTTCCCTCCCCCCCCCTCGGTCACTCACGTTCTATAGTCCTATGCCCTACCCATTTCATTCATGTGTAGGCAAGTGAGGTGTTCCCGCGGATTTCGGCACTAACTGTTGTGATTAAAAGAACGGCTCTGATACCATTTAGTCTGTCACGCCCCGGGGGTTTGTTTTAGCGGAAACGATTCATAAAAGTCGAATATTTGACGTGTAAATTTTTTTTTGTTTAAAAGAGAACCCCTCTTCCCCGGCACGTGCCCAGACCCGCCACACATACAGGATCCCTCTGCAAACGGACAGGGTCTCCCCTGTACGTGCACGGCGTAGCGTTCGGTACATGTTCCAACATACACAACCAATCAATCACAACAGTTATTCACAAACAACCAGCATTCTAAACTAATACAAGAAAAACATATGGCCGATCAATTTGGAAAGGATAAATCCACAGTTTTGAAAGAGCGCCTACCCGGCGCTTACGTTTTGAAAGCTAGTTTCGAAATCAGCATAAATCCACAAGGTTTGAAAACGGTGCCCACCCGACACCAAGTTTTGAAATCCCTTTCGCAATCCATAAATCCACAGGGTTTTGAAACCAGTGCCCACACGACACTTAGATTTTAAAAACGGTTTTCGCAATCTTTTCTTTGACTTTTGCCTTTTTGATTTTCAAACGGCCAATAGAAATATAAGGAAAGTAACGCACAAGGGGCACTAAATGCAACCCGTACCGACATCCACGCCGACCCCACGAGGGTATCGCGAACCTCTCACATAACTACAATGCAATGAAAAGCGAGAATGAAAGAAGAAATACAGTCCGGGGTCCCCAGCGACCCTGCTGCTCCTGTCCCGTCCTCACCACCACCTACCTCTCCCCCCGTCTGAACCCTGTCACGAAGTGGGATGTCAGTGACGTAAAAGTAGTAGAGCAGGGGAATATAATAAAACAAACCGTGAAGACAACCGGAGCAACCACCCCCCTCAAGGAGGAAAAGCAACCTGTACACCTGTATCCTGTAATACCCGGACACGTCGGACAACTAAACCGACGGCCCATACCGTACCTGCAGAAACCCGACCACGTCGGACAACTAAACCGACGGGTCGCACCGCTCGCAACTCGGCGCCTCAACCCCACCACTAATAAGGGGCCCCACTACGTCACCTCGTGGGTATACACGGGTCATAGACCACTTTTCCGGAAAAGCGCACCCTTTGCGGTGGCCAAACCGCGGGTGCGCGTGTTGCAGCCTCGAGCCAAGTAACCGTAACCACCATCATGTCAGCAGCATAATATATATAACAAGAGTAAAACGACAACATGTATAATCAAAAGTAAAACCGTAGCTATTGCGATCAGAAGTAACCCGCTATCATGTATAATCAACGTCAAGGCAATAATACGTGCACTCGAAGGTAGCCCGCCCATATATAATTATCAAAAGAAGAGCGACCGTCGGAGACCGACGCTAAACACTATGAAGAAACCCGCTAACATGCATAAGTTATCACCCATCAATATTTAACCCCAGTACACTTAGATTTGACCCCGCCCAACATGATAGAGCTAGATGCTAGGACAAAGGAAGTAAAACCCACCTGAATGTAGGCCGATCCCGAACTCCCGCTAGACTACCGGGAGGCTGGTGCTGAACTGCTGGGCCCTGAACAGAGACTGTAGTCAGAACTAGACTCATACATACCCATCCTGACAACACTACAGCAACACAACGCTAACACGGAATAATATAGCCGATTTACGGAACAAGGTCCGATTCCCGCTCAACAAGAGCCCACGGAACTCTAACCAAAATGCCTAGTGGGTAAATAATTACTGTCTGAAGACAGCCTTGATGCTACAATTGCATTTAGGTACCGAATACAATCTGAATTGTATAAAAACCATGGGTTGATACACCGTTCTAGTCCGTTCTTGAAATCCGGGACGTTTTAGACTAAACCGTAAATTGCAGTAGGTGGATCTCGCTGCGAGCTAACCCGTGCTCACATGTTTGAGTGGACACGCAACCCGAAAATACAGTCGGGCCCATGATCTCTTAGTGTCCAGTTATTAGTTATGCAATATCTTAACTTAGACTTGATCCAGTTGGGGTCTAACTAAGGCATGTTATCAAGGATTTGTCCAGAAGTGGGGTGCTCACCTGAGACGCGCCGGAGGTGGCCGGAGGAGTCGCCGCAGCAAGGTGGTACTCCTCCAAGGCTCGGACTTGGGTTTTTCTTGAAGCAACTTGGGTTCTGCTCTGCACCAGAGGTAAGCACAGGTTAGAGGGGGGGGTCCCCAGGGGTGTCTTGGTCCAATCTGGGTCGAGCTCCGGCGGCCGGAGGCGGCGGCGGCCGGAGATGAGCCCGAGAGGGCGACCTCGGGTGCAAGGTTTGGAGCCGAGTTGCAGGGGGTATTCTAGATCAAAATAAATTCATGGTGAGCTTCAGTAGGTTCTGTAGATCTTACCTGGTGGTTGGCCGGAGTCCCGGAGCACCGGGGATCGCCGGAGAGGAGGAAAAGACCGAGCTCGGGTGCAACTCTGCACAGCAAAAGCCCGACGTTAGGGAGGCCATGCAAGATGATGGGAGGGCTCTTACCGACCACAGAGACTCACCTGGGTTGTTCCCGGTGACCGAGGAGCGCCGGCAAGGCGGCGCCGGAGGAGCTCGGGAAAGCTTCAAGGCCTCCAATGGCGGTTTCCGGCGCGGTGGCTCCGGGCCGGAGCAAGATGGACCCGAAGCTTCGTCTCGGAGCCACAACGCTTGGTGCAGTGGTGGCCGGCGACGGGAGGTCGCGGCGGCGCCGGACGGCGGCTGTCGGCCGAAGTGCCAACTATCCGGTTTCTACGGCACTCTCGCACGGACCCGTTCTTGATCCGGTCGCCCTCCAGCTTCGTGGGGATGCTAAAGTCGACGAGAGGACACGAATCCACGGTGCTGATCTGATTTTTGTCGGTCGGATGCACCTGTGAGAAATCCCGACCAATTAGCGGTATTCCGCCAATACCTCGCTCCCGCCGGCAACCGGATGGACGGCGACGGCTGGGACAACATGAGGATGATCCCCTCAGTGTCAGGAACATGATGCTAGGGTTTATCGACCAACTTAAAACAATTATTTTCAAAAACTTACCCCGCCGGAGTTTGGAAAGGAGAAGGATCTCCCACGGCGGCGCGCGGCGGCGGCTGGGGGTCGGTTCACCCCGGGCTCGGCTGCGGCTTCACAGAGGAAGTTCCCAGACGGACTTGATCAAGTTGAGTCCCTCCCAACACTTCCTTACCAAGACACCCGAAGATCAAGAAAGTCTCTTGATCTCTTTCTTCTCCGGCGGCGTGGTGGCGGAGGCCGGTGCGGGGAGGCTCCGGGAAGCGCGGCAGAGGGGAGGAGTTTGTTGTGAGGTGCGGCTAGGGTAAGGGTTTTAGGGTTTCATGTATGGAACCCTAGCTCGTATGCATAGTTACTTATAGGATTTGGCGATCTTGCATTTTAGTCCCTCCAAACAATTTATTTGCTGATAAGTCCTCCACAGCAACTTCAACTTGCACTCAGGTCCTTCTCCCAGAACAGGCACGCAAAACGAGGCAACTTCGATAGGGTCTTTTGTGCAAATATCCCCTTTTTCACCTAGTTTCACGCTTTTTGAGGCGATCCGCTCGTCGAAACGAGAAATGGACTGCGCCATGACGTCCGGCTCGACGAGACCCATTAGGTAGCGATTTCTGATTTTCGAGAAACTGTCCGGATAAAATCTCGGTCCATAAAATACTATTCCGGAATACAGTTTTCGCGCTTTTCGAGACTCTAGGGTCGTCGTACGGAGATTCTGTCAGCGCCATTGCGTCCCGAACGCCGAAACCGTTCGAAACGCCTACCTGAAGTGCCATGTTCGGTTTCCAGCCAGCGAATTGGTCAACGTTGTGTCCGTCGGGGTTCCGAAAACTATGGCTACTGTTCACCTACAGTAACAACTCAATTACACTGTGCGCCGAGCACTGGTACAATGGTCTCGATTATTTGCTCGCTTCTTCATCGATTTCCGGAAGATCCGACCGTCGGATCGAAAAGTGCTGAATATGGATCTCGTTCAGTTCGATGAGGCGAGCGCAACGGTCGATTCGGATTTCCAAGATCCTGTCCGGATTAGAAAAATAGCCTTTTTGCCTCGTAAAACGTGCAACTTGCACACTAGCGATTGACCATATGGCCAACAGGGGTCTTTTGAATTTAAAAACCAGGTCAAAATTAACTTTTAGACTATTTATTAAAAATAAAATATTTCGGGTTTCTACAGGAACTCTCAAAAGTAATAAGGGTACATCTACTCTCTGGACGACGACTGGTGGGGAACTATCTCGCGACTCCCTTACCTCGATCATAAGAAGCAGCAACAGGAGCAGCAGGAACCGGAGTAGAAGTCCCTGTGGGAAAATACACCACGACGGGTGTGAGAACTATGTCCCAAGTAGTTCTCAGTGGGTGCCGCCAACAAGCCCGATGGACTGCCCACTAAGTCTACCAGAGGCATAAAGTAACAATATAAAACTGAAATGAAAGGGCTGGAAAAGTTACTCTACAGCTACTATGCCTCTATCTAGATGCTCAAGAAAAGGAACAGATGAAACATGATGCATCTACTAACACACACAGTAACTCACCAAATCTAAACTGACTGCCTCAAAGGGTCCAGTCAAACCTGCGCCCACCTACTGCCGCACATCCTCAACAGGACGGGTCTACCGTAGGGTGTCCGTGACTGCCGCTAACTGGGCCAGTCAGAGGGACGGCGTCGACAAGTCGCGATAGCAAGTAACAGGCCCAACTCCGGAGTGGCTCTCGAGGGGAGCGACCCCACCGAGGAAAGTATCCGCGTATCTCTGTCGAGCTCAAATATGGCTCATGCAGGCTATAGTCCAAACCACGATCAACAAGATCGACCAACAACACCAACTCTCAACCACAAGCTGGAAGTCACACAGCTGGGTCCACCGTCCACCAGACGGCTCCCACAACAGAACACTAAACTCTCCAGAAAGACCGACACCATAAGGGTTCGGAAACCCGTTAGACCAGTGCTAAGAACCCTATCAAACAAGAACAGACTCTAGGCTCCGACTATCGAAGTTCCCGATTCCTTATAGTTCGGGAAAGCAATAATCACAGTACAACTCGCAGAAGACACCAACAGGGCCCGAAAGTCCCGGGAGACTTACACCTACAACCCTATCAAACAAGAACAGGTTCCAGGCTCGGCCCCCGTGGCTTTCGTCCCGACAGAGGAACGACCCCTAGAACCCAAACCACTCGAATCCTTTCGAGTGGGGAGATTTACAGGAAAAAGGTGACATTTGTTATTGAAAACTAATTTGATCTGGAAGAAATCCATATTTAATGATTTTAGTTCTTTTTAGAAAAACAGTTAGAAAATAAGTGTTTTACCCAAACCCCGAAGGGCTGATGCCTTTGTCCAATCAAACAAGAACAGACTCCAGCGGCCCTTCGATGTTTGGAAGAAAACATTGGTAGGCTAAAATCATGTATATGTCGAAAAGGGTTCTGGGTTCTAGGTCCGGCTATCACTAGAAAACTACCGCTACTAACACAGTGGCGACAACCCAACAGGGGAAAACCATATCTCCCGGGTCCACCGTTTACCCCAAACGGTTCCCGGTACAGACAAGCGAACCACTGCATCTACCAGACTCCACTCTGCTCCCAAGCACGAGTGCAAATGCATCCCACACTAAAAAGAAGTTCCGACCACTCGGCCCACTACCCGGGCGAGGATAACACTAAGTCCAGGAATGAAGCATAAAGTGTGGATGTCTAAACATAAATAACCCTAGCCCAAGTGAGGGTTTTCTACTGGTCTGGTTACACATGCAACATATGACGGGGGTGCTAGGTCAGGTTCCAACATAACAAATATTTAACATGCGGTAGGAAGCAGAAGAGATCATACGATCAACAGATAAAACAAGGATCAACAATTCCTACACTCTAGCATGCTACCCAAGTCCAATCACTATCATGCATGATTCTATATCAATAGAATTAGAGCACAGTCCATAGATCTTGAAAGCAAGCCACCCACCTGAAGACGCTAACTGTCCGGAGTCGTACAGCTGAGAAAACCAGGAAAATAACCACTCTAGGTCCAACAGGTCCAGCACAGTCCACAATCCCTCCTGGGTACAACATAAGGCTACAGTTACACTTTAAATCCAATAAAATCCAGGTTTTACAAATCTGCTGGGAACAGTCCACTTACTGCGAAATTTTCACCTGTAAAACGAACTCCAAAAATTCTGATAAAAATACCACAGCGATCCTCGCGTCGATAGCTTCGAAACGGGTACCTGCACGTCCAATTCCGAACATCGTAGGCCAAGTTACAAATTCCACAGTATCGGTGCGCACAATCCCAAAACCATTCAACTGTAAACTCTTGTACAGATAAAAGGAAAAGTGTATACCTTCGGGAAGGTCTCCAAAAATTCCAAGAAAAATCCACGAGGATCCTCGCGTCGAGTAGATGAAAAAAGTCTATAAGCACGTCTTGATCCGAGACTCGTGCGCGAAGATCTCCTCAAAAGAAGGTGCTGCCCTCACCAAAATCTCACAGCAAAAAGGGTCCCAATGAGCATGAGAAAACACCTCGAAAAACGTAAAATCTGAAAATGTGCGAGAAACCCAAAATCGTAGCCTCACCTGTTACGAATCCAGCAGCGAAGAAATCGCTCGAAACGATGGTCGGAGTAGGTCGGGGGAGCTCGTACACCGAAGAGCGACGGAAGAAACACCGAAGAAAGAGCGTCGCGCCGCGCCAAGAAAAATCTGAAACCTCGGGATGCGTGCCCATAAAATCCCAAAACTTTGCAGGTGGATCCAGAGCTTGAAGATGAAGAAATCTTCTTAAGGGTGCTCGGGCAGAGGAGGCTCGAAAAGAGGAGAAAAGGGGAGAAGAAAGAGGCTCGGGCTGCTATTTAAAGGCCCCAAAAAAACAATTGAAGAAATACCGAATGGGTCCCCAAAATCGGGCGCCGGAAAAATTCGGGCTGCTACAGTAATGGGCCCGGCCCATTACTGTGCAGGCCCGAATTCACCACGGCCCGCCACGTGGCCCACCACGCGGCCCACCCGTGCCCCGTGCGCCCGGTGCACGAGCGCCCGCCAATGGCGACGCGCCACGTGGCCCCGGCAATCCGTGCACCGCGCACGTCGCCGCCTGCACCGCGCACGTACGGCCACCTGCCCGCCATACGGCCACCTGCCCGCCGTACGGCCACCTGCCCCCGGTCAACCACTCCACAGCTTGCGTGGACCGGGAGCACAACACCGAACCAGTAATACCTTGCCACGTGTCACCCCTCGGTCCACCGTGCACCCGACGAAATTCCGTGGACCGCGCCTCCAGAACCAACCAACCACAATCCGCCACGTGGCACCGCCCTGGTGCACGCCCGCCGCCGTGGACCGCGCGCCTGCCCACGCACCCGGGCGCCTGCCCGCGCCCTGCCCGCGCCGCGTGCCGCCTGCCCGAGGCTGCGCCGCCGCTCGCCGCGCCGGCCGCCGCCGGCGATCGCCGGAGACACTGTTCCGGCGTGAACAGTAACCGCAAGCTCAAAACTAACAAGTAAATAGCCCATCTTGACCGTTTTCGCGCGCTGATTCCAAAAACGGTGTCCATTTTGCCAAATTCCACTCCTATAATTTGCCGGAGGCTCCCGGAAAGGTATTTTTGATCCGAATTTCGTGCCGAGTCCAAATTTGATATCCAAATTGTGCGGAAACACCACAAAACATCTGACAGGGTCTCCCGGTTACCCACATGATCCATTTGAAGCCCCGAGTTCATTACTTGTGTCCAAATTGGCGCACGAACACCGCCGGGATGCCCCATAGGCCTCCAGAAGCTGCTGGTGACACTGTAGAAGCCCTGCAAAGATCCGGGTCACCACACTTAAGGCTTTGATGGTCCGAGAACACGTTACAGTGGACACCAAAAAGATAGTGCCTCCAAAGCTTCAGAACGAAGACGACTGCGGCGAGCTCCAGGTCGTGCGTCGGGTAGTTCCGTTCATATTCTATGAGCTGTCTTGAGGCGTAGGCAATAACTCTCCCTTGCTGCATCAGTATACCCCCCAATCCGATTCGTGATGCATCGCAGTATACCTCAAAGTCCTCTCCAGGCGTCGATAGCGCAAGTACAGGTGCTGTTGTTAGCCTTTTCTTGAGTTCCTCGAAACTTTCTTGGCATTGGGCCGTCCAAATGAATTTTTCTCCTTTCCGGGTCAGGCGGTTTAGGGGGGTCGCGATCTTCGAGAAGCCCTCGACGAAACGTCTGTAATATCCTGCAAGACCCAGGAAGCTGCGGACTTCCGTCACCGTAGTCGGTTGGGGCCAGTCAGTCACCGACTCCACCTTCTTGGGATCCACCGCAATTCCCGCAGCTGAGATGATGTGCCCCAGAAACCCCACTTCGCGAAGCCAAAACTCGCATTTCTTGAGCTTGGCAAACAAGCTCTGTTCCCTGAGAGTCTGTAGAACGATCCGTAGGTGCTCCTCGTGTTCCTCATCGGTGGACGAGTAAATCAGGATGTCGTCGATGAAGACTACTACGAACCGATCCAGGAAGGGTCTGAAGACTCGATTCATCATATCCATAAATACCGCTGGGGCGTTGGTGAGCCCGAACGGCATCACTGTAAACTCGTAGTGGCCATACCGGGTCCGGAAAGCCGTCTTCGGAATATCCTCATCTTGCACTCTGAGCTGATGGTAGCCGGACTGCAAATCAATCTTTTAGAATACCGTTGCTCCCCTTAGCTGATTGAAGAGGTCATCAATCCTGGGTAAGGGGTACTTGTTCTTCACTGTGACCTTGTTGATTTCCCGGTAGTCGATGCACAGCCGCAATCTCCCATCCTTCTTTCGCACAAAGAGTACCGGTGCGCCCCAAGGTGACACACTCGGTATGATGAATCCCTTGTCCAGAAGATCTTCAAGCTGCGCCTTAAGTTCCTTCAGTTCTGCAAAGGCCATTCTGTAGGGGGCCTTCGTGATCGGTCGGGTGCCGGGTGGGAGCTCGATCGGAAAAACAACCTCCCGCTCGGGGGGCATCCCCGGCAGTTCGGTAGGGAACACATCTGGGAAGTCCCTCACGATCGGGATGTCGAAGAGTGCCGCAGAGGGTCTCGTGGCCGAGTCCACCGACGCCAAGTAGGCCACGCACCCTCCCTCGATCAGTTTTCTGGCTCACGATGCTGGAATGATGGAGGAAAAGGAAATGCTCTTGCATGCTAAGTACACGTTCTCTAGAAACTCTGGATACTGTAGTCGCACCTGGCGCTTCTCACAGTCGATCACCGCTTGATACCACGAGAGCCAATCCATTCCGAGTACTACATCGTACTCCTTTAGTGGAATGACTACCAAATCCCAGAGGCAAGGAAGCCTTCCCAACCTTATTGGGAAGGAGGGTATAAGGTTGCGAGCCTCCAAGAGCCCCCCCGCGGTTTGGACAGACAAAACGCTAGGTAGGGGTCTCTCCTCAAAACCATCTGACAGTGCAAAATCACAAGACATAAACGAGTGGGTTGCTCCGGTATCAAAAAGAGTTCTAGCACGGTAAACTGAAATAAGAGTGATACCTGCTACGACGTCCTCGGGTGGGTCTGCCTGCTGGTAGGCCATCGAATAAACCCTGCCTCCTGACTGTGGTGGCCTCTCCTCTGCTGGTCGAGATGCTGGATGTCTAGGGGCCGATGCCATCGGGGCTTTCCCTCGCCCCGTGTGCTGAGGTGCTGGCGCGGAGGATGCTGAAGACGCTGCGCCTTGATTCATGGGGCAGTTGAAACGGAAATGCCCCTACTTGCCACACCGGAAACACTGGTCCTGCCTCTTGGAGCACTCTGTTGTTACGGCTTTTTGTGTTGGCATATTTTGTGAGTTGAGTCGGAGTCTTGAAGTGATCAAATTGTCAATCAGCAATCGAAGACTCAGAGAAGATTCAACAAAAGCTCAAGTTGACACTCAGTGTTTTGAGTCTTGAAGATTGAAGTTGAAGAATTGTGGATCATATACATCAATCTTAAGGAAAATGGATTCGGATTGATCAGGTATGTTTAACTAAATAATTCTGGTGATCCGAATACATTTGTGTAGTTTAGAAAAACTTGGATAAGTTTTCTTTGCTTAAAAATCAAAAACTGGACAAATTGGATGTTCAGGATCCGGATCAGACCAATCCAGTCCGGACCCCGAACATAGTTTAGTTCATGCGCACTTTCTGTCCGGATCGGATTCCTGTTTCAGTCCGGATCGGATTCCTGTTTCAGTCCGGATCGGATTCATGTTTCAGTCCGGACCCCGAACTATTTTTTAGGAAAATTGCTGAAAAAAGACGACAGTCCGGATCAGCCAAATCCAGTCCGGACCGACGTGTGGGAAAAATTCTGTTAAGTCAGTTTTTGGTGCTTATCTCTTTCCAAAGGTTTCTAACCTATAAATAGACACTTAGGGTTACTCAAGAACTACCGACTAATTAAGAAAATACTTGAGAGCAACCCTAGAGGCTAGGTTTTTTATCGTTCTTCTTTTAGCCTCTTTTAGGTCAATTCGACGGTTCTTCTAAGATCTATCTTTTGTCGAATTGATCTAATCTTTGCTTAGAGATTCCATCCATGGTTCTTCAATGATATTCTAAGCAAAGGATCACCATCGAAGCTTTTATCAAGTTTGTGTCGTGGATTCGACGTAGCATTGTAGATTCGATGTGTTGAAGGCGTTTCGTGGATTCCAAACGTGTGCTCGTGGATTCGAGTGGCGTTCGTGGATTCGAACGTGTGGAGTGGACGTGCAGTCGGTGAGCGCAAGATCCGAAGAAGTTGAAGGAGGGGTTTGAGTCCGTGGAGTCGGTAATCACCTTGTTATTCTTCTATTCTTACTGGATTGTTATTGCGTGTTGGTCCCGTGGTTTTTCTCCTGGATTGGAGTTTCCACGTAAATCTCGGTGTGCTGTTTTTATTTTCCTCATTGGTTTTTATTTTGCACTGAGATTTGTTTTTAAGTATTACACCTATTCACCCCCCCTCTAGTTGTTTGATAGTACCTATTTAAATCCTTGTAGATCCTTATTATAGTATTACCCTACAAGTGATATCAGAGAGGGTTTTAGGTTTATCTATCATGTCGGGTGAAAGTGATAATATTTATTGACCTCCTCTTTTTGATGGGACTAATTGTGCGTATTGGAAAGTGCAGGTGAGAGCCTTTCTCATCGCAATTGATGAGCGGGTATGGCAATCCGTGGAATACGGTTGGGTGCATCATGTTGAGGAAGTAGGAAATTCTACTACCCAAAAACCTCGCTCTAGATGGTCCAAAGAAGAATTCGAAAGTTCTTCTTACAATGGGAAAGGTATGAACGCTTTATTTAATTCTCTTTCCTCGACCGAGTTCACACGAATTTCCGCGTGTGAAACCGCGAAGGAAATTTTGGATATTCTCAAAATTACACATGAGGGTACTAATCTAGTAAAAATTCAAAAGCTCCAGATGCTTACAAGTCAATTTGACTCTATTTATATGGAAGAGCATAAATTGTTTACAGATTATTACACTAGACTTCAAGATGTAATCAATACTTGTGCTAATTTAGGAGAAAAGATCCCGGAGTCGAAAATTGTAAGAAAGATACTTCGGACTCTTCCGGAACGATTTAGGGCAAAGGTTACCGCCATTGGAACCGTTAGTCATCCGGATGAGATGAGAGTAGAGGAATTAGTAGGTGCTTTACAAACTTATGAGATGACTTTTCCTACTAATCAAGTTTCTTCCAAGTCTTCTTCTAAGCTTACAGGTGTTGCATTCAAATCTACAAAGGAAGAAGATGGCGAATCAAGTTCCGACGATGAAATCACTTTTGCCGATTTTGAAGAACAATTGGCGCGGATCATAAAGAAATTTCGTCGGAAGTTTTGGAAGAATCGAACCGATGGATCTTCATCCTTGAAACCATCTAAAGGATCATCGGGTTCTAAATCCTCTAACCTCAAAAGCTCTGCAAAAACCTTCTAAGGAAAAAGATGAATTCGAAGGGGAAATCCAATGTTATAGATGCAAAGGCTACGGCCATATTTCAACGGATTGTCCTTCTCCGAAATCATATAAAAAAAAGGCTTTGCAAGCGAAAACTTGGGACGATTCTACTTCTAATGAATCGACCTCAAGTAAAGAGGAAAAAGTTGTTGCCTTTCATGCCTCTCAAATTCCCTCTTCTAATGTTTGCTTATCATCTTTAATCACTGACTCTATTCCTTTGATTTTGTATGAAACATCAACATCCGGCGGAGAGTCATCAAGTGAGGGGGAGTCGGACGAAGAAGAACTCGTTGAGGCATATCAACAACTTCTTACGGAATCAAAGAAGATGGCCAAGCATATTAAGAAGTTGAGGAAGCAACGACTTGAGATTCAAGACGAGAACCATGCTTTAAAGAACAAACTTCATGATCTCGAGGAGGAACGAGAGCTTTTATTGGGTAATAATAAAATCCTCCAAGAAAAGATAAATCAATCGGAAACGATCGTTAATTCCCATATTAACAAGATTGATTTTCTAGAAAAATAGTTTGAGGAGATTCATGTCACCAACCAAACTATGACCAAGCAAGTTCATCAACTTAAATCCGACATACAAGGGATTTCAACCGGTTCGAAGAAACTTGAGTGTATGTCCGGATTAGGTCAAACAAGCAAGGTTGGTTTGGGATTTAAAAAGAACCAAACTGTGAAGGCTTCAAGTTCCACAACTAAATTGAAAGGAAGAACTTGTTACCAATGTGGACTTGAAGGACACTTGATGAAGATGTGCCCAAAAAAGAGAAAGAGGAATTCTTCGGCAACTTCATCTACGGAGCGAACTCAACGGAATCAAAAGACTCATCAAGTCAAAGGAGTTCACTCAATCCACCAAAGGTCCGAGCCACAACATCAATCATACGAGTGGATCATTGCGAGGCAAAGACCTAAGGTGGATCAATAGTCAAAGCTATCATCTCCCAACCACAATGAATCAAGACAACCCAAAATCCGACGATTTTGGATTCGGAAAGGTGATATCTTTCCTTGTCTTAAGTTCTAAATAGCTTATGACTGTATGTAATGCTTTGATTGGTTTTCCTTTCATATTTTTATGAATCTCTGCATTACATGTTTTCAATGCTCTTCGTTTTTATGTTTTGTTTTTGAACAAAAGGGTTTTAACGAACAAGTGCATTGAATAAAAAGGGTTTCACTTTCAATCACTCCAATTTAATTTTATATGAATTATCAACTTTACTCCATAATCATAATTCTTGAAGATATTTCATTATAGGAGTTTTTGATAATTATATTCATCAAATTTTAGTAATCATGTGTGATTTTTAGATGATTAATCTATCTCGGTTGTGTGAATTCGTTGTGATAAATATGAGACAACCGATAGACTAAAATTTGGGATCTAATTCTTTCACATAAGAGATTGTATTTTCGTACAAGGGTAATGAAATGATTTGCAAAAGATGTGGAAAGAGTTACATCCGAAAGGAGTGTGAAAACTACCACCACATGTTGGAAAGAGCTGCCACCCCGGTCGTCCGGTTAGTGTGTGAAGCTACCACATGTTATGGATGCTTGAAAAATATTTATGAAATTTTGTTTAGTTGAAGCATTCGGAGATTTAAACTCAAAGTTCTTATTTTGAACAATCTCCTGGTTGGTATAAGGTGGGATAGCTAAAAGATGCTCAAAGAGCCACCCTTAGGTATTTTAGTGCATATCTCAATTTAGAAGGGTAAAATTCAAAATTGATGTCATTTGGAAATCTCTGCAAGTCATCTTTGTAAATCCGTTACATCTTGATAGACTTTGGATCTCAAGATTATTTTTGATGACTTGTGTTTGACGTATATAATATGAAAAACGGTTTATAATGTTTTATCTTTGTTTTTCATGATTTCGGAGTAAATCTTTTTAATTTTTGTAAAATTAATTGGATTGAATGACATCTATGTGATCTCATATTATTTTCAAGCACTTAAATTGTTTTCTTGATGGAATACAAATCGGTAATTCAAATATTTCAAAATCTGGATTTGTTTCAAGTACGCAATCTGCGTTTTTGTTATATACCGGAACTGAGCTTTTATCTCTCTTTCTCTATGAGCTAATGCTGTTAGTGATTTCCCTTTGTCTAGTATGTTCACTGTTTGACAATTTGTGACAAAAAGGGGAGAAGAGAAATGACGGAGATGAGATCATCGAGATAGGGGGAGACGGAGATGAGATCATCGAGATAGGGGGAGATGAAGAAAAAAGAGCCGAAAAACAAAAAGAACCAAAAGGACGAATCAAATGTAAGATATAACTTTAATTTCTGACAACTAACTTCTGATTTGTTTGGAGTTTTGTTTTGCAGGATCTACATCACTTTAAGACTCCAAGTCCTAAGTCATAGAGTTTGTTCTAAGACTGGTTCAAATGTAATTTTTGTTTATTGGATCTTTCATGCAAAGAAAGTCAATGTTTTGGTGATGACATTGAGTATCGATTTTTTGGTTTAAGATGAGTGACTTGAGCGTTTTTATGTATTTTTCGGTTTTGTCACGAAATTGCCAAAGGGGGAGATTGTTACGGCTTTTTGCGTTGGCATATTTCGTGAGTTGAGTCGGAGTCTTGAAGTGATCAAATTATCAATCAGCAATCGAAGACTCAGAGAAGATTCAACAAGAGCTCAAGTTGACACTCAGTGTTTTGAGTCTTGAAGATTGAAGTTGAAGAATTGTGGATCATATACATCAATCTTAAGGAAAATGGATTCGGATTGATCAGGTATGTTTAACTAAATAATTTTGGTGATCCGAAAACATTTGTGTAGTTTAGAAACACTTGGATAAGTTTTCTTTGCTTAAAAATAAAAAAACTGGACAAATTGGATGTTCAGGATCCGGATCAGACCAATCCAGTCCGGACCCCGAACATAGTTTAGTTCATGCGCACTTTCAGTCCGGATCGGATTCCTGTTTCAGTCAGGATCGGATTCCTGTTTCAGTCCGGATCGGATTCATGTTTCAGTTCGGACCCCGAACTGTTTTTTCAGGAAAATTGCTGAAAAAAGACGACAGTCCGGATCAGCCAAATCCTGTCCGGACCGCCGTGCGGGAAAAATTCTGTTAAGTCAGTTTTTGATGCTTATCTCTTTCCGAAGGTTTCTAACCTATAAATAGACACTTAGGGTTCCTCAAGAACTACCGACTAATTAAGAAAACACTTGAGAGCAACCCTAGAGGCTAGGTTTTTTATCGTTCTTCTTTTAGCCTCTTTTAGGTCAATTCGACGGTTTTTCCAAGATCTATCTTTTGTCGAATTGATCTAATTTTTGCTTAGAGATTCCATCCATGGTTCTTCAATGATATTCTAAGCAAAGGATCACCATCGAAGCTTTTATCAAGTTTGCGTCGTGGATTCGACGTAGCATCGTAGATTCGATGTGTTGAAGGCGTTTCGTGGATTCGAAACGTGTGCTCGTGGATTCGAGTGGTGTTCGTGGATTCGAACGTGTGCAGTGGACGTGCAGTCGGTGAGCGCAAGATCCGAAGAAGTTGAAGGAGGGGTTTGAGTCCGTGGAGTCGGTAATCACCTTGTTATTCTTCTATTCTTAGTGGATTGTTATTGCGTGTTGGTCCTGTGGTTTTTCTCCTGGATTGGAGTTTCCACGTAAATCTCAGTGTGCTGTTTTTATTTTTCGCATTGGTTTTTATTTTGCACTGAGATTTGTTTTTAAGTATTACACCTATTCACCCCCCTTCTAGTTGTTTGATAGTACCTATTTAGATCCTTGTAGATCCTTATTATAGTACAACCCTACATCTGTTACCCGATGCGCCCCGCCGCAAATAACACAAGGCCTATCGTCTGATCTTTGTCCTCTCGAAGGTGCGCTCCTGGTCCTTTGCTCGAGTCTCCACCGTTTGGAGGGTCGACTCCCACTGGAAGAGCCTCCCCCGGAAAACGGCTGAGACCGCTTCCTGTCCTCCTGCTGAGAAGGGCCATCCCCTCGAGCGCGTGTAACAGCGAAGCCGCGCTCCACAATGGTGGCCCGGTCGACCACCTTCTGGAAGTTATGCAAATCCGCCGCTTCCACCACTTGAAAAATGTCGCTACGCAGTCCGTCCACGAACAGTTGGGCCTTGTGAGACTCGTCCCGTAAGACGAAAGGGACGCAGTTCGCCAGTCTCATAAACTCCCGCTGTTACTCCATGACGGTTCGGTTTCCCTGCCTGATGTGGTTCAGATCATCTTCTAATTGTTTCTTGACGCTGTTGGTGAAAAACGCCCTGAACAGCTCTCGTTTAAAGGTGGTCCACGATGGGGGGGCGGTACCCTTCGCGGAGTCAGGGCGTACCGTCTTCCACCATATGCGGGCGTTCCCCTCGAGAAAGTGGACGGCCAGGGGAACCCGCTCGTGTTCTTCCATCAATAAGTCCTCAAACAGCTTCTCCATTGTGTCCACCCGCTTCTCCACGACCCAGGGGTCCGTCGTCTCCCCCTCAAACACCGGCGGGTCGTACTTCTTGAAGTCTGCTAGGTTGGCGCGCACGCGATCCCGCTCAGTCGGCGGAGCAGACCCTTCCCCCGTGGCAGTAGCGGCCACGACGGAAGAAGGCATCACCCCGGTCTCCACTGGGGTGTCTCTGGCTGTAGTTCCCGGCGTCGATCCCGCTGCTGCTGCCGAAGGGACTACCCCTGGCACCGTCTGTTTGGCTGACGGCACCTCGGGTGCCCCGGCCCGGGCTGGGGCAGCCCCCGTCTCGGCCTCCATCACCGGCAGTCCCGTCGCTGGTGCAGTTGGCCCAGGAGGAGGGCCCTGGGCGACTACCACCGTCGCAGCGGGCTACTGCTGTTGCTGGGTCAGTTGGCGCACGTGGTCCGTAAGGGTCGCCAGCTGCCCCGCCATCTCCCGTAACTGTTGCCTCAGGAGCTGGTTCTCCGCGGTCGCCGACGCCGCTGCGTCCGCCCCTGCATCTTCGGTGGTAGATCTAGTTCTGGCCATTATCTGAACACAAGCACAAAACCAGTTACTTCTAGACTAAACTAAAGTAACACCTCAAACACTGGCACTAAAAGGGGTTATACTAATTTCCCCTCCCCCACGAGCACTCGCGTTCTACTTGCCTACACAGTGTTAACTTTATTAGTCAGTAGTTAGAGTATTGCGCCCCGTGGATGTTGGGCCCCGACTATTGTGGTTAAAGTTCTCGCTCTGATACCATCTTAATCTGTCACGCCCCGGGGGTTTAAACGCGCGGAAGAAGAGCCACCGATGCTCCCAGATCAGCGTAATATTTTTTTTGAAAACAAATCTACCCCAGTGCGGGCACAGACCCGCCGCATATACAAATTCACTCTGCAAACAGGCAGAGTCTCCGTTGTATATGCACGGCGTCCTGACTACATAATGCATCCCATACAAGCTTTAACCACACTAGATCAAGGCACAGACACATTCAACATGCAAACCATACATCCTATCTATTCTCATACTTAGAAAAGGGCCGATTATTTTTAAAAGGATAAATAATCACAGGGTTTTGCAAGCGGCGCCTACCTGACGCCGATGTTTTAAAACTCGTTTCAAAGCCACATAAATCCACAGAGTTTTAAAACAGCACCCACCCGATGCCTGATTTTGTAAAACCATTTTCGAAATCACATAAATCCCACAAGGTTTTAAAAACAGTGCCCACACGACACCCACATTTTAAAATCGGTTTTCGCAAATGGTTTTCCTCGGTTTTTGTTGTTCGTAGTTCGAAACAGCCAAGTAATGGAAAGAAAGGTCATTCATTCAATAATGATAAAAGAAACAGGTAACATCCACGTCGAACCCACGGGGGTATCGCAATCCACATCTAACTAACATGAATAATAAAAGAACGAGGAAAGAAAAGTCACTGTGTCTGCTGTCGCTAAAAGTCAGAACAGCGCTCTCACGGCCTCACCGGCGTCCTAGCACTCGCCCCTGGACGAACCTGTCACAAGGTGGGAAGTCAGTGACTATAAAGAGAAGTAACAGCATAAAGGGCAATAAACAGCAAACCACTAAAACTGGAGCAACCCCCGCCTCAAAGTGCACTTAACAGTAAGTAACCCTGTGTAAAAACAAACCGGGCACCTCCCCCGGCAACCCCTCCGAGCACCCACCTCGGTAACCCCCGCCGAGCACCTGCCTCGGCCGCCGAGCACCTGCCTCGGCATCACCGCTCACACTCTCCACCCCGGAGGGCCCCCATTACGTCACCGTCACGTGGGGTACACGGGTCAACGTACCACTTTTTCGGAAAAGCACACCCATGCGGTGGCCAAACCGCCGGTGTGCGTGTAGTCACACGAGCCTCATAATCAGATATAAATAGACGATTATTTAAATAAAGTAAAACGGGGTCAGCATTGCACATAAAGAATATTTTAGAAGAGAAAACACCTTTACCCATACTAGCATCATACAATGTACACCCTTTCCCAACTAATCCTGGAGAAACCACCTTGAAAGGAGACCGTCGATCGGTTCGTCCGTGTTAACACGTCTGCTGAGCTTACGGCGTCCCGCGCCCCTGAAAAGACAAGAGAATGCTAAGACTAGGTGACTAACGCCGAACGTCGACTAAACATCGAAAACGAGAGACCCGACGCGATCCCTGGACTCCGCGCGGTGAAGTTCCCTGCATGGCACCGACCCGTGCGGTGCGCTCACGGCCAGCGGACAGCCCCGCGCGGCCCCGACCGGACGCGGCGGCCCCGCACGGCACGCCTGCCGCGCGGCGTGCGTCCTCCAGGCGGCCCGCGCGGCACCAGCCCGCGGGGCGCCCGCCTGCGGGCAGCGCCCGCACGGCGCTCCTGCCGCGCGGCTGCGGCCTGCAGGCGGCCCGCGCGGCACCTGCCCGAGCGGCGCTCCTGCCGCGCGGCGTGCGGCCTGCAGGCGGCCCGCGCAGCACCAGCCCGCGCGGCGCCCGCCTGCAGGAAGCGCCTGCGCGGCGCTCCTGCCGCGCGGCGTGCGGCCTACAGGCGGCCCGCGCGGTGCGCCTGCCGCGCGGCACACCGCCCGCCGGCGCCCCGCGCGGCACAAGCCAGCGCGGTGCCCGCCTACGGGTAGCGCCCGCGCGGCGCGCCTGCCGTGCGGAGCGCGGCCTGCAGGCGGCCCTGCGCGGCGCGCGGCGGTGGCGGTTTTCCCCGCAAAACCCGATTCCAAAGCGAAACCTCCAAAACCCTAAAAGGAAAAACTCACCTTCGATCCGCCGAGGGAGAAGAAGAAGAAGAGGATCGTCCTGCCGTTGCCCGGTTGATCCCGCGAGCAAGAAGGCCTCGGTCCCTCTTGTTAGGTTATATGTAATAAGGATCTAAATAGGGGAAAAAACACCTAGAGGGGGGTGAATAGGTGTAAACGTATAAACACTCAAAAATCGTTGCGATAAAAACCCAATGCGGAAATAAAAAATAACTCGCAAGATTTTTACGTGGAAAACTCCATCACCGGAGTAAAAAACCACGGGACCGATAACACGGCAGAAATCCACTAGAATTAAAACACGTACAAGGTGATTTACCGTACACACTTACGACTCAACCTTTTCCATACGCTCCTAGAGGATCTTCTCCGCTCGCTCCGCGACGCTTCTCAAATCCACGATCTGCGCCCAACGCCGAATCCACGGCGTCCAACGTCGAATCCACGACGTCCGACCGAATCCACGGTCTTCACCCAATAGCACCCTTCGAATCCACGAATGTGCCTCGCTCCGAATCCACGAGAGCGGTTGAACCTTGAATCCACAAGGACACGCGAATCCACGCGCCGATTTTTGGGGTAAATCGTTGTTTTTGGTGGTGATGATCCGCCGAATACTTAGATCAAAGATAGATCGGAAATACCATCTAAGTATTCATTAGTTTGATTCAACTCAAGATGTGAGTATGAAAGCCTAGAATCAAACTAATCAATATAGATGAAGAAACATAGAGTATTCTATAATGATTTCCTTTCTTCTCTATAGGTGGATCTAGAGCCGTATAAGATGATATAGGAAAATGACGGCTATTTGGATTAACCCTAGAAAAAGAGTCATAGGGTCTATTTATAGGTTAGAAACCCTAGGAAGGAGATAAGAATCAAAAACCTAACATTTCTGGAAATTTTACGGACGGCGATCCGGATCGGATTAGCTGTGATCCGGATCGTCGTAACGAGTCAGGCAATTCCAGAAAAACGAAGGTTCGGGATCCGGATCGAAGTGCTTGATCCGGATCGTTCATACAGTTCACCAAACATCAACGTTCGGGATCCGGATTGCGAAGCCTGATCCGGATCGTTCAAGGAAGATGGTAAACTCAGTGTTCGGGATCCGGATCAAGAGAGGCTACGATCCGGATTGAACTGGTGTATGAATGAACCACCTTCGGGATCCGGATCGAACAACCTGATCCGGATCCTGAACATGTCCCAAGTCCAGTTTTTGATTTTTATGCAATGAAAGAGTCTTCCAAGTGTTTCTACACTACAAGAAGTATTCGGATCACACAAAATCATTAGTTAAACATACCTGATCCTTTTGAATTCTTCTTTCTTGAGATTGAGTTAAATGATCCAACTTTCTTCACCTTCAATCTTCAAGACTTGAGACTTTCATGAAACTACGCCAACTCAAATTCCGTAACAATCTCCCCCTTTGGCGGTTTCGTGACAAAACACAGATCCACTCAAGAAAATTCAAAAAGATATTTTTGTTGCTATCACCATACAACAAAAATTTACAATGGAGATCCGAAAATTTAAAAACATGAGATAAACTCCTAAAACAGACTCTAGACTTAGACATCTGTACTCTCTGCACAAAGAAATCATTCTTGACAAAAAGAGATCGTTAGATACCTCAAGAATATTTAGCATTCAAAACCTAGTACAGAGATAGAGTTTATCTGATCATCATGACATTTGAGAATTCAGATATGTAAGAGAATCATAGTCAAGAACCAACATATCTTCTATGCAATCAAAAACCAAATGTCATAAAGTGTTAGTCCAACATCAACTTGTTAGTCATATTACATGCCCAAATAATTAGTCGAATAGTTAGTGGAGACATGCAACCAATCACTAGATAAAAACCAAAGTTGAAGTGATACTTACCTTGATGTATACAAAATTTTCACATCAGCATTGTTCATCATTGTACCTTGATGCAGTCATCATTGTTCATCATTGTACCTTGATGTATACAAAATTTTCACATTATCATTGTTCAAGTTCTCTTAAACTCTCTCCCCCTTTTTGTCACAAACAAAGCCAAAATTACCAAAAATTGAAGGAGAGTTAAAAATTTCAAAAATTGTTCCAAACTGTGAGAACTAGACTAAGAGTAAGTCCTAAAAACTGAAAAACCTGCACAAAAAGATTAGAAAGAAGGTTAAGTCAGTCAGAATCCGAACTAGTGGGATTGGTACAATCCAACTTCTTCAAAATCGCTTGAAGCATTTTTGACATTCTGGAGACCTTTCTTTTCATCTTATGTTGCTCAGAGATAATCTGTTTGAGATTTGTAGACACGCTGTCTTGTTCAGCAGACGATCTTCGCTGTTCTTGTCGAAGTGAGGACCCTACATTCGCTTTTGCTGTGTGTCTCCAGGACGTTGAAGGATGTAGTATAGAACCAGACGGTGCATCTTGACCTTCAATCCATGGAGATTCTCTAGTGAGAGAGCGAGCTCTGGTGAGGGGTCTATCAATCTGAATTCCAGTTCCCCTCGAATTCTTTCGCCTAGTGTACTGCTTGGTTGTTGAGGATGATCTCATCAGCTTCTTGTTCTTCAAGTACAACCTATCTTCTTTGTCAATAGCTTTTTATGCTTGTTCACAAATCTCTTCCCAGTCTTCTTCATCTGATTCTGAATCAATTTGATAGACTTTCTTTGTCTCTTCTTGATTTGAGTCATCTTGTTCTCTTTTTATATAAGACCCACTCGGTCCTACCATTGCTACCAAAAGGAAGATTATCCAGGTGAATGCCATTGGTGCAAGTGCTTAAAAGTTTTAAAATCCCATGAACAATAACTCAAAAACACATGAAAAATTGTTAATTTTCAAAAATTTGAAAAAAATTGTACCCAAACAATCATAATCATGTAGAGAGACTAAGAATCAAATTAGTTTTGCAAAAGGACTTTTAAAAATAGATCAATTGCAAGATTTTCGAAAATCCTTATTATATGCCCTAAAACCGAAATTTTAGAAATCGAAGCCTGAAAATCCGTTAATCAGGAGAATACCTAGCATATAATCAAAACTAATCTACCCAGAGTTCTTATTTCAAAAGAAATTTGATCAAAAACCATCCACAAACAAAATTGATCCAAGAATTTCATCACGTTTGAGGAGGAATAGAGAAAAACGGTGAAAAACCGAGATTTTGATCAATAAAACTTACTTGGAGTTGAAGAACTTGAGTTTGAAAGCTTCCAAGAAGGGTGAAATCTAGAGAGAGAAGCTCTGGAAACTTTGGAACAAAAGATTGGAGTAAAAGAAATCAAAACCCTTTTGTTCTTTATAAAACCCTAGCCGCGATCCGGATCAGTTCATGATTGCGATCCGGATCGGCTGCCCGCAGTGAGAAACTGCGTTCGGGATCCGGATCGGCAGGTCCAATCCGGATCGTCAGCCCGCAGAGGAATACCTGCGTTCGGGATCCGGATCATCTTGCCCGATCCGGATCGGCTCCAACTTTTTCTTTAGAAAATTTCAGAGAAATTCAAGAAAAACCAGAAAAAGATTGTAAGCACAAATGTGTATCAACTTTAAACAGAAATCATCGTTTCATACAACAAGAATTAGATTATGCCAAATCTATCAATAATATCCAAAAATGAAACGAGAATTTACAAAAATTAAATCCCTTAAAGTTGAACACCTTCAATTACATCTAATTTGATCTTATGAGTAATGCCTTTATCAAATCATCAATTCAGTAAAGAAAATGAAATACAAAGATCAATAGATGTTTGAAATCCCAAATATAGTAGATAATGTATCTAGACAATCTGTTGAAGAGAGTGGCTCTTTGAGCATCTTTCTTTAAAAACCCACCTTATACCAACCTTGAAATTTGACGGAGTCAAGTATTTCAACATGAATTTTACTTAATCAAAATTTGAACAACCATGCTTGGTATACATGTGGTAGCTGCACACAATACTCGGACGACCGAGGTGGTAGCTCTTTCCTCCATGTGGTGGTAGTTTTCACACTCCTCATTGGGATGTAACTCTTTCCACATCTTTTGAGCATTTTACATTTCTTTGACTCTCCCTCAATTGGCTATCAATTATTTAAGATATAAAGTATTCAACCAAAAATTGATCTCGATTTCATACTCGACTAAACAGTCAAATAAGATAATGACTATACCAAGAGATCATTGAGAGAGAGAAATTGACTTTGATCACTCAGAAGATGATTTAATTAACATAAATGATCATTGCAACAGTGAAATATTATGATGGCGAAAGCATAATAAATTTCTAAATGTGCGAAAAGTTGCAATTAAAGTCAATTATGATCTATGCTCAATTAATGTCCTATGTACAAACATAGATAATGAACAAAACAAAAATAAACAAAACCTATCCTAAGCAAAGGTTTCAAAAAGAAGCTTACTTCAAGGAAAGCATTCCAATTGCTTTTCGCAAATGAATAAAACGTTTTTGATCCAAAGGTTTTGTTAGAATGTCAGCTAATTGATCCTCAGTTGAAATATATGAAAGTTGAAGAGTATTTGATTCAACTAGCTCTCTAAGAAAATGATATCTAAGTTCAATATGTTTTGTTCTAGAGTGCAACACAGGGTTTTTAGAAATGTTAATTGCACTTGTGTTGTCACAGAGAATTGTTACCGAAGATGCTGAAATCCGGAAGTCGCTCAATACACTTTTCATCCAAATGAGTTGAGTTGAGCAACTTCCAGCTGAAATGTATTCCGCTTCGGCAGTCGAGAGTGCTATGCAATTCTGCTTTTTACTGTGCCATGCAACAAGGCAATGGCCAAGATAGAAGCATGCACCACTCGTGCTTTTCCGATCATCCACTGATCCTGCCCAATCGGCATCTGAGTATCCAACAATATCCAAACTTGTTCCCATAGGATACCAAATTCCGAAATTAATTGATCCTTTGATATACCGGATGATCCTTTTCACCGCTTTCAGGTGAACATCCTTTGGTGCAGATTGATATCTCGCGCAGATCCCAACACCAAAAGATATATCCGGGCGACTAGCCGTGAGGTAAAGTAGACTTCCAATCATACTTCGATACAGTTTCTCGTCTACATTCTCACTTTGTGATTCACTTCCAAGTCCCTTGTGGCTAGTTCCCATTGGAGTCGGAAAATCCTTCGAATTTTCAAGATCACACTTTTTAACCAACTCCATTGCATACTTGGATTGACTCAAGTGAATACCTTCATCATTTTGTTTAATTTGCAATCCAAGGAAATAAGTCAATTCGCCCATCATGGACATCTCAAATTCGCTTTCCATGGTCTCCGCGAATTTAGAAGCATCATTATCTCTTGTTGCGCCAAATACAATGTCATCGACATAGATTTGTGCTACAATGAAATTGTTTTGATAATGCTTCACAAAGAGAGTCCTATCAGCTCCCCCTCGAGTGTAGCCCTTCTCCAAAATGTGCTTTGTCAACCTTTCGTACCATGCTCACGGTGCTTGTTTCAGACCGTAAAGAGCCTTTTTCAAACGAAAAAAATGGTTAGGTTGTTTATGGTCTACAAAACCTTTCGGTTGAGCCACATAAACTTCCTCATTTAAAAACCCATTTAGAAATGCTCTCTTAACGTCCATTTGAAATAATTTGATTTTAAAATGACAAGCAATAGCAAACAGTATACAAATGGACTCGAGTCTAGCTACAGGGGCGAATGTTTCGTCAAAGTCTATACCTTCTACTTGAGAGTAGCCTTGAGCAACTAATCGTGCCTTGTTCCTGATGATAGTACCATCCTCATTTTTCTTGTTCTTGAAGATCCATTTGGTACCTATCACATTGTGTTGCTGTGGAGGCTTCGTTAATTCCCAGACTTTGTTTCGCTCAAATTGATGGAGCTCTTCCTGCATTGCTTTAATCCAGTAGTCATCCTGAAGAGCTTCATCTATGTTCTTTGGTTCGATTAAAGATACGTAGCAAGCGAATCCACAAACCAACTGCCTCCGAGTTCTAACTCCTTCTTGTGGATCTCCAATAATATTCGATTCCGGATGATCCTTGGAGATTCGTAGCGTTTGTTGAAACGGAGTACTCGGAGATATATGAGATGATTCCTGCACATTAGATAAACTTGAAGACCCATTAGAAGCATCATTAATATTGGAAGTATTATTATGAGAAGATGCAACAGCAGGAGTATCATCATTTAGAGAGATATCGAGGGTAGATTTTTCAGATGCAAAGTGAAAAGCTTCATCTACTTTAACATTTATAGATTCTACGATCGTCTTAGATTCCAAGTTAAATACTCGATATGCTCTACTATTAGTAGAATACCCCAAGAAAATCCCTTCGTCACTTCGTGAGTCAAACTTTCCAAGATTTTCACGGTCACGTAAAATGTAACACCGACTCCCGAAGATGCGAAAATATTTGATGTTGGGTTTTCTACCACACCATAGTTCATATGGTGTATTTAACGTTCCCGGGCGCAAGAACACTCGATTAATGACATAGAAGCGGTGTTCACAGCTTCAGCCCAAAAATGTAGCGGTAAATTCCGGCTGTGAAGCATCACACGCGCCATCTCTTGAACAACCCTGTTCTTGCGCTCGACAACACCATTCTGTTGAGGTGTATAGGGTGTAGAGAATTCATGCTTAATACCGTTTGAAGTACAAAAGTCAATGAATTTTGAATTAATGAATTCTCCACCTCTATCACTTCTAACACGAATGATCTTTTCATTCTTTTCAATCATAATACGAAGGCAGATCTCATGAAAAGAATCAAAAGTATCAGCTTTCTCTTTTAAAAATGCTACCCAAGAATACCGAGAGAAACCATCAACCAATAAAAAAATATACCATTTACCTCCCAAAGATGGTTGACGGGTCGGCCAAAAGAAAGGAAAAAAAAAATAGTCTACATAAACTACACAACATTTAATCGTAGAACGATTAAAGACAAGGAGGGATTTCACCTTTGCATACCCAAACCTTTTGAGTTTTGGAGTATGTCGGCAATGGTTGAGAAATTTTCCTTGATGAAGACGTTTTGTCTGATTGATCTTTTTCTTTTGTCAACGTCTTGTTTGGAGTACTACCAACGTTCTTTTCTTTTGAAAAATCCTTCTTTGAATTCCGGGGAGTGAACTTGTTGGTAGCAGTTGCAAGATGTGGTTGATTTGATCTTTGAGCTCCAATATTGCAATTTCTTTCAAGGTGCCCTGCAAAATTACAACGAAAACATACCTTTGTGCTTGACGATTCTGAAGAGGATGAAGTAGGCTTGTTGTCCTTGGTTGTCATGAATTCCGGTGTCGGAGGAGGAGATACCGACTGAGGCACAAAGACTGTCCCACTCGAACTTGGACTATTTCCAGTTTGAGTGTATCCGAGGCCGAACTTGTTTGTTTGACCAAGACCAAGAAGTTTATCCAACTTACTCCTTCCAGAAGAAAATTGCTGTAAGTCATCCTTGAGTTGGCAAATGGTCTCTGTCATTTCCAATTTTTCCCGTCGGGCCTCGCCGTAGAGCTTCAAGAAGTAGTTCGCTTTGTTCACCATATCTATATAATTCTTCTCGAGTTGCTCATTGGACTCTTGAAGGGAAACATTTGCTCTTATCAAATTATCCCTTTCCACTTCAAGATCGGTCGAGAGAGAAGTTACCCTTTTTACTTCTTCTTCGAGATCCTGCAATCTCCCTCTCAACCCCTTGTTTTGCTTAGCCGGTTTCTTTGAATCCCGTAAAGGTCTGTGATAGGCTAAAGCAAAATCTTCACCTTCCGAATCATCCGATTCATTGTCCGTTGCAATCTTTTCAACAGTGGAGTTGGACAACGACTCGGATGGACTTGCCATAAAGCACATGAAGGGTGAAGATACGGACGCGTGGAATGCCGTGGAGCTCTTTTCTTCATCACTCGAAGACGACTCATTTGACGTTGAGTTGTCATCCCAAGTGACGACTTGCATCGCCTTCTTCTTTGCCGGATACTTGTTGGGACACTCCGTTGCAATGTGGCCGTAGCGTCGACATTTGAAGCATTGTAGTTGTCCCTCTGAACTTTTCTTATCCTTTGAGAAGTTCTCTTGCTTTCTTGACTTGTAACTTGAAGTACCCTTGCCTTTGTTCGACTTTCCGAAGGATGGAGATTTACTTGAATTACCCCTTCGAAAATTGCGGCGAAACTTCCTTGTCAAGAGAGCGAGCTGCTTCTCAAATTCCTCCATTGAAAGGTTCTCGTCATCGTCTGAGGAGGATGTATCCGCGTCTTCTTCCTTAGTTGTTTTCAACGCATAACCTGAAGACTTAGAAGAGGATGCTTTTCCAGAAGAATTGTTAGTAGTAAATGTCATTTCATAAGTTTGTAATGCACCAACTAATTCTTCTACACGTATTTCGTCCGGGTGTTTAATAGTTTCAATGGCAGTAACCTTTGGGCGAAATCGTTCAGGAAGAGTTCTTAAGATCTTTCTTACAATCTTAAATTTTGGAATCTTCTCTCCCAGGTTAGCACATGAGTTTACGATGTCTTGCAATCGTGTATAGTAGTCCGTGAAAGATTCATTTTCTGCCATCAAGATAGAGTCAAACTTGCTCGTAAGCATTTGCAGTTTCTGAATCTTCACGAGGTTAGTTCCCTCATGTGTAACCTGAAGAACATCCCAGATTTCTTTCGCAGTCTCACATGCTGAGACGCGAGAGAACTCAGTTTGAGATAAGGCATTAAAAATAGCATTAATTCCCTTGCCATTGTAAGAAGATGAGTCTAACTCTTCCTTGGTCCATTTCGACCTAGGTTTTAAGGTGTGGACATCACCAATAAATTCAGTTGGATTAGACCATCCTAATTCAATTGATTGCCACACCCGTTCGTCGATGGAAACTAAAAAGGCTTTCATCCGCACTTTCCAGTACGCATAATTTGTTCCATCGAAGAACGGGGGTCGGTTGATGTTTCCACCTTCAACCATTGTTTACAACCCTATTCCCGCTCTGATACCACTTGTTGGGTTATATGTAATAAGGATCTAAATAGGGGAAAAAACACCTAGAGGGGGGTGAATAGGTGTAAACGTATAAACACTCAAAAATCGTTGCGATAAAAACCCAATGCGGAAATAAAAAATAACTCGCAAGATTTTTACGTGGAAAACTCCATCACCGGAGTAAAAAACCACGGGACCGATAACACGGCAGAAATCCACTAGAATTAAAACACGTACAAGGTGATTTACCGTACACACTTACGACTCAACCTTTTCCATACGCTCCTAGAGGATCTTCTCCGCTCGCTCCGCGACGCTTCTCGAATCCACGATCTGCGCCCAACGCCGAATCCACGGCGTCCAACGTCGAATCCACGACGTCCGACCGAATCCACGGTCTTCACCCAATAGCACCCTTCGAATCCACGAATGTGCCTCGCTCCGAATCCACGAGAGCGGTTGAACCTTGAATCCACAAGGACACGCGAATCCACGCGCCGATTTTTGGGGTAAATCGTTGTTTTTGGTGGTGATGATCCGCCGAATACTTAGATCAAAGATAGATCGGAAATACCATCTAAGTATTCATTAGTTTGATTCAACTCAAGATGTGAGTATGAAAACCTAGAATCAAACTAATCAATATAGATGAAGAAACATAGAGTATTCTCTAATGATTTCCTTTCTTCTCTATAGGTGGATCTAGAGCCGTATAAGATGATATAGGAAAATGACGGCTATTTGGATTAACCCTAGAAAAAGAGTCATAGGGTCTATTTATAGGTTAGAAACCCTAGGAAGGAGATAAGAATCAAAAACCTAACATTTCTGGAAATTTTACGGACGGCGATCCGGATCGGATTAGCTGTGATCCGGATCGTCGTAACGAGTCAGGCAATTCCAGAAAAACGAAGGTTCGGGATCCGGATCGAAGTGCTTGATCCGGATCGTTCATACAGTTCACCAAACATCAACGTTCGGGATCCGGATTGTGAAGCCTGATCCGGATCGTTCAAGGAAGATGGTAAACTCAGTGTTCGGGATCCGGATCAAGAGAGGCTACGATCCGGATTGAACTGGTGTATGAACGAACCACCTTCGGAATCCGGATCGAACAACCTGATCCGGATCCTGAACATGTCCCAAGTCCAGTTTTTGATTTTTATGCAATGAAAGAGTCTTCCAGGTGTTTCTACACTACAAGAAGTATTCGGATCACACAAAATCATTAGTTAAACATACCTGATCCTTTTGAATTCTTCTTTCTTGAGATTGAGTTAAATGATCCAACTTTCTTCACCTTTAATCTTCAAGACTTGAGACTTTCACGAAACTACGCCAACTCAAATTCCATAACACCTCTCCCAATCTCCACGTCCGGATCGCCCCGCCATCGACTCGAAACGAGAGCGAAAAATGGTTGGGTTCCGTTTTCCCCTTTTCTCTCTCAAGTTACGCCCCTCAAAAACCCTAGCCGCCGTAAAGAAAACCAAGGAGGAGAAAAACCTAAAATCCCCGGTTTAAAAGAAATTTAAAATAAACGGACCAAAACCGGCGGCTAAAGTTACCTCGAAAAACGTGTTGGTCGCTCGCACGGATCCCGGAGCACCTAGAAGGGGTCCAAACTTCAAAATTAAATTCTTGGAGATCCCGGGGTCGGAATTCGAATCCGGTTGCACCACCGTTCCCCATTTCGCGAGCTCTACCGCCTAAAAATACCCGCGAGCCCCGACGGACTGTCCAGAAATAATCAAAAATTATCACCTGCCGGACCACTACACGTAGGAAAGGAAAAGAAAACCAAAAAGAAAAGCGGGTCTTACACCGCCACAGATGACACACCGCTCCTGTCGCTACTGCCGATACTGCTGCTGCTGCGGGGGCCCACCTGATCTCTGGCGCCTACGAAACCCACGACTCTCAGGACGAGATCGTGGAGGTCTCGGAGGTCCCTGCCGGCTCGTCTGACCCTCATCATCCGGTGCTGGGCGTTTCGCCCCCGAAATCCCTGCGGGAGCTGGGGCCACCTCGACCATAACCGCCTCTCCGTGCTCCACATAGAGGGCCTGCTCCATAGAGGCATCCAGGGTCTGCAATCTCTGCGAACGGACAAACTGGTAGATATCACGGCGCAGTCCTCGCTCAAACATGTAGATCTGGTGAGCCTCATCCCTGGCCACGTGAGGCACACAAGCCAATAGCTGATTGAAGTCAGCTATGTACATATGCACGGGCCTATCTCCCTGGCGGAGATTCTTCAGCTGCTCCTTCAATCTCTGACGAACACTCTCAGGAAAGAAGGCCCCTAGAAGAAGACTGCGGAACTCCGCCCAAGTGAGAAGCTGCGTCCCAGGCGGACCAGCAGGTCGCACACGCCGCCACCAAGCTTCGGCGTTGCTCTCCAAGAAGTGTGTAGCCAAGAGGACCCGAAACCGATCCTCAATAAACAAACTCTCAAAATGGCGCGACATAGCCGTGATCCACGACTCTGCCTCCCACGGCTCCGAACTCTGCCCCGAAAAATGAGGTGGGATAAACTGACGGAATCTCAACAACAAATCCACCACCTCTCGCTGCTCTGCCCGGGTCAACTGTCCTGCCGTCCCGAACGGCTGTCTACCGGTATCTGGTGCAATAAGGGCTACCTGCACTGCTGGTACAATTGGGGGTGCCACAGCTGGCGACGAAGGTGTGGGGAAACTCCCTGGGGGTGCTACAACTGGCTGTACCCTCTGCTCCAACATAAGCATCATCCGACCCATGGCCTCCTCCTGGCGCCAAGAAGCCTCCTCCTGGCGCTGTGAAGCCTCCTCCTGGCGCTGAGAAGCCTCCTCCTGGCGCTGTGAAGCCTCCTCCTGACGCCGAACTGCCTAAGACAACTGTGCCATCTGGGCACGGAGCTCCAGAACCTCTCTCTGCTCCCTGTGCTGGCTCCTCCTGCCTAGGCTCATCGGAGGGGGAAGGCTGAGAACGCGTCTGTATCCTGCGTCTGGGAGGCATCGTGCCCACCAGCAATACACATGCAAACATCAGGACAGTACCAAACAACACTCGACCCAATTCAGTGAAAGTCAAAGGCATGTCCCCCTTCCCGTAGTACTATGTTGTCTGCAGCCAACATAGTTGCCACCGAAGGAAGACATGTCGATCACTCATCCCATCCCTTGGGAGAGTTTGGAACCCAATCAGGACTCTCGCTAAAAATTACGGCTCTCACGTAGTCATCCTAATGTCCAACCACAAGCCTAGGGTTTCTAAGTCCTCAATGACCTACATCCTAGGCTCTGATACCACTCTAATCTGTCACGCCCCGGCGTCGAAACTGCGACCCGGGCTCGCCAACAGATCCGCCGCCCATACGGGAAGCCCCGTATAGACGAAGCGACTATCCTATAAAAGATCAACTATACTATACAGATATCAGAACTGAAAGTAAACTGCTGAAAATGAAAATATATATACAACTCAAAATCCTCCCCAAAAACACATAAGTCTCTCAAGTAGTAAAATAAAAAGTACAACTCTATACCTCACTACAAGGTCTCTCAACAAGAACTCTCAAACAGTAAGGGGTACATCTACTCTCTGGACGACGACTGGTAGGGATCTATCTCGCGACTCCCTTACCTCGATCAGCCGGATCAACAACTGGAGCAGCAGGAACAGGAGCAGAAGTCCCTGGGGAAAAAGACACCACGACGGGTGTGAGAACTACATCCCACAGTAGTCCTCAGTGGGTGCCGCCAACAAGCCCAACGGTCTGCCCACTAAGTCTACTAGAGGCATAAAGTAACAATATAATACTGAAATGAAAGGGCTGGAAAAGTAACTCTACAGCTACTATGCCTCTATCTAGATGCTCAAGGAGTGGAACAGATGGAAACATGATGCATCTACTAACACTCAAAGTATAGTCACCCAATCTACACTGACTGCCGCATAGGGTCCAGTCAAACCTGCGCCCACCTACTGCCTCACATCCTCAATAGGACGGGTCTACCGTAGGGTGTCCGTGACTGCCAAAACTGGCCCAGCCAGAGGGACTGCGTCGTCTAGTCGCGATAGCAAGTAATAGGCCCAACTTCGGAGTGGCTCTCGAGGGGGGCGACCCCACCGAGGAAAGTATCTGCGCATCTCTGTCGAGCTCAATATGGCTCATGCAGGCTATAGTCCAAATCACGATCAACAAGATCGACCAACAACACCAACGCTCACTCACAGGCTGGAAAACCACACAGCCGGGACTACCGTCCGCCAGACGGCTCCCACAATAGAACACTAAACTCACAGGAAAGACTGACACCATAAGGGTTCGGAAACCCGATAGGCCGGTGCTTAGAACCCTATCAAACAAGAACAGACTCTAGGCTCCGCCTATCGAAGTTCCCGACCCCCTTATAGTTCGGGAACACAACAACCTCGGTACAACACACAGAAGACACCAACCAGGGCCCAAAAGTTCCGGGAGACCTACACCTACAACCCTATCAAACAAGAACAGGTTCCAGGCTCGACCCCCGTGGCTTTCGTCCCGACAAAGGAACGACCCCTAGAACCCAGACCACTCGAATCCCTTCGAGTGGGGAGGTTTACAGGAAAAAGGTGACATTTATTACTGAAAACCATTTTCACTCGACCCACGCGGGGTGAGGACTAATAGTACACTTTTTGAAAAGCTATCTTGTTTTGAGATGAAATCCATTTTTAATAATTTTTTGTTCTTTTTAGAAAAACAGTTAGAAAACAAGTGTTTTACCCAAACCCCGAAGGGCTGATGCCTTTGTCCAATCAAACAAGAACAGACTCCAGCGGCCCTTCGATGCTTGGAAGAAAACATTTGGTAGACTAAAATCATGTGTATGTCCAAAAGGGTTCTGGGTTCTAGGTCCGGCTAACACTAGTACACTACTGCCACTAACGCAGTGGCGACAACCCAAACAGGGGAAACAAGACCTCCCGGGACCACCGTTTACCCCAAACGGGTCCCGGTACAGACAAGCGATCCACTACATCTACCAGACTCCACTCTGCTCCCAAGCACGAGTGCAAATGCATCCCAGACTAAAAAGAAGTCCCGACCGCTCGGCCCACTACCCGGGCGAGGATAACACTAAGTCCAGGAATGAAACACAATGTGTGGATGTCTAAACATAAATAACCCTAGCCCAAGTGAGGGTTTTCTACTGGTCTGGTTACACATGCAACATATGGCGGGGGTACTAGGTCAAGTTCCAATAATTATAATTTAACAGGTGGTATGAAGCAAAAGAGATCATAAGATCCTTATATAAATACAAGGAATAACAATTCCTACGTTCTAGCATGCTACACAAGAATCCACTATCATGCATGGTCCTACTATAGCAGATTTAATGCCCAGTCCATCAAACTTGGAGACAAGGCCACCAACCTGAAGGCGCTAACTGTCCAAGATCCAACAGCTGAAAACACCAAGAGCAGCAACCACCAATAATCCACAGTCCCAAAATCCCATAACAACTCCTCCTGGGTACAACACAAGGTTCACAGTTACACTTAAATTCCCAAAATTCACCCAAACAACACAATCTGAAAATAGCCCCAAAGATGCACTTATTTCACCTGCTGAAAGTGCCCGGAAAATTTCGATAAAAATACCACAGTGATCCTCCCGTCGAGACCTTCGAAACGGGTACCTGAACGCCCAATTCCGAGCCCCGTAGGCCAAGTTACAAATTCCACAGTACAGGCGCGCAAAAACATACAACCACACAATTGTAAAATCTTGCACAGATAAAAGGGGAAAAGTATACCTCCGGGAAGGTCTCAGAAAAATCCAAGAAAAATACGGTGATGATCCTCACGTCGAGTAGATGAAAAAAGTGTACAGGCTCGCCTTGATCCGACGCTCGTGCGCGGAGATCTCCTCGAATGAACCTGCTGTCCTCACAAATCCTCACAGAAAACCAATGTCCCAGTAAGCATGGAAAATCTCCTCAAAAAGCGCGAAACGAGGAAGAGAGGAAGACACCGAAATTGTAGCCTTACCTGTCGCGGATCCAACGGTGAAGAAATCGCTCGAAAAGATGGTCGGAGTGGGCCGGGGGAGCTCGTGCACCGAAACGCGACGGAAGAAACACCGGCGAAAGAACGTCGCGATGCGCCAAGAAAAAGGGAATCTCGAAAACCGTGCCATGTAAAATCTCCAAACTCCGCAGATGGGTGCAGCACAGCTCGGGGATGAACTCCTCTGAAGAAATCGCAGTGAGAATAGGCACAGAAATGCAAAAAGGTCCAAGCTGAAGTGAGCTCGGGCTCTATATAGGCCCCAGAAAACAAATTGGAAAATGACCAATTTGTCCCCGGTTTCGGGCGCTGGACCAGGTTTCGGGCGCCCGAAACCGGCGGAACACTACACCGCCAGGTTGCGCCCGAAACGCCCTGGAGCAGCCACGTCACCCGCACAGCAAACAGCTGTGTGGGGCGTGCCAGGAGCGGCCACGTGGCCCTCCCGGGGGCCGACGCGTGTCCCGCACAGCAAACAGCTGTGCGGGGCGCGCGTGCTATCGCCGCGTGGCACCTACCCGGTCAAATGGGTAGGTGGCGCCCGCGAGTGGCAGCGTGCCACGTGTCCCGACACTGTCGCGGTCACACGTGCGGGCAGGCGCCGCTCTGGCCGCCTGCCACGCACGCACCACGAGGCGCCCGCCCGCGTCCCTGTGCGCCGCGCCTCGTGATCCCGCGAATGGCACGCCTCCACGCGTCCCCTGCACCCGGTCCACGCACCCTACTTCGGGTTCCGTGGACCGCGCCGCATGCACCGACCAACCGGGGGCTGCCACGTGTCCACCCGCCTTGGTCCATGCACCGCCGCGCCAACCCTGTAGACCGCGCATCACGAGCCCGCCAATCAAGCGGCGCCACGTGTCCATGCGCCGGGTCCGTGCACCCAGCCGCGCCTCTCTGTGGACCGAGTGCTTCGGACCGGCCAATAACAGGCCGCCACGTGGAAGCCGGCTGTCCACGGCCCCTCCCATGCACCGAAATTCAGTGAAAACTTTCGGGAGTCCATTTTTGGGCTTCCGGACTCAGAATCAAACAAGCAAATAGCCGTTTTCAAGCCCATGTGGCCCTCCCGGGGGCCGACGCGTGTCCCGCACAGCAAACAGCTATGCGGGGCGCGCGTGCTGTCGCCGCGTGGCACCTACCCGGTCAAACGGGTAGGTGGCGCCCGCGAGTGGCAGCGTGCCATGTGTCCCGACACTGTCGCGGTCACACGTGCGGGCAGGCGCCCCTCTAGCCGCCTGCCACGCACACGCCCCAGGGCGCCCGCTCGCGCCCCCGTGCGCCGCGCCTCGTGAGCCCGCGAATGGCACGCCGACACGTGTCCCCTGCACCCGGTCCACGCACCCTACTTCGGGTTCCGTGGACCGCGCCGCGTGCACCGACCAACCGGGGGCTGCCACGTGTCCACCCGCCTTGGTCCATGCACCGCCGCGCCAACCCTGTAGACCGCGCATCACGAGCCCGCCAATCAGGCGGCGCCACGTGTCCATGCACCGGGTCCGTGCACCCAGCCGCGCCTCTCTGTGGACCGAGTGTTGCGGACCGGCCAATAACAGGCCGCCACGTGGCAGCCGGCGGTCCACGGCCCCTCCCATGCACCGAAATTCAGCGAAAACTTCCGGGAGTCCGTTTTTGGGCATCCGGACTCAGAATCAAACAAGCAAATAGCCGTTTTCAAGCGTTTTTCCGCACTGAATCCAAATCCAACCTCTGTTTGGCCCAAAACTATTTCGAAAATTCAGCAAATGTAGTCGAAGTCCAATCCAGCTGTGGATACCACACAGGGTCCATCTGTGGCATCCCTTTGATGCACTACGGGCGAGACACACCAACACTAGGTGTTCTACACCACGGTTCATGGGAGAAGCTACACGGGGATCGGGGTCACCACAATACTTCTGTAAAGTTTCTCATCTACGCTCTCTCCGAGAGATTCACTTCCTGATCTGTGACGACCTGGATCCCCACGATGTGATTACTGGTTGGCCAGCAGCTTCTGGAGGCCTACGTGGCGTGTCGGTGGCGTTTGTGCACCAATTGGACACTAGTGATGAACTCAGTGTGTTTAATGGATCACGAGAGTAGTCAGATGACCCCGTCGAATGTTTAGAAGTGGTTTTGCGCGCAATGGATATTAAATTGGGCTCAGCGCGAAGTTTGGACAAAAGAACACCTTTTCGGATGCCTTAGGCAATTTTTAGAGTTGGAATTTGGCAAAACGGACTTCGGATTTGGATTCAGCGCGCGAAAACGATAAAAATGGACTATTCACTTGCATTTTTCAAAGCCCGGATGACGCACACGATTTTCGAGGCACCTTGACACTGTTCCGGCGGCGGCGGCGGGCAGCGGCGGAGCGCGGTGGCGCGGGCTCGGGCAGGCACAGGCGCGGCGGCGGGCAGGCGCGGGCAGCGTGCAGTGCGCGGGCAGGCGCGTGGGCAGGTTCGTGGTCCACGGGCCGGCATGCACCGGAGGGCGGACAAGTGGCGGGTTTTGATAGGTCGGTGCCGTGGACCTCGTTTACGGAGCAGGCGGGGGACCGCCTCGGGAAGCGTGCCTGGCAGAGTGGTAGACCCGCGCGGGGAAGGCGCGCGGGCCCTGGCGCGGCGTCAGCGGGGCAGGCCACGTGTCGGCCTCCCGTTCGCTGGTCAGCGCGACGCGACGCATCGCTGCTGCCGTGCATCAGAGCGGGGCGCGGGTGCGGTCCACGTGGCGGCCGCCGATTGGCTGCCGCCGGTCCGTGGTCGCGGTGCACGGGTCCAGGGACACGTGTCGTCCTCTGGTTGGTCGAGCGATGGTGACGTGGCACCTAGCTGGCATGGCGTGGACCCGTGGACCTTGGTGGGCCTGTTACTGTAGCCGCCCGGAAGTTTTCGGGCGCCCGAAAGGTGCACCCGAAAGTGGGTTTTTCGGCCAATAAAGGCCCGAATCGTCCTATTTCTTCTCTTTTCTCCTTTTGCTCGCATAGAGAGGCTAAGGGGAGGGAGAGGGCGATTCGTGGGGGGGTTTTCATGGGTGCGCGAGCCCGCCGTTGACCCCATGGAGCGCACAAGGTGTTCCAAGTAGCCGAATTGACGCGTTGGACGGCGCGACGGGTCGAGGTAGATCCTGTTTGTTGTTTTGCGGTATTTTTGGCACAGTTTTGAGTTTTCCTTTTGGATTTTGGATTTGACCCCACGCCCTCATGCGTGTTAGGGACCGTGTTTTACTGTGCCGTTTTACTGCGTGGACTCTTGCTGGCATTTTGGATGCGCCTCGTTTTGCGTGCAACCTTAAGCGAAGCATGCTCCGTTTTACTTGCAGATTCGAGGTACGTGCACCGTTTTGCGTGCAGGTCGTGTTGGCGTGCACCATTTTGCATGCGGGTTTTAATGGCGTGCACCGTTTTGCGTGCAGGTTTGGTAGCCGCGCATCGTTTTGCGAGCGGACTCGTAAAGTGTGCACCGTTTTGCGTGCAACTTATTGTACGAACTCGGTTTGAGGCGTGCCTTTACACTTTTGCATCTGCGCGTCGCAAGGATTACCGTCGTGTTTTTCGGAGAATTTTCTGAGATTCGCCCGAAGGTATACTTCTTTCCCCTTTACTGTGCAGAGTATTACAGTTGTGTATGTTGTGGACTTTCGCGCTCACCGCGTTGTGGAATTTGTAACTCGGCCTCCGGGACTCCGATTTTGACGTACAGGTACTCGTTTCGAAGGGCTTGATGCGGCGATCGTGTCCGTATTTTTGGTGGATTTTTCAGAGTCAGTTCTGCAGGTGAAAATTGCACATCTTCGGGACTGGTTTCAGCAGATGGTGTAAACTTGGATATTTTAGCATAAAGTGTAACTTTGGACCTTTTGTTGTACCTAGGAGGGTTCGCGAGTGTTTTTGGAACACTGCTAGGAGCCGAGGTTTGCGCGACATGTACCGTGGGTACGGGTTCAACAGGTGTTATTAGCAAGTGGCCACACTCTTCGCCGACCCCAGGTTTGCCTTGGATTGAGCACTTCAGGTGGGTAAGCTTAATATTGATAAGATTGTTATGTTATGGTGAATGTAAGTGCACTTATGGGGATGTCACCCTTCTATGACTAATAGCAGGCATATTTGATGTACAACCGATATGAGCGAGAGGTAAGCAGGGAATGGCCTACTTGTGTGAGATTGGTATATCATAGCAGGAATATTTTAGCATGCTTTGCTATTATATGTTTCACCCTCTTTTATCGTTTCTGAGGACAAAAGCATGCTTGTATGGACATGTAGTTAGGCCATCTTTTACTGCTGCACTACTTTTGGAACTTGACTTAGGAGAAACCATGTGATCCTTTTCTCCTTCTTTGTTAGTCAGGTGGTCAGTGTTGCTCGGGTTCAAGCAGGAGTCTGGGTAGTGTAGCCGGGACATTGGTGTCAGGGACGGGTTGTGTTGGATTGCGGTTGGCAGGGTTTGCGGTGACCGCGGACTTTGGGCGATTGACCGGAGGTCGGTTATAGGACTTGATTATAGACGGCAGGGTATTGCAGCAACCGCGGATATTGGGCGGTTGACCAGATATTTATTTATGCACCAGATTGGGTATCTGATTTCTCTAGTGGACAGAGTTTCCCACTATTTGAGTATTTTTGCATCTGATTGAGTACCGAGGCTTCTTTAGTGGTTGGGCTTTCCCACTTTGATCAGAGTCATGATCCAGTCCTGCTGATTTATACTTCTGTTACTGGTTACTGAGATACTTTACTCGTGTGGGTCGGTCCCCTCGAGTGCCACTCCGGAGTGTGCGATCGGACGGTTAGAGAGGCCGATCTGTTACTTACTTTGAGTCCTTGAGACTCATATCCCTTATCGGTGTTATGCATTGGCTAGCATACCTGATTTGTCAGGCACAGCAGGCGTACCAGTTTTACTGGTGGCACCAGATTGAGGTCGTTACAGGCATTTACTTTATTATTGCACTCGTGTCAGGGGGACCGAGTGGAGTCTAGTAGCTATGTTTTGACCAGTGCTAGTGTTGTTGGGAACCGTTTGGGGATTGACGGTGGTCCCGAGGTCGTTGTGAGTTAGTCGACCGTTGTGCGAGAGGTTTGGTGATCTTGAGGCTATCTGTTCTGAGAGAGAGAGTGGATTTTGACTATAGCCTGCATGAGCCACTACTTGATAGCGAGTTACTCCATTTGGACGCCCTACGTAATTCCTGCCCGTCAGCGGGAGGTGGTCGTAGGTGGGGCGCAGGTCTGACTGGACCAGATGTGGCAGTCAGCTCGATTGGGTCGATTGTGCACTTCGTGTGCTAGTGGTTGCATACCATTCTTTGATTCTCCCCTCTTGAGCATTTAGATGGAGGCTTGGTAGCTGTTAGGTGACATCAGCGTTCTTGTTCAGTTCCCACTTCTTTGGTTATTTTATGTCTCTTGAGGACTTAGTGGGCAGACCGTCGGGTCTGGCGGTGGTACCTACTGAGAACTCCCTTTTTGGTGTAGTTCTCACACCCTTTGGAGGTTTTCCCCCTCATTTTTCCTTCCTCTCCTTTGTTTTGCAGAGTCTTAGCGGATGTTGCTGATTCTGTGGTTGTTGATCGAGGCGAGGGAGTCACGAGCTAGATCCCTACCCGTCGTTGGAGAGTAGTGGTACCCCCTTCAGGGGAGACCTGCAGTAGATTGGCTATTTTGTTTTCCTCTTTTGAGAGACTCATGTAGTGAGGATATGATATGTATTGAGAGCCTGTACACTGATATATTTATTGGAGATATCTCCCTGTTGAGTTTTGAGCTTTGTATATGAGGATATTGTATCATTATCATTTTTGGGAGATGGACATTGTTGTATTATTTCCAGTTGTACAGTGGTTGATTTTAGTTATACAGCAGATTTTCATTTATAGCTCTGATATCTGTTAGCTGTAGTACTTTTCTTGCAGGTAGGACGCTTCGCCTATGCGGGATTTGGCATAGGTGGCGGATCTGTTGGCGAGCTCGGGTCGCAGTTTCGACCCCGGGGCGTGACATGATCCCTTATTGCTAGTTGCCATAGGAGTCGGATAGTCTTTAGAATTCTCTAATCCAAATTTCTTGACCAACTCCTTCGCATACTTGGATTGACACAAATGAATGCCATCATTACTTTGCTTAACCTGCAATCTAAGAAAATGCGTAAGCTCGCCCATCATGGACATCTCAAATTCGCTTTCCATTGTTTCTGCAAACTTTGAAGCATCGTTGTTTCTCGTAGCTCCAAACACAATGTGTCACGCCCCGCGGTCGAAACTGCGACCCGGGCTCGCCAACAGATCCGCCATCTGTATGGAAATCTCCGCACAGACGAAGCGTCTACCCTGCAAGTCAGATCTATAGCTAAACATGTATCAGAGCTGAATAAGAATAAGTTGCTACAGAATCAAAAACTGAACATCTGAATATATAAAATCCAAAATACATAGTCATCTCCCATTATGAACATGATACAATAAATTTCTCAGACTGTCCAGTACAAAATAAAATCTCATATACAGGGTACATCTACCTCTGACTCTCAAATAAGCTAGTAAGGAACTATTCGGCTACGCCCTTACCTCGATCTGCTGCCTCCGCTCGAACTGAAGCCGGAATAGCTACTTGAGAAATACCTGTCACCTCAGCGGGTGTGAGAACTACTGCAGAAGGTAGTTCTCAGTGGGTACTGTCTCCAACTCTACGGTCTGCCCACTAAGTCTATTAGAGGCATAAGATAATAGGGAATGTTGTAAATAAGAATAGCTCGGCTGGAAAGAAATCTACAGCTAACATGACCCTAGCTACCATGCTCAAAGGAATAACACTCAACTATGAACATGCTATGCATCCACTTGCTCACGAGATGCTCACATCAACCCAATCTCACTTACAGCCAAATCTCGTCCAGTCAAGCCTGCGCCCCCTAGTGTATCAACTAGACTGGTGTCCAATCAGACTATCATAATATCACGCAAAGCAGCCTCATCAGGCGCATCATCATCATCGCATCCGGAGCGGCTCTCGAGGGGAGCGACCCCACCGAGGAATAAGCGTGTCTCATCTGGCTCAATAAGCGGGCATCTGCAGGCTATAATCCAAATCTACGATCAATCAGATCGACAATGTCCAGCTCACAACACTAACTCACTGACTGGCGATATTCAATAATTGGGATCACCGTCAACCCAAACGGCTCCCAAAATAAGAATCCACCCAATCCAATAAAAGAAACTGGCTGGAGATACTCAACAACTGGGATCACCGTCAATCCAAATGGCTCCCAACACAGGAATCCTACTCGATCCACTATAGCTCACTGGCTGGAGATACTCAATAGTTGGGATCACCGTCAACCCAAACGACTCCCAGAATAGGAATCGACTCAATCTAATAAAAGAAACTGGCTGGAGATACTCAACAGCCGTACCAATGAAAGGTCCTAGAACCCCGAAAGACTAATTGTGGTGACCCAGATCTCTACAGGGCTTCTACGGTGGGACCAGCAGCTTCTGGAGGCCTATGTGGCGTGTCGGTGGTGTTTCTGCACCAATTTGGACACAAGTGATGGACTTCGGGTGTTAAATGGATCACGTGGGTAGTCAGATGACCCCGACGAATGTTTAGAAGTGGTTTCGCGTGAAACAGATATCAAAATTAGACTCAGCGTGAAAATTGAGATTAAGAACACCTTCCCGGATGCCTTCGGCAATTTTTAGAAATGGAATTTGGCAAAACAGACAACGGATTTGGATTCAGCGCGCGAAAATGATTGAAGTGGGCTATTTACTTGAATTTTTCGAAGCCCGGATGACTTGGCATGGAGGCAGCTGGATACTGTTCCGGCCGGCCGGGCATCGCCGGCGGCGGCGGGCAGTGGCGGAGCGCGGCGGCGCGGGCTCGGGCAGGCGGCGGAGCAGGCGCGGGCAGCGCGCGGGCGCGGGCTGGCGCGCGCGGTGCAGCGGAGGAACGTGCCACGTGGCGTTTCCTGACTGGTTTGAAGTGGACACGTGGCATCGTTGGAGTGGCTGGTGCACGGCCGCGGTCCACAGAGCGGGCGCCAGGTTCCTCGGGGCGCGTGCGCGGCATGGTCGCCGGCAGCGCGACGTGCGCGCACGTGGGCACGCCGACTGAGGCGGAACGCGCGGGAAGGCAGCGTGGGGGGCCTGGCAACGTGTCGCAAGGGGAACGGCTGGGTTTGGTGTTTGCTGTGCAGCGTGCCACGTGGCACTCTGGGATTGGCCCGATTGGCTGTTTGCTGTTCTAGGACACGTGGCGCATCAGGGTTGATTCGGGCTTTGACGGTTTGGGGTACGTTTTCGGTGTACTGTAGCAGCCCGAAAGTTTCGGGCGCCCGAAAGTTTGGACCCATTCATCATTATTTGATTTGTTCGGTTTGGCTATATATAAGCCTTCTTTGCAGCCCGTGTTGGCCTTCTTCCCGAGCCATCTCTCCGGAAGGCCTTAAGGAAGATTGTTCAGCATTTTGTGGGGCATCTCGTGATGGGTTCCCGGATATTTTGGAGGCCTTGATATCCGCGCTTTTTGCGACGCGGCGCACTACGACGTTTCTTGGATTTTGGCTTCCACCGTCACTTTTCAGTCCGTGAGACACCCTGGATCACCCCAATAGTATTTTGAGCTGATTTTCATGGCACCGCGTTCATAAGAGGTAAGGCTTCGTTTTCCGTGTTGATCACTTCTCCGCATTTAGAGTTTTTGGCATAGTTCCCGAGGTGTTTTGGTGACCCCTTTTCTGCTATGAGATTTTGGACAGCGGAGGCTTGTCGATTTGATATCTTGACCTACGAGCATCGGAATGAGACATATAAGGACTCGATTGATAACTAATCTTCGAGAGGAATGCGCTCGTATTTTTATTGGATTTTTCTGAGGAAGCCTCGAAGGTGAGATTTAAGCTTCTTTGGGGTTATATCCCGCAGTTTTCGCAGTGTTGTGGTTGCTGGCATACCACCTTGTTTAATTTGTATCTTGGTGTGACGCCCCACTTCCCAGGGGGTCACCCATCCTAGAACTACTCTAGCTCTAGCACGCTTAACTCTCATGTTCCTCTTGGATCTTGCTACCATCCAAAATGCTATAGCCGGGTTAGAGATTTAGTCCTATTATATCATTTATATAGAGGACTAATCCAAATTCCGGGGGTGTTACATTCTTCCCCCCTTTAAGCCCTGACGTCCACGTCAGGCTCAAGCACACTCACAAGCACCAGGCGATGTGAGACTCGTCTCGCTAGCCTTAGCCGACCTTGTGAGGAGCTACACTCCACTCACAACGGTCATTAGCCGGGGAGCCTCGCTCTACCCGCTATATAACCCTGCCTCAGCCGAGACTCATCTCACATTTCTGGCTGGTGAATGGCTCTGATATCAACTGTGACGCCCCACTTCCCAGGGGGTCACCCATCCTAGAACTACTCTAGCTCTAGCACGCTTAACTCTCATGTTCCTCTTGGATCTTGCTACCATCCAAAATGCTATAGCCGGGTTAGAGATTTAGTCCTATTATATCATTTATATAGAGGACTAATCCAAATTCCGGGGGTGTTACACTTGGCCTACAGGTGTCAGAATGAGGTGTATAAATACTCGTTTTGGGGCTACTCGTCGCGCGGATCGCAACCGTGATTTTTCTGGAATTTTTAGAGGACTGTATGTAGGTAAAAAATCCCCCTCTTCTCTGCTGGTTGGTAAAAACAGCATGCGCTGTTTTGGGAATATTGTGGTGCTGGTTGGAACAGAGGCTTGTGCGGCTAGATGCCGAGGGTGCGGTTTTGGTAGATTTTGGATAGCGTGTGACTACGCACTTCACCGACTTCGGCTTTGCCTGCTGAAAGCGTTTCAGGTGGGTTGCTTCATCCCCAGAACCGGTGGGCGGTTCTCTAATTCTATGTTAGAAAGCATGCATGAGTAAACGTACAATTAATAGATTTGAGATGTAAGCACGGAAATTGGCCTAGATCTTGTGGATTAATGCTTACCTAATTATTGTACATATTATTTAATCATTGACCTATTCATGTGGGTTTGACAATTTGTAGTAGCGGGTTTTTAGCCTGCCATGTTAGCACATAGTATTTTATGGGGATTGATCATTCGAAGGGACAGGATGTTATATCTATATGCGGGTCTTACTCTGAGGAGATATTATGGATTATGGATCATGGATTTTGGGCAGGTGTAGTCCATAGATGATTTCGGCATGAGTTTATATTTATGTGAAGCTACTATCGGTTATACTCCCTTTTATCTTTCTAGAGGACAAATGCATGCTTGTATGGACATCTTGATAGGCCATCTTTTACTGCTACACTATCATTTTGGAACTTGACTTAGGAGAAACCATGTTTTGCTTCTTTTCTCCTTATTGGTTAGTCTTGTGGTTCATGTTGCTCTGGTTCGAACAGGGGTTTGGGATAGTGTAGTTGCGACTTCGAGTCTGGGACAGGTTGGTCTTGATTGTGGACTTGTGGGGTTTTGCGGCGATCGCGGATATTGGGCGGTTGACTGGATATGTACTTGTGCATCAGTTGGGCGTCGGGTTTCCCTTTAGTGGATGGAGTTTCCCACTTATTGTTTTCCCTTGTATCAGTTTGGGTGTCGGGTTTCCCTTTAGTGGATGGAGTTTCCCACTTTGATCAGAGTCGTGATCCAGTCCTGCTATATCGTGATACTTGTTAAAGGGATACTTGTTACAGTGATACTTTACTCGTGTGGGTCGCTCCCCTCGAGTGCCACTCCGGAGGTAGGCCTATGACCGAGCCATGTGTGCCGGTCTGATACTTATTTTGGGATGTGAGCCATGTGTGCCGATCCTGCGGTTTCGAGCCATGTGTGCAGATTCTGCTACTGAGTTCTTGGGATACTGAGTTCGTGAGATTGATGACAGAGCAGGCAGTACCGGGTTCTATACCGGTTCATTTGATTGGGTTTATTTAGGCAGGTACTTTTATTGTTGCACTCATGCCTGGGGGCCGAGTGGAGTCTAGTAGCTGTGATCAGACCAGTGCTTGTGTTGTTGGGAACCGTTGGGGCTAACGGTGGTCCCGTGGTCATTGTGAGTTTTCGACCGTTGTGCGAGAGATCGAGGATCTTGAGTCTATCCGTTCTGAGAGAGAGCGTGGATTTTGACTATAGCCTGCATGAGCCACTATTTATTCGCGAGCTAGTCCGACTGGACACCCTATGTTGATATACTAGGGAGGCGCAGGCTTGACTGGACCCGATGTGGTAGCCAGCTCGATTGGGTCGATTGTCCACCTCGTGTGCGTGTGGTTGCATACCTTCCATTGGTTTTTCTCTTTTGAGCATTTAGATAGAGGCATGGTAGCTGTTGAGTACCTCCAGCTTTCTTGTTCAGTTTTTACTGCATTGGTTATCTTATGCCTCTAGTGGACTTAGTGGGCAGATCGTCGGGCCTGGCGGTGGTACCCACTGAGAACTCCCTTTTTGGTGTAGTTCTCACACCCATTGGGGGTTTTCCCCTTCCCCTTTCTTTCTCCTTTGTTTGCAGAGTCTTAGCGGGTGTTGCTGATTCTGTGGTTGCGGCCCCTAGAAATTTGGATGGAAAAATAGCAGTTTACTAAAATCATGAGTGTCCAAAAATATTATGGGTTCAAGGTCTTGACATCACAAGCACACCACGGCCACAGCCACGGTGGCATCAACAAATCGGAAAGTTCCCGACTATACGGGACAACCGTTCCCTCGAACGGCTCCCAAAACTGGCACAACACTGGCCACAGCTACACAGACTCCACTCGGCCCCCGGGCACGAGTGCGACATGCATCCCACACTATCCCGACTACTCGGCCCACTACCCGGGCGAGGAAAAGCTCTACGTCCAGGAAAAAGAATGCGAGGAATGGAAACTAGAACATACAGACTCTAGCCCCAAAAGAGTTTTCTAGCAGTCTGGTTAAATTCATGCAATCATATGCCGGTGCTAGTCAAATTTCATAACTCATCATTCTACAACAATAATAGCACCTATTCTAGTATGCGGAAATGCTACAATACTAGAATTAGGGGGAAGTCCGCACACTTGGAGGAAAATCCAACCCACCTGGATGCGTGCGTCGGTCTAGAGTCCAAAAGAGCTAAAACTTAACGGGTGCGAACCTCACGTTCTCACGATTCCGACGCACCAAAAATCATCAGAAAACTCCTCCCGGTTGCTGAGATATAAGCCGAACATCGCGATAAGGTCAAACAATAATTTCTTGCACATCTGTCCATAAAATAGGAAATTACCTCTTCCGAGATGCCCTCCGAAAATTCCAAAAAAATACTGTTGTGATCCTCTCGAAGTGTTGATGTCAATCGAGTGCCTAAACTCCCTGTTCCGACAACCGTAGCTCGAGAAATTGTAAGATTACTCCTCCGCTATCCAGAAAAGTGTCGCAGAAAAAGAGGGTCTAAAGATGCTGCACGAACTCCCATAAAAACTAAAAACAGAGCAGAGCAATGCATATCAAAATCGAAGGCCTACCTGTCGTGGAAACGTTGCCACAAAAATCGACAAAAAATTTCGAAAGATCAGCTCAGGGGAGCTCTCCGACGTAAAGTCGACGAAGAAACCGATGTCGAAGAAACAGCGCGACTCTCGAGATCATGCAAGGAAAAATAGCAGACGATCTACAAAATATCTCTAAAACCCCAAAAATTGAAGAAGACTAGATTTTGAATCTTACTATAAAAATTGGCACTTAATTCGGATCACAGATCCCCAAAAAAATGGCACCAAAATCTGATTCCAAAATGGCCTATTTATAGCCAAGCATTCGGGTTCCACACCAAATGCTGGGCAAAACAGGAAACAGCAAAACCAGCCAATCGGGTTGCGCCGCGCATGCCAAACCACGAGACAGCTGTGCAAGGCCCTTTAGAAAGCACCACGTGTCCCAGCTACCCATGTGTTCCGCGTGCCTCGTGTAATATCGCAGTTTTTATGTAACGTTTTACCCTCCTGCTAATAAAACTTAAGTTATGGAAAATTGAATTAACAGGTTTACTTAAGTTGATAATCTTGATGTGCGGGTATTTTTCTGTGAAAAAGCTCAAAAAACGGTGAACGGCGGTGCGACCGGATCCGGATTCCGACTTATGGATCCCCCAGAAAGGGGAAATTAGGATCGCGGTAACCGTCGGGTGCATCAAAATCCATATAAGTGATTGTGCACGCTTTTTGAGGAGATAAGGAATTATCTTTAAAGAATTATCTTTAGAGAATTATCCTGAAGGATTTATCTTTAAGGAATTATCTCCAGGGATTTATTAAAGAATTAATAAAATAGAATTTTAAAATACCCGATGTGGATTGACGGTACATACCGAAAATGATTTTTACTTCTCCCGAAAAGAAAGAAACCCTAGCCGGAGAGAAAGGAAAGAAAGAGGAAAAAGGCGAAACCTAATGGGAAGGAAAAGAGAAGAAGGAAGGAGAAAGCAGAAGGACCCGATTTCCCCCCACAAACGTGTTAAAGCCGGGAGGGTGAACGGATCTCTGTCTCCGACGATTCACGGTAAGCGTTGCTTCTTTCGGCCTTTCGTTTTGAGTTTTCGTGTCGTTTTGGGCTGCCGCTTTCGCTACCCTACCCGTCGTTGTCGCCGGAAACCCAAGGGCATCACCGCCGCCGCCGCTGCCGCGCGGGGCCGGTGCCCGCACGGTCGCGGCTTGCGCCTGCGCGGCCCGCGCGGCTCTAGCGCGAGCCGCGCGGGGCAGGGTGCCCGCGTGGCCGCGGCTGCGCCGCGCGGGGTTAGGCCCCGCGCGCGCAGTAGCAGCGCCGCGCGGGGCAGGTGCCCGCGTGGCCGCGGCTGCGCCGCGCGGGGTTAGGCCCCGCGCGGCCGTACGGGCGGGCACCCGCGCGGCCGCAGCACGCGCCGCGCGGGGCCGGTGCACGCGCGGCCGCGGCCGCAGCAAGCGCCGCTCGGGCGGGCGCCCGCACAGCTGCGGCACGCGCCGAGCGGAGCCGGTGCCCGCGCGGCCGCGGCTGCGCCACGCGGGGGCTAGGTCCCGCGCGGGGCGGTGCCCGCGCGGCCGCGGCTTGCACCGCACTGGGCTAGGGCCCGCGCGGTCGCAGCAAATGCCGCGCGGGGCCGATGCCCGTGCTGCCGCGGTACGCGCCATGCGGGCCAGTGCCCGCGCGGATGCGTCATGCGCCGTGCGGGTTTGGCGCCCGCGCGGCCGCATGGCCCGCAACACCGCGGAAGTGGCCGCGTCACTTGTCGCGCGTGGGCGCCGCCGCCGTGTCGAGTGTTAGTAGTGTTTTTGGGCTTATGGACTTGGTTTATCTACCATGATATTTTCTGACCTAACAGCGGTACTTTTGGGGACTATTTTTAGGTCTGAGTGCCGATTTGGAGCGAGGTTCGGTCTCCGGTGTTCCGGTCCGCACAACTGAGGTGGGTACTTTTGATTAATTTCGGTGCGGGGTCGTTCCCGAGTATGTTGTTCGATAAAGTAGATATTTTTGGTAAATTGCTAATCCCATTGCATGTAAATCCCGTTTGCTATTCTAATTGAGGCGGCTGCGGTCGCAATATCGTTTATAAATTTGACCAAGGCGGCTGAGGTTCGCAGCATCGTTTTCATACTATACTGCTTACACGCACACCGGCGGTTTGGCCACCGCACAGGGTGTATTTTTTCGGAAAGATGGTAAGTTTTACCCGTGTACCCCATACTTGTGATGATGGGGACCCCTCAAGGAGAGGCGGCTGCTACTTGGCAGTCGAGGGGTTGGTGGCACCAAGAAAATGAGTACGGTAATTGGGGTTGGGGCCCAACTTATTTTAAATATGGGTAGGTGCCCAGTGAGATCCTGACAGGGATTTAGCGTTACATGAGGGGGAAGTAAATGCTCCGATGTATTGGTTGGTTCTTTTCAGTTATCGCATTTACTTATGTGTTCTACTTTATCCGTCACTGACTACCCACGTTGTGACAGGTCTGCGCAGGGGTGGGAACCGGGACGACGGTGAGGCATCGATTAGAGGATCCTAGCCGTGATGGCTACTAAACTTTATCGTTTCTGGTTATCTCTTTGATGTTGGTTTGTTAAACTGTGTTTTCTACTTGTGTGGTTTCTTGTGGATGTTGGAATGAGGACTTCGACTAGGATTATTTTCTCTTATCTGTGAATGTTAAGATGTGTGATTGCGACTCGTTTTCAAGTACAAACATGGTTTCAAATGTATTTTCAAACCAAGTGTCGTGTGGGCACTGATTTCAAAACCCGTGGATTTATCCTTTCAAGCATAATGGCCGCCTAAGAGAATTTGCGAAAACGTTTTGTAAAACTAGGTGTCGAGTGGACACCGACTTTCAAACCTATGGGTTTATGCTTGTCTGAATGTGATAGTTGTAACTGTTTGGTTAAGTCTAGTCTCTCCTCGTTGTCTGTCATGGTTTGCATGGGTTAAAGTAATTGTCGTGCTTGGAACGCCGCGCATACCAAAGGAGGCTCCGCCCGTTTGGGGAGTGCATTTGTAGATGCGGCGGATCTGGTGCGCACCAGAGGCGAGGTTTATACAAAAAAAAAAAAAAGATACGTTTTCCGCTCTGTTAGAACCTCCGGGGCGTGACAGGTTATATGGTATCAGAGAAAAACGACTTTAACCACTGCAGTCAGTGACCAACATCCACAGAGTGTAATACCACAAGTAACTAACCAAATTGATAACCCAGGGTGTAGGTGTGTAAAGTACGAACGTGAGTGTGGGAAAAAGGGATAGAGTCCCAGTGTTCGTAGGTCAAGGTGCTAGACCAATTAAGTCTAGGACTAACTTGGTTTCTTTGTATGCACGGTTAATGGCCCGAAACCGCTCTTCAATCGATGGCGCAGAAGTGGATACGACGATTCCGGCAACAGTGGAGAATCGGCTACTCCAACAACGGTTATGCGACATGGCTGAGCGCTTTCCCTTTTCCGTTAGGAAAGACGAACCCCACACGGGTCGCCTTCACAAGGACAGTCTACGGAGCGACACTTTTTAGGTAATACCGACGGTGGGTTTACCCGCTTCCCGAGGAGTGATCGACAGGACCACTGTGGTGGGGCGGGAATAGGCCGTCTACGCACCCCGCAGAAGGATCATGAGCCTGCCGGGGGGCCGAAAACGACCCCAGCCATAACCCGGGAATGACTTTCCCAACGGGAGCCGACCACCCCAGTATCCGAAGACGCCGCAAGGGACCTGAAACACATCAGACAAGGGAACCAATACGCCATGGAGGTATCAACATGAATTTGTAAGGCTGGCAATTGTGTTTCCTTTGTCATAACGGATGAAGCTCACAAAGCCTGCCTCTTCATAGACGGATTGCGGAGCAATATTTTCAAAGTTGTGCAAGCCAGTGGATCTTCACACCTTCCAGAATGTGGTGGATAGGGCCACCATAGTGGAGCGCGATTCGCGGTGACGCGCGCCCGACGAGAGGACACGGAGTACAACATGGATAAAGAACGACCCCAGCCCTTCTCCGGAGGGGGTTTTTCTAGGCGGGGACCGGCCATACGGCATCTGCAGAGAAGCACCCCGAGGGATTATTCATTTTCGGAAGCACGACCATTGCTTCTGATGTGACAAACTAGGACAGTTCCGTTTTAATGGCCCTGAACCCGGGAACAATATTTCGGAGTCACGACACGGATGAGAGGTCTTATGCGACGACACGACAAAGGACGCACTACCCGAGGGAAGTAGTAGCAGGAAAGACCCTTTACGAAGAGTAATGTTGGTCTTGACCCTAGGAAAAACCCTTAGAAGCAAATACTTTGTACCTTCCTGCCCAATAAGGATGTGAAGACTTAGTTGTCTTTGGTGTTGGCTATTTATTTATGGGTTAAATAGGTCCAACTTCTTGCCTCGAGACAATAGGACTTATAAGTTGAGTTGGGTGAGCCCAATAGGTTGAGTGGGGCTGCGGTCCACAATAGACCAAACGGCAAGAGACCCAACAATAGACCAACGTCCAGGTGGGTAGAGTCCGGTCGAGATCCGTGGCGCTTTGTCGGTATGCTTTAAGTGTATTGGTTGCATATCTCTAAAGCTCGAGCTTTAGGGATTAATGGTCGGCGCCAACGATCCGAAATTTGGGACTTAGTGGTGTCACCGCTAAGAGAATTCGAGGGGATGCTCGGAAGGGATTGGCTTACTGAGTATCAGGTGCTAGTCGATTGCGAGAAACCGAGCGTGCCGTCTTGGGGCACACCCGTTCTATTCGTACGAAAGAAGGACGGGAGTCTACGATTGTGCATCGACAATCGGGGAATAGATAAGGTCATAGTAAAGAACAAATACCCCTCACCTTGGATTGATGACCTATTCGACCAACTACAGGAGCGACGGCGTCCTCAAAGATTGATCTGCAGTCCGGCTATTGCCAGTTTAGAGTCCGTAAAGATGACATACCGAAAACAGTTTTTTCGAACTCGGTATGGTCGTTACGAGTTTACGGTTATACCGTTTTGACTCATAGTCGCTCCAGCGGTGTTCATGAATATGATGAACAGGATCTTGGAACCTTTCTTAAACCAGTTTGTAGTAGTCTTTATAAATGACATCCCGATCTACGCTCGCACAGACAAAGAGCACGAGGGACACTTGCGAGTGATCCTCCAGACCCTCCGGTACCAGAAAGTGTATGCCAAACTCAAAAGGTATTAGTTCTGGCTCCGCGAGGTAGACTTGTTAGGACACATAGTCTCAGTGTCGGAATAGTGGAGGACCCGAGAAAGATAGAATCCGTGACCGACTGGGCTCGCCAACAACGGGGACAGAAAACCGAAGCTTTCTAGGGCTGGCGGGGTACTACAGACGTTTCGAGGAAGGCTTCTCAAAGATAGCCGCTGTCACGCCCCGGCGTCGAAACTGCGACCGGGTTCGCCAACAGATCCGCCGCCATACGGACACCCCGTATAGACGAAGTGACTAACCTGCAAAAAGAAACAACTACAGCTAAACAGATATCAGAGCTGAAAGTAAAACTACTGAAAAGCTGAAATCCAAGCACTGTACAACTGAAAATAATACAATATCCATCTCCCAATACGATCGTATAAAAAGTCCTCACTACATCATCTCTCAAACTGTAAAATAAAGTACAACTCTATAGCTCACAACAAAGGTCTCTCAACAGAGGAAAAAGAAGTAAACTAATCTACTGAAGCTCTCCTCTGAAGGGTACCGCTACACTTCCAACGACGGTGTAGGGAACTA